>CAJNDT010006080.1:172500-670000 GCA_905221615.1 Symbiodinium sp. CCMP2592 | reverse complement strand
GGGTTCAGGGTCTAGGGTTTAGGGCCAAGTTCTTCCGGGTACTACTCTAGAATACAGAATCCATAACATCAGCTCACAGTTGCTAGAACGGCGATAAGGAGAAGTCCAAACGACGAGTAAGGAACGCCTGTTCACCACTAGCCCCCTAGGTTGTCGTTGTCAGACTAGCGAATGCCCTTTGTCGGCAGGAGATTAAAGTTGCCCTATCACAGCTTCTACTGCTGATAGTGCGGAGTTCAAGGGCTCCCGTAGCCGAGGGAGGTGCCTGGTCGAAAGGGTTTGAAGCCTGCTTTGGGGGCCTTAAAAAATAGGGTTTAGGGTTTTGAGTTTAGACTAGAATAGGGATCTGTAGTACATTATTGTAGACTCAGAATGAGGAACTCTACAGAATAGTCCTTAAACTTATTCAGGCCCCAGCGTCTAGATCTCCCGGTGCCGAGCTGAGAGCTCAAAAAGGCTGAGGAGGGCAGTTCAGGGCCAGGCGCACGCGCCGCTTCGAGCGCGAACAAAGAGGATTCAGCATAATCCGAACTTTCACCCCATAAACTCTGAAGCTGCAAAGCCTAAACTGCTCTAAACCCTGAACCTTGGACCCTGAACCCTAAAGCCCATAAGTTGGGAGGCAAAACCACTGCTTCACCCTAAACCCTAAGCCCTAAACCCTAAACCCTAAACCGGCCTGGCACGTGTCTTTATCGCTCTCGATGCACTCCCGGCAGAGCGCCTGCGATTCAAAAGTCGGGGTCCTAACTTCCTAACCCCTAAAGGGGTTTGGGCTTTAGGGCTTAAGGCCTGTAGGGTTTAGGGCCTAGGGTTTGGGCTTGATGGTTTAGGGCCTAGGGTTTGGGGCTGTAGGATTTAGGACCCCTAAAATCCCTTAAAAACCCCAATAGCTCTAAGACCACAAACCCCAAAACCCCGCAAAAACTCTAAATCCCTAAACCCTATAGATCCCTTGCATTACCCTTATGGATCCCTGTAAAGGAACCCTTATAGGTCAATAGATCCCAAAGGCCGACGAAGCCCAGAATGGTTCGGAAAAAGAGCGCGCCTCCAACCTCTTCCTGGCATCGGGTCGGTGAATTTACATGCTTGAGAATTACAACAATATAGAAGCCTCAATAATTCGAACAGGGTTCCTCTAAAGGGGTCTATAAGGGTAACGATAAAGGATCTGTTGCGGTACAATAATACAGGGGCCTGTATAATTAGAACAGGAGTTCCTTTAAAGGGTCCCGTTTAAAGAGATACTATGCGGGATCTATAGTAGGATTCTATAATATTGGGGCCCTTAAAGATTTGAAAAGGTGTCCCTTTAAAGGGGTCTATAAGGGTTATTATAGCGGGATCTACCCTATACTAGGGCTGCTTTCAATTTTGCTACAAGGGCCCCTCCATACAATGGCCCCAGGAAGCAATCTACGAGGGCAACACACGGATCTATATTGGGGCCTTGATAATTATGTGAAGGCCCTGAGTGGATAGAAAAGGGTTCCGTCAAGGGCTCCGCTTCAAGGGGTCTACAAGGGTTACTATACGGGTGCAGTGCAGGGGCCTAAGAACTAGAATAGGCTGTTGGGGTATGTCATACTATCATTTTCTAGAGACTGTAAGGGGACGTTAAAGAGCTCTGATGTCTAATTATCCCGACCCCAATAGTATCAGGTTCAGCATGGTCAGAGTTCTAGAGCTTGTGGTGAAACGCAGAAAGTTGGAACATGGATCCAGGATGAATGCTGGAAATTCAAGGTATGAGGATGATGATGTTCCAACTGTCTGGCTTATACTATAGACCTGGGTCGTGCAGCAGAATGAGCCTTAGGACCGTGGCAATACGCCCACTACTGAAAAGCGGGCAACGGTGCTGCAGCACCTGCGACTAAAACTGCTACGGCTGCCACTACCACCACCATCAATAAGAACGACTACCTCCCCGTACTACTACTACTACTACTACTACTACTACTACTACTACTACTACTACTACTACTACTACTACTACTACTACTACTACTACTACTACTACTACTACTACTACTACTACTACGACTACGACTACGACGACGACGACGACTACTACTACTACGACTACTACTACGACGACGACGACTACTACTACTACTGCTACGGCTAGTGCCACTACGACTACGACCACGCCTGCGACTACGGCTTCGCCTGCATGTACACCTACGACGGCCACGACCACGACTCCGACGACGACTGCTGCTACTCCTGCTGCTGCTGCTCCTTGGCCTCCACTGTGACAGCTGCGGCTCCTGCTACCGTGGCTACTGCTGCTATTGCTTTGACTAGTAATCACGAGTGCTACTACTCCTCTTGCTGCCGCCGCCGCTACCTCCTGCTGATGCTGCTGCTGCTGCTGCTTCTGCTGCTGCCGCTGCCGCTGGTGCTGCTACGCACTTGCTCCTGCCGACGCAATCGCCGCTATAGCATCAAATCCCTTCGACAGCCACAATGACGTTGATCCTGATTTTGCGTTCCGGTTGTTCCATTGCCATCTTCAGTATAGCTGCTGTTCGAGTGCCGCATTGCTTGATGACTGCGCTGTGGTGGCCTGCCAACTTCTCTGCGGTTCTCAGATCTCTAGTTGCGCGGTTTCAGGGGTTCTAAAGGGAAGGATGTTAAGCTGTAAACGGCTCCCCTACACCCTAAACCCTAGAACCCGAAATCCTAAACCACAAAAACTCTGAAACCCTAAACCCAAACCGACGGATGTTCTCTCTGGAGCAGACATCTGAGCCTCTCGAGGCCAGCGACAGATGCCATGGCCTGTCGTGACATGTACCCTCAGGCCTTAAGGGTTTAAGGGTTTCAGGATTCAGGGTTGAAAGCTTCAGGGTTCAGGGTTTGGGGTTTGAAGGAGGTACTTTCAACCCTGCCCCAATCCTCTTCAAGTCGAGTCAAGGACGAAGCGAAAGAGATGCCTTGTGCTGCTCACCTCAAGCCGCAAAAGCCGTAGGACCTGCAACAGACCTGCTACTCTAAACTACGCTGCTCCATTAGGTGGCTACTCTAGGCTCAGCAGCATAGTACATGTTACTCTCAACCAGGGTGCCCCTTTAAGGCATGTATCTAGAGCAGTGCATCTCGTAAGGGCGACCACAAGTGGACGGCAACCCTCCTGATCCATCAGCCCTTAAGCTCCAAATAGAACCCCTTGTACAACTACCCACACTTGGGCGGTTGTCAATGTTAGGGTCCCTTTTTGGGTCCCTATTATACTACGGCACCTAGTATTTACGGTACCCAAAAAGGGACCCTAATTTTGACAGCCACCCACTTAGATGGCTAAACCCATATCATCCCCGCCCGCATCGACTTGCCCCTCTGCCTGCGGGCCCTGCTTCGTCGCCTCCTGGCAGCAAAGCCCCAACAACTATGGCCACGCCCGTGGGTGTTAAGCAGGGGACAAAGAACCTCAGTTGGCATACTGTAGTTCCAACCCGACATATAGCCTAACTTCGGCAGGCTCTCAGACGTCATTGAAGACCGGGGCTAGGGTACAGCACGATACGCTACACTACAATATACTATCTTCGACTAGACCCCACCCCTTCCTTTTTCTATATTACAGTTAACTCGAGATTCAAGGCTATATCCGCTCGACGATGTGATATGATGTCCTGAGACATTCTAGAACAGAACTTCAACAGCAGCCTGAAACAGAGGTAGGCCAAGCACACGCGGACCCAAGGAAGTGTAAGGAATCCGTCTTACGCAGCATCTGAAGGCACGAGGGCCTTAATTTGTCAGTGTAGAATATACCGGGACTATAGGGGCTTTGGTATCCGAAGGGACAATAGCCATAGTTGGACCTGAAAGGCCAGAAGATGAAAAACACTTGCTCGTGCATCACGTCCTCCATAGCTTCCGCTCGCAGCTTGACAAGGCGCAGGCCCGTCTCAAAATCAAACCTGACATGCTAGCTTGGTTGACTGATCATGGGATCTATCAAGTTGAAAAAGCATGGGCATTTGAGAAGCTTCTCACTTGACCAGTGGCTACAGTCTAACCTAACCTCCCAAAATCCTATTCTGAATAATCGGGCCCCGGAAACACTCCCTGCTTACAACCTACTGTCCCCGGATCCTTCAACGAGGTTCGCTGCAACTCGCACAAGACGACTAATGCAGTGTAGATTATCCTACCACTATAACAAGGAGCCCCGAAGATAAAATTGTAATAATTCCGGCCGCTGTAATATGTTTCACAAATGGCAGCGGGAAAAACAACAGAACTATAGGGGTCTCAACAGATAGAACAGGATGTTTTTGGTGAACTATTATGACATAAATATGATGGCAACCCAAGGAATAGTTGTGCTAATTGTTTAGGTTCCTGTTCTACAAGAACCCAAAGTATTTGAGAAGCTACGTTCTTGTGCTCACTGTCATCCCAAACCCACGTGAATCCCAAACTTGCACTCAACACGGGTTTGGGCTCGCAATTTGAAAGGGCGGACAGCAAGCCTCAAACTACAAAGGAATGACACGGAATAGAGGAAACTGAGTGCTTAGAGCACTTGGGATTTTCTGGTACACAAAAAACTGCCATTGATGAGGCAAGGATCGGGAAAACCGGAAGCACCGAATTGCAGAGATCAAGATCCTCATAAGCGCCGGTAAGATCGCCATGACTGCAGAGAGGCGGGCCGCAGAAGCCACCACTAGAAAAAGAACAGCAAGAAGAGGAGAAGAAGGGGGCGGTCAGTCCCCACCCGCCACTCTACCCCCACCCCCCCCCAACCAAAAAGAAAAGGCTTTGACAACCCTATCAAAAACAAAAACATAACCAACAAAAACAGCAAGTAAATTGTACCCACGAGCCGCGCCGCTGAAGAAGAGAATTGGGTTCAACTTCTGGTTTATTCGGAACGACATGCAAGCACCCATAAGAAGGAACGGCTTTCTGCTTGCCATGCCAACCCCGACCTGGACCCTAAGGAACCTACTTTTTCAGGGTTCCCTAATATGATTTCTTTATGTAAGTCCTTTAAAAGTAGGTTATTTGGGAAGGAAGGCCCTGAAAACCGGAATCCCTGTTTAAAAGCCTAGAAACCCTACACGGAAACCACAAGGAATTCCCTAGTACAAACCCCTGTAGAAATCCTTACAGGAATCCTTCCTCAACCCTAAACCCTGAACCCTAAACCCTAAACCCTTAACCCCAAACCCTAACAACTCAAATCCTGGACCAACGGAAGAGTCCAAGAGCTGAGGCGTCCGGCGTGCCCGCCGCCGCTAAGGCGGTGTACTCTCCCAAGGAAAGGCCTCAACAGGGTTTCGGTTTCGGGGATCTTTTTTTTTTTCAAACGCCATGCGCATTCTGCTTGGAGACAGATTGAACTGCGCTTCGGCGCTGGGATGGGAGACCCTAGAACTCTCTATTCTGAGCTTTAGGGGTAATCTATGGGCTACTATAAGGGTATAATATGTCCTCGGCTCGATTTGGGGTTTAAGGGTTTAGGGGTTTCGTATTTAAGGTCTCGGGTTAAGGCACGGGTTTGGTTTTATGCACGGGTTGTTCAATAAACAGGGTGTCATGGTGTTTTTGCATGGTTCGTCGTGTCCATACGAAGGAAAGGTTTCTACACGGGGTTTATAGGGTTGAGGGTTTACGGCTTTCGGCGTCGGTTGAGGGTTTAATAAGAATCTGGATAGCTCGGGGCATAAACCCTAAACCCCAACTACTGTAGGAACCTGATCAAGAAACCTTGGGCCTCTTAAGCGTTCCTTACATGAACCCCAATATATTGGGGGTATAGGGCCTGGGTTTCTTAACCAGGTTCCCACATTAATCCCCAAACCCTACACCCATGGATCTTTGAGGCCATGGCGAGCACTAGACTACCTTCCTTGTTTCTTGCAGCTCGAATCTCCGGTCCCAAGGCGGTAGGGTTTTTTTTTAGGGTTTAAGGTTTAGGATTTAGGGTTTAGGGCTTAAGCTTAAGGTTTAGGGTTTAAGGTTTAGGGTCTAAGGTTTAGGGTTTAGGGTTTAAGGTTTATCGTCTAGGGTTTAGGGTTTAGGGTTTGGGGTACTGACAGCTCGGGGCCTAGGGCTTCGCATTTGTTTTGGCACTTCATGGCTTAGGATGAAGGGTTAATTTAGGGTCTTGGGTTGGTATTCCAGGGTCCGGGGTGCAGGGCCCCTAAACCCCAGAGCCCTAAACCCTAGATTTTTCGGCTTTAGGGTGAAAGGTGTAGACCCCTACAGAACCCTAAACCCCGAACCCCTATTGTCAACCCTTTAAACCCCCCCAAGAAAAAAATGTTAGATCCCTTTAAAGACCCTTATACAACCCTTATAAGCCGCTGATTCTCAACCCAGGCAACCCTAAGAAACCCCTATAGATCCCTTTAACGGAACCCCTTTTGATCCATTTCAAAGGAACTGCGATCCCTTCAAAGGAACCCTAGAAACCCCTAAACCCCTATTCCCAACCCTTTAAACCCAACAGTCCACCTTTTAAATCCCCCTTCTAGACCACTTTAAAGGAACCCTTACAGAACCCTATGTTCAAACCTTCAAAACCCAAGAAACCCTATAGAACCCGTTAAAGGAACCCCTACAGATCCACCCCTATAGAACTACTGAAAGGATCATGGGACTTAGTAGCTAGGGTTATAGTTAGGGAAGCTATACTTACAACCCCAATTGAGGTACTTATAGTCTTACTTACTAAATCCCATGATCCTCCAAGTAGACCCTAAACCCTAAACTAAACCCTATAGATCGCTTTAAGGAGCCCTTATAGATCCCTTTAAGGAACCCTAGTTACTAACTCCCCCCGTTTTAGCGCCTGCCACCGCCGTGAATCCGGAGGCCGCCGGCGGGTTCTCGAGCTTCAGCTGCTCAAGGCCTGCCGGGGCTAATAAATATAGCTATTATATACCCATTAGAGGGACCCTTAATAAGGACCCCTAGGTATATACCCTTAGTGAGGACCCCTAAGGTTTAGGGTTTAGGGTTTGGGGTATACCCTCGATATAGCTATTATATACCCATTATATAGCCCACTACTAGGATACCCAGTAACCTAAGAATAAAAAGGCCTCTCTTCTTGGTATTGGGTAACTTTATAAGGAACCTAGGACTACAGAAAGGGAATAAGGGTACTACTGGGCATCCTAGTAGCTATTATATACCCATTATATAGCCCATTATACGGCAGGGGTCCCCATTAAGGGTCCCTCCTTTTCCCCTTTGGCATGGCGCAAACCCGGGTGTTGCGATTGTGACAGCAGGGGCTACTGAAGGTGTAATATAGGGGCCTTAATGATTAGAATAGGATTCCTTTGAAGGGGTCTATAAGGGTTACTATATGGGATTCATAAGGGTGCCATAATATAATGTAGGGGCCTCACTTCCTTTGAAGGGATCTATAGGGGTTCTATTATAAGAGGGTTTTTAGGGTCTACTTAAAAGATCATGGCACTTAGTAACTAGGGTTCTAATTAGGGTAGATATACTTATAACCCCAATTAAGGTACTTATAGCCCTACTTACTAGTTCCCATGACCCTCCAAGTAAGGGTTTACAGGGTTTTGGTTTAAGGTTGAGGGAAGGTTAGGTTCTGGTTTTGAGGTTTATGAAATTTTTTTTTTTTAAAGTGCAACGGCCTTTTCTGTTGTGCAGCGTCAGCCTGCCTCATTGAGGCCTACACAAAGATCACATCCTCTTTTAGGGTCTAGGGTTTAGTGCTTTTTTTTTTGAACGCCTTTTTCCTCCTTGCTGTTACGGTCGGTGGAATCCACATTGTGGAAGGCTGAAAACAAACCCCCTCTCTCAGACTTTGCCCTCGTTCTTCACCCCGGTTTTCGGGTTTAAGGGTTCAGGGATTTAGGGGTTTAGGAAAGTACTATCCATGGTATTAATACTATTTGTGTTGTTATTGTTGTTGCCAGGGTGCACATACCTAAAAGCATCCTCATCTAAGCCAAGCCTTCGGGTCTTACATGCTTGCATTCGCAATATAGGCGCCTTGTTGATTAGATTAAGGCTCCTTTAAGAGGTTCCTTTAAGAATTACAATCTGGGTTTAGCTTTGGGGGCTTGATAGCTGTATGAGGGTTTCGGGGTATGTTCTACTATAAACAGAAGGAGCTGTAGGAATTGTGTTGGTAGTTATACCTAGCTCTGGTACACTGAGACACCAATGTAGAGAGATAGAGAACAAAAAAGTGGAAACACCAAAAACACAGCAAGGATTCAGCCCTTTTCTTTCCCCTGCAATTGCTCTTTGCGTTGGCCGAGCATTGCCTGCATGGCGGGGTTGGCCCAGCAAGAAGAGAAGCCTAGGATTTAGTATTGCGGAATGAGTTTGAGACCTTCTTGACTGAAATTTCTGTAGCCGGCCACTCCCGATAATGTAGGGGCCTTAATGGTTAGAAGAGGGCTTTGGACCCCCAAAATGGTATAGGTAATTATTAAGGCCCCTATATTCACCCCGTTCGTGACTGCCGCCACGGATTCAAAACATCGGCGGCCACGACGAACGCGTTGCCACGGTCTGGGAACTTTGAAACCAGGCCAAGCTTCCATACTTGGAGGATCATGGGACTTAGTAAGGGTATAAAAAAGGGTATAAGTACCTTAATTGGGGTTATAAGTATAGTTACCCTAATTATAACCCTAGCTACTAAGTCCCATGATCCTTTAAGTAGAGGGCTGTAGGGTACAGGGCTTAAGGCTTTGGGGGAGTTCGTGCTTTAGGGCTCTCGGGCCTTTTGGACCTTCGGATGCTGAATGTTTGGGGTGGTTTCGGGTGCTACAGGGCTGTAGGGCCTGAATTCACGGATAGTTTGGGCCTTGGGGGAATTGAGAATAGTAGTAGAAATGGGCAGAAGCTCGAACTCTGATGCAAATAAACTTTTTAGGGTTTAGGGGATGCGCTCATTCTACGGCAATCAGATTCGGAATGTCAGGGAGGGATACCGGAATAGTAAGCTGCCATGGCAGACCCCGGTATAACAGCACTGGTGCGAACACGTGCGGAGCCCTATACCCGTACTTTTGCCACAGATCAAAAGATGCCAAGCCTCCGACCAAGAGCGGATTAGAAAGGCTCCGGTTGAGGCATGGCATGGCATGTGGGTGGTTGTCAAAATTCAGGTCCTTTAATATTTTTTTGGTACCCTAAGAAAAAGAGGCCGTATTATAATGGGGACCCAAAAAGGGACCACAATTTTGACAACTACCCATGTGTGAGGTATGCCCTCACTTACAATTCGGTAAACTCGAAGCTTGAAAATGTGTTGGTAGCACACGGAAGCCCCTAGGCCCTAGACCTGATCCCTGCACCTTGAACCCTAGTCCACAAACCCCAAAACCCTGAAACCTCTAAAGACTCTAAAGCCCTCAAACCTAAACCATCCCTAAAACCTCTCACTAGCGGCCACCGGCCACCAGAAAACACGAACCACCGTCTCACGCCCCACCGCGCAGCGCCGCGCTCACCGCGCCGCTGTCGCCACCGTAAGCCGCGTTGCCCCAAGTCACGACCTAAGCCGACATGAAAACAAGAGAAGATCAGAGTTTCATGCTGCCCCAACCCCACACCAATCGCGTGAATTTCTCGTCTGCTTTTTGAACCCGAGATGTTGCCTTTGGTATCAGGACTTGTGTTTCCAAGTTCGCGACACCACAATCCCGGGTCTCCTCTATGCGCCCGAAACCTGAGGTCCAAATCTCAAGTCCGACACCTGAGGTCCAAAAGGTCAAATCCCAAGACGCCCCAAACCTCGCATACCGAACCCTAGACCCTAAACCCTAAACCGTTTAGGGTTTAGGGTGTTTAGGGTGTTTAAGGTGTTTAGGGTGTTTAGGGTGTTTAGGGTGTTTAGGGTGTTTAGGGTTTAGGGCTTCACCGGCAAAACCGTGAATGCTTATAGCCTAAACCCTTAACCTTTATCCCCCAAATCTGCAACCCTTATCCCCTTGACCCCAAACGCCAAATAGCCGAGAGGCGGAGCCGTCGCCCAACACAGCCGCAAAGGCGTGTCCGGAAGAATAGAGCCAACGGACATCCTTCAAAGATGCCTCTCCGGGGAAGTTGGGGAACGTTGAGGTTTAGGGTTTTTCGGTGTTGTTTTTAGCTCCCAATGATCCTGGGGCACGATCACTCAGTTTAAGGTTTTAGGGCCTCGGCGTTTCAGGGTTAGGGCTTCGGGTCTTTCTAGACTAGGGTTGGGGCTGTTGTAGGAGGGAAGGCCATGGACCCACAGCACGAAAGGAGATCTACTCTCCAAGACATGCACACGTGCTAGGGAAGGTTGCAGTTGAAGCTCTTATGATCCCAGCGCTGGGCATCGGTTTCATCCGGGGGACCGGACGCAGCGCTACAGAAGCACACCTAGACTCTTACCAGGAGTCTCTATCGAACCCCCTTAAACCCTGAACCCTAAACCGGCCCTTCACTCTCCGAACCTTCTTGTCGCCCCGGAGGCACCTGCACCGCGCTGCTGTCACCGCCGAAGAGGGCATCGCCCCAACTCACCTCGGTCCGTTTCTGGAAGAAAAGAAAAACCCAAACATAAAACTCTGTGATAAAACCCCAAAAACCACGCCCCCAAAAAAAACATGCTAGTCTAATGAGTAAGGCCCCCTACAACAAAACAAAACCTGTAAACCTAGAACTAAAACCATACTGTATCCCTTCAGGCAAATTTCAAGCCCCACACCAAGAAAAGCAACTGGAACTCAAACCGTGTTCTTGCCCTTACAGCGAAGTCACCACCGTGCCATCGCTCCTGCGCGCTGCAAAAGCCCCCAAGGAAGCACAAATCTCCTTCTGGAACGGCTTTCAGGACTTAGGCTTTAACGTTTAAGGGTCCAGGGGTTGAGGGTTTAAAGTTCAGAGTTCAGGGCTTAGGGTTTAGTGGTTTAGGGTTCAAGGTTTAGGGTTATCGGTTTAGGGGTTTGAGGATTTAGGGTCTCAGGGGTTAGGGTTTAGGGCTCTTTCTCTCGGGTTGGGGGTTTGGGGTTTACGGTTCCGGTTTAGGGCTTACGAGGCGTTTTCTACACGGCTTTGGGTTCTAGTTCTATGTGGTTCTATAAGCGGGTTTTATATGGTTCTATAAGGGGGTTTGGCTTACTGCTTGGATGCCTTCTCAGGGTTGTATAACAATTCGCAGTCGCTTTAAACATGGTTCAGGGCGTTTGGGGACCAGGGGGGAGTGCCCATGCAACAGGTCTGCAAATAGCAGTTTTACTCTGTGCTCGGAGCCAGGGCAGCAGCAGGAGTAGTAGTAGCAGTAGTAATAGCAGTAGTAGTACTGGTAGTAGTAGTAGTAGTAGTAGTAGTAGTAGTAGTCGTCGTCGTCGTAGTCGTAGTAGTAGTTGTTGTAGTAGTAGTAGTTGTAGTAGTAGTTGTAGTAGTAGTAGTAGCAGCAGTAGTAGCAGTAGCCTCAGTATGGCCCCTTAGTACCCTTCATATAGTACCTTTGTAGCAGTAGCAGCAGCCGTCCCAGCAGAGAAGAACGAGGAATAGAAAGCACGATGCTCCTGAGTCTCTTCGAGCTGCTGCTGCACTGGCGAGCAATTGCCTCGACATCGCGCTGCCGAAACGGTCAAAGTGGTGGGGTTTAGGGTTTGGGGCTTAATTTGTAGGGTTTTTTGCTTCAGAGTTGGGGACAGCGGTACTATCACTATAAAAAGTTATGCCGGCACTGATGCGGTCCATGAGGCATCTTTGGAGGTTGGAAGATATAAATTTGGGGAAATGCTAGCCAAGTGGCACGGAGGGACACAAAAATCCCTATGCATCCCGAGACCCCTGAACGCTAACCCCCTAAACCCTAAAAGCCTACACCTCAAAACCCCAAAACCAAAACCAAAAAGTCTAACATCCTCAAATTTTAGAGGCCGGTCGTCCTGCGGGTTGCTCGAAGAGCCCGTGAAGGTGCTACCCAACAACCACGATGCTGAGAAAAGCGTGGCAAGGTCGCCCCCCTAAAGATTTCGATGAGCCCAAGACATGGACATAACGAAGCCAACCCGACGACTTTATGCCACACATCAAGAAGAACAACAAATCTTCAAGATACGAAAGGGAAACCGGGAGCCTTTCGAACCTTAGCCGTTGCATCCCTACCCGGAGAAACAGCGACGGGAAAATCCTCAAAGACCTCGCACCAAGAGAGCCCCAATACCAAAGGAATTAGAAGCCGATAAGGGTGTCGGGTTTAGGGTTCAGGCTCCCCGAGAAGATGCCACTTCCGAGCCACCACCGGCATGCTTGTTCCCCCATGTGACCACCGAGCCATTGGAAAGAATCGCCGCAAAAGCCGCCTCTGGGCATTGCTCAGAAGCTGCCCCAAACTAAACCCTTGATGCTAGACCCTATGGTTTAGCAGGAGAAAAGGCTCTTGAGACCTTTGTTTTGTTGAATCAAGTTACATCGAGATTCGACGGGGGCAATATAAGGGTCTCAACGATCAGAATAGGAAGTCGGTGTATATTGTAATGTGGTGATATCAACGAACCACAATAGAATCATCTTGGTATTCAGGCTTCTATATGACGCCCTAAACATCAAAAAATCTTATGGAATCGCTGCTGAAGCCTATAAACCCGTTCGGTGTCTTGGGATATATTCAGACTGTTCAGGGTTCTAGATGAAACCCTAGACTTCAAAGCGCTTTCCTCATGAATTGAAACCCCTGCAAGGTCTTAGGGGTATTTTCAGCGGTGGCTCCGCGTCTTTGGGATTTTGCTGGCTCCGACCTCAGAGGCCTGAACCTCCAAGACGTCCTTGAGCTGCTCCTTTAGGCCCAAAAGAACTGGCGCATGTCAGCAGAGGGCTTTATAAAGGTGCCTTATGTATGGGGCTTCACAAGGTTCTGTAAGGGTGTTTACTGAATAAATTCATAAGGATCTGGGGGCAGATTGCACTGTAATTCTGAAGGGGTTAGTAAGGGCCTCTTTTGCGAGGGGTTCGTGATGCTCCTTCAGGCAACTCGCCAGCCGCATGTGAAAAGACTCAAACAAAGCAACTTGCAGCAGAACCTAGAAGGCTGTCAACAAACGCCCCTGAAACCGCTGATTTTGGGGTCCTTATAAAAAGGATCCTACTATCTAGGGTACTATTTTAGGGCCATTTCCGGAAACCCTATATCCTTAAAGAGCCCTTTAAAGGAAGCTCCCTCCTGCACGGCACTGCTGTTTGCCCCATAGCTCTCTTTACCTGAGGGCCGGCAGGGCGAGGGTTCAACTTGGAGCAACTCCCGAGGAATCCTGTGGTGCTTGTCGGGGCCCCAGCCTGCAAAGATCGGTGGGCTTAGGGGTTTAGGGGTTTAGGGTTCCTTCTTTGATGGTTCCGAAGAGGCAGCCTGCTCTCGAAGTCCCCATTTGACTGAGAGATGTGCGAAAGCCTCAATCCCAAACTCTGAGCCCCAAAACCTTAAACCCTAAACCCCTGAACCCTAAAGCCTAAACCCCAACATTCCGTAAACCCTAAAATTCACTAAACCTTAAACCCTAAACCCGAAACCCCTGAGCCCCAAAACCTGGGGGGCATACCTGCCCAGACCCCCGGAGGATCCAAAAAGTAGATCTCTTAATGGGGCTCCTATGAAGTACCCTAGTACCCTGAGTAGTATAGGGCCCCAAATTAGCGCATCTACTTTCTAGATCCTCCCGAAATTCTGGATGAAATCAGCCCTAGCATCCCCAGGTCACCACGGATCCATCGCTGCGAAGGGCGGCGAAGGCCCCTGGCGTGTTCAGGCTCGTTTAACGTCTATATATGGTTTTGGTTTTACGTTTTAGGGTTTAGGGTTTTGGGTTTACGGTTTACGGTTTAGGGTTTAGGGTTTAGGTTTTAAAAGTTTAGGGTTTTGGGTTTACGGTTTGGCTTCATGTCGTTCTTTCGGCACTTCGCGTCCTTCTCCCACAGCCGCCAACCTCACAGGTGTGCGTTTGTATCCTGAAAGCATTTCCGAACCAACGGCCCGTACTGTCTACTGCCCTTCAGCGCCTCACAAATGCAGATGCAGGAATCTTCATGTAGCATTACCAAACATTGTGCGACATGCGTTTGTGCTCTTTTTGCAAGCCGTGCGACACGCAAATTGCAGTAGCCAGCAGCCCTTCTGGCTTCGCACGGCCGTTCGTAGTGCGCCGCAGGCACTGACAGCCGGTTGAGGCGCATGAGTGGGCCACGCTGCAGGACCTCCGACTCACAGCAGTCAAGAAATCAGACAGCCAGCCTAGCCGAGTCGATTGCCAACATGAGAAGAAACAAGAAAGTGATCCTGCGCGCTCATGTCGACGTCCATCTTCGGATCGTCTGCCTGACAGCCGCTTCAAACGATTGCGGCGTCAGAGCATAGTACCACGTTGCAGCCTCGTTCCAGCGAAGCTTGACTTCCGGAGCCAACACGAAGAAATCGCCGAGGATGGTCTTGTCCAGGCTGATCTCCGGTGCCTTTAGTCAAGGACAAGGTTGCAATGCTGGGTGCAAGCTTCCCGTTGGCACAATTTGGGCACCTCGAGCTGGAAACGGACGTTGGGCAGGATGTACGGCCCGCTTTGCTTCACGCTCGGATAATCATGAAACATGTCTGTCAAGTATATGGTGCCAGAAAGATGTTTTTTGGGGGCCACGACCCGGGTGCCTCAATTTAATCCGGACATCACATTTAGACAAGGGACTACATCTAAAGAGTGTTTTTCTGGGCCGGGATTGGCTCCGGCAGAGGAGCTCCAATTAGACATAGGTTTTGTCCCATGACGAGGTACTAAATATCAAGCATTGAATTGTTATTCTCTTTGTTTTTTTGCGGGAGGGGGGGCGGGGTGTTGGGGTTTATGAGGCTCAAGGCTGCAAATTCACTCTTACTTTCCGCGATTGGAGCGCCGACGTTTTGGGTTTAGGGTTTTGGGTTTTGGGTTTATAGAAATTGTTAAGGGTCTGGGTGCCAAAAACGTTTTGACCGAAATGTTTTGACCGAAAGTTTTGACCGAAACGTGTTGACCGAAAGTTTTGACAGGGTTTCCCTTTTGAACTTGGGTTTTCAGTTGGCGAGCCGGGAGGCTGGGCTGGGTTGGGATTTGGAGCCTGGGTTTTTCCTTGGGCTGGGCTGGTGGGGGCGGAGCGAATTTGGGTTTGGTTTGTTTGGGTGGGGCGGGGCTGGGCTGGGGCTGGGGCTGGGGCTGGGGCTGGCTGGGGCTGGGGCTGGGGCTGGGGCTCTGGCTGGGGCTGAGTTGTGGACAAGACGACGCGTTGTCCAAGGTCTGATGCAAAGAAGGCCTGGATCCCGAAACCATTCCGCAGAGAGCTTCAGACTTGCTGCTGTGTGCCAGAGCCTCGACCAGGAAGAGCCCCCACATCCTGCCTCCGAGTGGATTGCAGCAAGTGCACGACAACAGCTCTGCCACCATGCGGCTGTTTGGACATCAACTTCACCCGGCAACTGGCTGCAAAAACTCTGTAGAAGCTCGGGTTTTTTGAAAAGCAGGCTGGATCTGGGGCTGGGGCTGGGGCTGGGGCTGGGGCTGGGGCTGGGGCTGGCAGGTGGGTTCGTGGGGTCTGGGGCATTGGGACTTTGGTGGCTTGAAAAGGTCTGGAAAAGGACAAAACCAAAAAGCCAAATTTTGGGGCGTGGAGGGGGTCTGGAAAAGGCCAAAACGCAACTTTGATGGCTTGGAAGAGGACTGAAAAAAAAAACGAGGCTTGGAGGGGGTCTGGAAAAGGCCAAAAAGCCAAAAAAGATGCTTGGAAAAAAACAAAAAACAAAACAAACTTGGGGGCTTGGTTTGGGGAAAGCAAAAAAACAAGAGAGGACGATGATGCGGTCGCCCGATGGCTTGCCGGGGTGAGCCTGACCCGCTTGGCAGGGCTCGGGTCGGGTGCCGCGTCCAGGCCCCGATCGGACGCGGCCCCGTGCTGTCCCTAGCGCCACTTCTGGCCGCCCTGCTTGGCGGCCCTAAAAAACCAAATTGGGGCTGGGCTAGGGCTGGGCTGGGGTTGAAGCTGGCTGGGCCTGGCTGGGGCTGCGCGGCTGGGCTGGCGGGGGAGGTCTGGAAAAAGCCCAAGAACCAAATTTGGTGGTTTGAAGGAAGTCTGGAAAAGGCCCAAAAACCAAATTTGGTGGCCTTGGAAAAAGCCAAAAAGCTAAACTTGGGGGCTTGGAGGGGATCTGGAAATAATTTGAAGGCTTGGAGGGGGTCTGGAAAAGAGCAAAAAAAACAAATTTGGTGGCTTGGAGGGGGTCTGGAACAGGCCAAAAAAACAAATTTGATGGTTTGGAAGGGGTTTGGAAAAGGATAAAGCCAAAAAGCCAAATTTTGAGACGTGGAGGGGGTTTGGAAAAGGCCAAAAAGCCAAATTTTGGGCTTGGAGGAAGTCATTTGGGGGCTTGGAAGGGGTCTGGAAAAGGCCAAGAAAGCCAAGTCTAAAGAAAGCCAAGTCTAAAAAATAATTGGGGGCTTGGAGGGGGTCTGGAAAAGGCCCAAAAGTCTGTGAGGGTTCTGTAGAATTTGGTTTGGTTTATCGATACACTTGCTCCGTTATTGAACCCAACTGCTGGGCCGCGGCTGGGGTTACAAACAAAGACAAGCAATTTCTATGTATTTCTGTCTTGAGGGTTTAGGGTTTTGGGTTTAGGGTTTTGGGTTTGGGGTTTAAGGTATAGGGTTTAGGGTTCCTGACGGTTTTCAAAAGGTGCGTGCCCTGGAACAAAAATGGCACAAGGGTATCACTCAGAAACCTAGCTTGGGGAGCGGAGGGTCCAGAGTTTTGGGTTTAGGGCGGTTTAGGGTTTAGGGTTTACGGTTTAAAGTTTAGGGTCGCTTTCCATCAAGCCTGTGTTGCTCATGACTTTTCGGGCTTTACTGCACTGAAATCTGAAGGCCTCAACATCATTCATCAACCAATATTTCTATGAGGCCATAAGGAGTATCACAAAAAGAAAAAATCCCCCAAGTTGCCCCCAAGCTCAAGACCTGTGGAGAGTGAGAAAACCCCTTGTGGCCTCCTATGACCCTCAGCCCCAAAAGCCAGTTGCCTTTGGCCTTAATCCCTAAACCCAAACAGAAACCCCCAAAACCTTAAACCCTGAACCTTGAACCCTAAACCCTAAAACCCTAAACCTAAACCCTAAACCCTAAACCTTAAACCCTGAACCCATAGCTGATCGGCACCTTCGCCTTACGGCTTTGGCCGGAGACTTCCTGCTTCGGGGTCGGCGATCCCAGAACTTGGCAAGAACCTGTCACCTGAACCCGAGACGCTAGGCCCGCAACCCTAAACCCCTAAACCCCTAAACCCCAAACCCTAAACCCCAAACCCCTACACCCCTGAACCCCAAAAACCCTGAACCCCTAAACCCCTAAACCCTAAACCCCTAACCCCTAAACCCTAAACCCCTAATCCCCTGAACCCCTAACCCCTAAACCCAAAAAAAACCTGAACCCCTAAACCCGATCCAGGCAGCCGATGGGGCCTTGGGAAGCCCGCAGCGCCCGAACCGACTGCAGCTGGTCATGTACGGCACCTACTTGGAGGATCATAGGACTTAGTAAGTAAGGTTATAAGTACCTTAATTGGGGTTACCCTAATTATAACCCTAGTTACTAAGTCCCATGATAGTACGTGTCTGATTAAGAAACCCTGGGCCTATGTCCCCAAAATAGTAGGGCTCATATCAGGAACCCTTATAAAGGCCCAAGGTTTCTTAAACAAGCTCACAGCTTCGAGGGGACTTTGGGGTTAAAGGGTTTAGGGTTTAAAAGTTAAAACAGGGACTGCATGAGAACGCTTGTAGCACCTCACAGAGCCCTTCTAGACCCCCTGTGGAACTAAACTTAACAGAACCCCTCTAAGATTCAGGATCCGGCGCCTAGGCTGCAGGCTGTAAACTCTAAACCCTAAACCCCTCTAAGATTGAGGGCTAGGCTGCAGGATGCTTTAGCAGCTGCCCCCACCCTGTAATAGTGACTATAAGGATTATATATGATTATATTAGGGCCCTAATATATTTCCATTATACCACTATTACAGGGTGGGGGCAGCTTCTAAAGGATGCTGCAGGTTATGAGGGTCTTGGGGCTTAGGCCGTGGGAGATCGGGAAGCCCCGCTGCGCTGAGCCCCACCAAGTCAAAGCCTCAAGACGTGTTAATATTTAGAAGAGGGGTTCCTTCTAAGGGCTCCTTTTTAAGGGGTCTAAAAAGAATCTATAAGGCTTCTACAATTTTGGGGCCTGAATAATTAGAATAGGGTTTTGGGGTGTATTACACTATTGTTTATAATAAGGAACCCCAACATAGCATAGGTAATTATGCTCCTGTAGTAGTCGTAGGGTTTAGGGTTCTAGGGCGTGGCAGTACCGAGATGGAGAAACTCCGAGCAACAGCTTCATGCTCAGTCGCTCTACTCCCGACGAGGCACTGCTGTCCCCGCCATAGTCCTTAGTTGCTGAGTTCATAAGCCCCAAAAAGTGTACACTTTCAGTTTTATAGTGGGTAAATATGCCCTAAACCCTAAACCCTAAACCCCTAAACCCTCAACTCTAAACCGGGAAAAGTGTATCCACTCAGCTGCTAAGAGTCGCCATCGCCCCAGGTGACCACCGAGCCGTCCGAGAGCACAGCCCCGAACGCGAGCTCGGAAGCCGCCATCTGTCGCACACCTGCAATATGGGAGTTTCCGACAACTGGGGCTCATTTAAAGTGATCCATAAGGGTTCCTTACAGGGATCTATCTCCAGGTCTATCTAGGTTTGGGGTTTAGGGTTTAGGGGCTTAGGGTTTAGGGTCTAGCGTCTAGGATTTAGGGCTTAGGGTTTAGGGCTGAAGGTTTAGGGTTTAGGGCTTTACAAGTACCACAACTCAGAAACTGCACTTCTAACCCTCTAAGCTACGTACAGAGTCCTTGATCCGTCAAGGCAACATTAAGGATTTGGGGAAGTTGGAAGAGGCCAATGTTCAAATGAACATCCAACGGCTTGCTTTCTTTAAGGGTTCTTCTTCGCCTGCACAGTCCTAGGGGCAAACTGTTTGAAGTTTAGGGTTGAGGGTCTGTTTGGAAAGCTTGTGCCCCCTCGAACTTTTGCAGATAGGGCAGGCTGAGAATGGTTTCCATAGGCGTCAGGGCGTAGGGTCGAGGCTTTGGGCTCTAGGGTGTGGGGTTTAGCGCTTGCTTGGTTCCCCCCCCCTGTCCCCGAAGCACCAAGTTGCAGCAGTTGCAACAACGAACACCCCGCCAAGATCTGAAAGGAGAGTAGGCCAGCGAGTGAAATCAAGATTGATTCAAAGCCTTTCTGCTTCTTCAACCCTAAAACTCCAACCCTGAACCTGAAAAAGCATTGGCTGGCCCAGCCCACGCCACGTCTCACGAGCTGCAACCCTCCGAGCACCTTGCGCAAGCTGCACCCGAACGGCTTCGCTATCGCCGCCCGCGGCTGCGCTGCCCCAGGTGACCAGCGAACCGCCTGTCCGTCTTGGCAAAAAATGAGTTGCAAGGGCCCTAAAAACCTAAACCGAAGGGCCCTAAACCCTATCTTTTTTGGTGGCGTCAAGCCTTGCAAACTTCCGAGTTTGGGACTTCGGGACTAAGGGTTTAGGGTTTAGGGTTTAGGGTGGGATCAAGGCTTCCCTTGCAGCTTCGAGCCTGTTGGGCTTCGGACGTAGAGTCTAGCTTGCTCTTGATCCACATTCGGTCTGGGACGTAATATATAGGGGCCTTTATCATTACCTGTGCTGTTTTGGGGGTTCTTGATGATTTTTGTTATATAGTACTGGTCCCTAAAACCCTATTATCATTATTAAGGCCCCTATATTATCAGAGGCTGGAAGAGAAGAGTTTCCTGCAGCCAGGCCTCCAGCCAATGCGGCGAAGGCTTGTTTGGAGGCCCAGATGTGCTGCACTTGCACCAGCTGCCCCTGCACAGCGCTGCTGTCACCGCCGCAGCGACTGTTGCCCCAGGTCACCACAGAGCCATCTGCCAACACAGCAGCAAAGGCGTGGCTGGATGCTTGGATCTGCCGAACATTCTTCAGCATCTCCTGGACAGATGAACTGTCGCCACCGGCACCAGCATTGCCCCAAGTCACGACGGACCCATCGCTGCGTACTGCAGCGAAAGCGTAATCCGAAGAGTAGATCTTCGAAACATCTTTCAGTTTAGACTGGAAAGCGACACTATCACCGCCCTGGTACGCACTTCCCCACGTCACCACAGTGCCGTCGCACCTCAGCAGCGCGAAAGCTGTATGAGTGGATGCGAGTTGGGTGTGGCGGACGATGGCGCTCACTGTGTCGCCATCAGCAAGACCAGCTGCTTCGAGCTCGATTCCTCCTCCGGGCTGATTGTTTCAGTGCCTAAAATCTTCGTGTTTTGGTTGTAGTGTGGATGGGCTAGGACGTCTGCATGCATCTGATCGTTGGTATGAAACGGGCATCGAGAATCAGCACACGCAGCTCTCAGGTGACCAGGCCGCGTAAACACGTCTATAGCCGCTTAGCTGCGTCCCTCAACCTCAAGCCCCAAAGTCACAAATCGATCCCCCCAGCGCCAAGTGCTTATCCACGACAAGCTTGCTTTTGTGTCCATGGCTCCAGGCAAGCACTCTCCGGAATCGTCGATTAAGTGGCTCAAGTAGCAGCCCAATGCCTCGGGTGTTTCGAGGTTCTGCTGGTTCTTCTTGGCAAAATTCACTCAGGTGGTCGTCGTGGTGGTAACAGGAGCAACGACCAGAAACTCCACAAACCCAGTCCATCAAAGGGGAGAAGGAGGGACCCTTAATGGGGACCCCTACCCTATAATGGGCTATATAATGGGTATATAATAGCTATATTAAGGGTATATACCTAGGGGTCCTTATTAAGGGTCCCTCCTGTTACCCTTGGAGTCCAGGTGGCTGTTTGGGCCTCCCGTCGTAGCTCGTCCTCAGTTCCAGCAGGGTTGCGGCCGACCCACAGTCGAGAAGATTGTGCGGCCATACTTGTGTAACGCTGTTGATTTTGAGTATGCTACCAAGGGTGGGACAGGAGGGCGTGATAGTGGCAGTGGTACTGGAAGTGGTAGTGGCAGTGGTAGTGGCAGTGGGAGTGGCAGTGGTAGTGGCAGTGGGAGTGGTAGGGGTAGTTGTAGGGGTAGTTGTAGGGGTAGTTGTAGGGGTAGTTGTAGGGGTAGTTGTAAGGGTAGTTGTAGGGGTAGGGGTAATGGTAGTGACTGGAAGTGGTAGTGGTAGTGGTAGCCGTAGCAGTGGCAGTAGCGGTAGCAGGAGCAGCAGCAGCAGCAGTAGCGGCAGCAGCCGGAGCAGTCGTAGTCGTAGTCGACGACGTCAAGTCCAGCATCTCATGTCGCCGTGGATTACTTACTCTGGCACCATAATGCCGTGGCTCGACTGTCGACCGGGGGCTCAAAGACACCTTCGTGCCCAGACCGCTCAGAAGCGCCACGCTCAGCGAAAGGGACATGGCCCGGGAGGCTCGCAGAGTTTTGCGGTCTAGAGTTTAGGTGTGTCTGAGCTGCTAGGCTTGAGGGTCCTTTGCCATACCGAAAGTATGGGATGCCCAAACCCCTATTCCGATACTTTTTCCTGGTCCATCTCATCTGAGTATAGGAACAATTAGAATAGGGTTTTGGGGCCCACTAGTCTACAATTATAATAAGGAGCCCCCAAAATAGTCTTGGTAATGATCGAGGCCCCTATATTATGGAACCCCATTATCGATCCCCTTACAGGAACTCTTCAAAGGACCTCCTTTTTTAAAAGGAATCCTAGTATTAGGTGCAGGTCTCTACTCCGATCCTCTCAGAACCGCCAAGCTCGGAGCCCTCGCAAAAGAAGACCTCCAGAAGCAGGGCCATACCTTCCTTCTATTGTTGCGTCTATCTATATCTATATGTATACTTATATAGGGCTCGAATGGCCGCAGCAGCGCGGAACTATCGGTAGCCCCAGTGCCCATGGAAGGCACGCCTTCGCCTGGTGCCGCGCTTGCGAGGCGGCATGCAGATCTTTGACAAGACCCTGACAGGCAAGACGACTACGTTGGACGTTGAGGCCAGTGGCACGTTCGACACTGTCAAGACGCAGTCCCAAGATAAGGCAGGCATCCCGCCCGACCAGCAGCACCTGATCTTTGCTGGCAGTCAGTTTGAGTGCGGCCGTACTCTTTCGGATTACAACCTGCAGAAGGAATCGACCCTTCATTTGACGCCGCACTTGCGACGCGGCATGCAGATCTTTGTCAAGATCCTGACGCTCACCTTGGATGTTGAGGCCAGTGGCACGTTCGACACTGTCAAGGCGCAGTCCCAAGATAAGGCAGGCATCCCGCCCGACCAGCAGCACCTGATTTTTGCTGGCAGGCAGTTTGAGTGCGGCCGTACTCTTTCGGATTACAACCTGCAGAAGGATCCTGACGCTCACCTTGGATGTTGAGGCCAGTGGCACGTTCGACACTGTCAAGGCGGCACCTGATTTTTGCTGGCAGGCAGTTTGAGGGCGGCCGTACTCTTTCGGATTACAACCTGCAGAAGGAATCGACCCTTCACTTGGCACCGCACTTTCGAGGCGGCATGCAGATCTTCGTCAAGATCCTGACGGTCACCCTGGAACAGCAGCTGCTACGTGACGGAGTTTCGAGATTGCTTGGTTTCCGACGTCAAATGCTGATGAGGGGTAATTCAAATTTACAGAGCAGTAAGAACGAACCTGCCAAGGTATTGCTTGCTGTCTGTTTAGCCGAGTAGGGCTGCCGGCTGGAATGTGGAATATGACCCTAGCCACATCCTGCGAGTAATTATGCATTTTGAGCGGAACTGCGCGGAACCGCAGCTGCACCGCTCGCCTCCTTGGACATGATTTTGCACTCACCCTTGCTGCTTAGTGTTTTTGTGTTTGGACAGTTGGTTACTTTTTCCGCGGCCCAGTGCGTGTAAACGCTGTCACTGTGCGCATTTTGTGGCCGCGTTGAGGGCTCCGGCGGTTTGGATGGCCTCTCAGGAGCCCGGTTTGGAGGAATACCTTCCGCTTTCGGGTGATCGTGTCCTGCTCTTCCGTTTGTTACCCTGAGAGCACACCACCAGTCACTACTGTAGTCGTGGATTTCTGCTCCAGGGTTCTGTTCTCGGTGGCTTTTTGGTAGCCCGCAAGGGATACCAGGCGCTTTGAATCAGCCAGGTCCGTGGCCTTCTTTGGCAAAGCCTGAAGATCTGCAGGAGTGCTGCTTTAACTTTGATGTTGGCTCCGTCTTGTCTTGATTTTGCATGTGCTCGGGGATGGCTTTTCTGCCTTAGGCGCCAGTTAAATCCTCGAACATGTGATTCCCAGCCTTAGCGCATACTGGTACGTGTCCAGATTTCTGCGCGAGGATTCCCTAATTAGATGCAAGCCAAAGGGCCGCGTCGCTACGACTCTTCGCCCGAAACAGCAGTATACTTATATCTATATCTATACCTATTTCTATATATAAATCTATATTTCTCTAAATCTGTATCTATACGTATACCTATTTTTATATCTATATTCTTGATCTGTATATACACGTAAGCTTGCTCAAACAGGGTGGGTTTTTTCGGGCCACGGGTTTGGGGTCAGAGGATCGAAGCCGGCCCACCTCTAAAGCTACCATAGGGACCCCAAAAAGCACATAAGCATAAGCATTATATGGGGATATCCCTACCTTATTGGGCTTCATTATAAGGGGGTTTATATGGGATATCCCTATCCTAATTTTTGCTTATGTGTTTTTTGGGGGCCCCATACCAAGGCCTTGCGGCTTGAGGGTGGCACGGCTGCGTTGCGTCACGGTTGCAAATTTGCAAGTGAAGGCGACATCCCCCTAAACCCTAAACCCTAAAATCCTAAACCCTAAACCCCTAAACCCTAAACCCTAAAACCCTAAACCCAGACCCTAAAAACCCTAAACCCTAGACCCTAAAACCCTAAAGCCTAAAACCACGTCTCCAAGGAGTCTTCAACCACGGGCACAAAGCAGAGGCGAGGCAGTGGCCTGCGAGGCCCGCAATGTACCTGCCGTACTTAAAGGATCATGGGACTTAGTAACTAGGGTTATACTTTAAAGGGCTCCTTTAAAGGGGATCTATAGGGGTTCTATTATAAGAGGGGCTTTAGGGTCTACTTAAAAGATCATGGGACTTAGTAACTAGGGTTATAAATAAGGTAATTATACTTATAAGTACTTATAACCCCAATTAGGGGGCTTATAACCTTACTTACTAAGTCCCATGATCCTCCAAGCAGGCTTCGTGGGTCGGGCTCATCACTGTTTAGGGGTTTAAGGGCTTAGGGTTTAAGAGTTTAGGGTTTAGGGTTTAGGGGTTTAGGGTTTAGGGGTTTAGGGGTTTAGGATTTAGGGTTTAGGGCGTCTTTCCCGTGCAGAAAAACCCCCAAAGCCCCAAACTCCATGAACCCATAAACCCTACACGGCCGAGGACTTTGGGGCTGGTGAGGGCTCGAGACCTGTCATGACACCGGGAGGGGACCCACGTAAAGGCGATGTCCCAAAATCGAGCGAGGGCTGTGTGGTTCGCTTTTTTCAGGGCACCTTCCAGCCTTGAGCTGTTCATATCGGGGTCGGGATAACGTGCTCATGTGGGGGTTAAGACAGGAAGAGGAGAGCTGTGGGCTTGTGATGTCGGTTGAAGTTACGAAGGAAGCACCCCAAAAACCTAAAACCCTTGAAACATGATGTGAATCCCTAAACCCACATACCCCTAAAGCCCCGAATAAAGCTGGTCCAGGCCTTTCGGCTTTGGCATTGAATGATACTTTGAAGTGACTGGAAGCCGTTTTTCAGGCGAGAAGATAGCAACGGAAGCAAGTGCTAACACAGTTGGTCCTCCCACTGTCTCAACCTCCACGGTTCGTGGTGCGATTTCAGCATTCCGGGAGGGTATGGGAGGGCTGTGACCCCTCCACTCTACACAGTTGCCTCACGCCTTGCCCAAGACTGGAGCTGGACGGTCAATCCGCCCTAGAACCCATTATAGATCCCTTATAGGAACTCTTTAAAGGACCCTTTTAAAGGAATCTTATTATTAGCATGATAAAAAATACCTTTCCTCGACTGGTGCGGGTCCGCCCTCTTCGAAGGAAAAAGGAATTGTTTTGTAGGGGATCCTTGCAGGATTGTGTAGCGCGTTAGGGTTTGTATATTTCACTAGGCTTTTGAATGCCCTTGTTGGGGCTACTGCATTTACTATGACTCTTCTCCCACCATGCGAAAACTTCATTACTTGGATGCCCTGATCTTTCAGGCAGAGCCCTTCACCCGGGCAAGCGCACATGACTGGCTGGCAGTACTTGGTGGACTCAAGCTTGTCCTGCCACGAGCGCAACAGGTTCACGGGCTCATGCGAAGTAGGTGTTACTATGCGCCAATACCCCCACCATAAAACCCAACACTTACGCTTATTCCTAAAGGCCCTAAACTGCCCTAAACCTTAAGCTAAACCCTAAATCCCTAAACCCGTAAACCCTAAACCCCACGCCATACAAAGCTTCCCCCTTACGATTCTTCGGCTCCCGGATCTCCAATCTTGGGGTTTCTTGGGGTTGGGGTTTAGGGTTTAGGGGTTTAGGGGTTTAGCGGCTAGGGTTTTGGGGGGCCTGAAAACTTAGAATGAGAAGGGGGCTTTTGAGGTTGAATGTACTATAGTAGCAGGGACAGTAACAACAATATAACGACAATGCCAGTGATGGAAGGAACCTGAACCGATAATGTTAGTGATGCCTCAGACTTTTATGTGAGGCCTTTCGGATTCAAAGATACGGTGCCTCCTATGCACGTTCGCCCTTCTTGCCTCGGGCCCATCCAAGCAGAGTTTCAGCACCTCGGTGTTCTTCTGGGAGGGTTCACGAAGTTTCAGGTTCAGGTACGGTTTAGGGTTTAGGGTTTAGGGTTTAGGGGTTTAGGGGTTTAGGGGTTAGGGTTTAGGGTTTAGGGTTTACGGCGTTGTGTTTTGAGTTTCGGGGTTTATTATACAGGGTTTGAGGCTTAGCGCTTCAACTTGTTGTTTCCCTGTTGCTCTTCGGGGAATAAAGAGCATCCCTATACTTCCAAGAAGCCCAGAACTGTGAAGGTCTGCCTCCTGTGTGCTGCTATTTCCCCTCTGGGCCCCACAAGAATTGAAGCACCCCAAATCCTAAACCCGAAACCTCCAAAGCTGAACAAAAAAGCCCTCATACCGCTAAATTGGGTACTGCCCATACAGCAACCGTCTATGATAGGGCTAACATTAAGGGCTGTGTATGTGTAATATATATATATATATATATATATATATATGTATGTATATATATATATATATATATATATATATAATATATATATGTATTACATATATATAGATATATATATATATATATGTATGTATGTATTATATATATATATATATATATATATATATATATAGGAAAAGCATCGCCAAGTTCCGTACATCGAAGCCCAATCTCATCGGTGTATGTATGTATGTATATATATATATATATATATATATATATATATATATATGTATTTTACATATATATATATATATATATATATATGTATGTATGTATGTATATATATATATATATAGGAAAAGCATCGCCAAGTTCCGTACATCGAAGCCCAGGATCTCATCGGCCTGCTGCAGCCTGAGGACAGTAATATTAGAATTACCATATTATTTTTAATCTTATTATTGTTCTTATTATTGTTATTCTTATCATTATTCTTATTGGGCTCAAGGTTAGGGTGTAGGGCTTCTTTGGGCTTAGGGTTCTTGAGGGATTGAGGGGTTTAGGGGTAGGGTTCGGTTCCTGTCAAGGGTCCTACAAAGGACTTATCAAGTTTTCAAGAGCCTTAAAAATCAACAAAGGGCTATAGTTTCGTCGAAACTATACAGGGGTACTGTCTTTCACCCTTCCGACACTGTGTTCTGAGATGCCTCAGAGAGGGTTTAGGGTTTAGGATGTTGCAAGAGAGGGCTTCGAGGGTTAGGGTTTAGGATTTTCTGATTAAGGGTTTTGAAGGCTGTGGTTTAGGGCTTAGGGGTTAGTGTTTAGAGCAACCGACTAATGCCGAATTCTCCCGAGTCTGATAACCCCTCCACCCCTTCATTATAGCAGCCCTTATAGTAATCCTTATAGACCCCCTGAAAAGGAACCCCTTAAAGGAACCCTATTCGAGTTATTTAGGCCCTTGTAGGAACCCCTCCACCCCTTTAACTGGCGGAGGTCCGGATCTCTCGCAGCAGTTTGGAAAGGGGCCTTTGGGGTCTAGTGCTCTGCAGCTCCACAGTTAGGGTTTAGGGTTGAGGGTTTAGAGTTTAGAGTTTAGGGTTTAGGGTTAGAGTTTAGGGCTTAGGGTTTAGGATTTAGGGTTTAGGATTTAGGGTTTAGGCTCTAGAGTAAAAAGGTTCAGGGAACTGGTGCTCTGTGGTTTAATGGCTTAATTTAGGGGCCTCAATTCAATCAGCTCGATCTTCTCTGCCTGGGGGTGCAGAGTTCTTTTGTCAAACATCAGCAGCCACTTTCCGTCCGAATAACTCTCCTCACCCGCACAGGGGCCGCAACTGCTGCAGCTTCCTAGGGGAGCTCCAAAGCTCTCTCACTTTCCATTGGCTGCTTCGACTCAGCGGAAGATGCGGAAGTCTGCATCTCTGCTTTCTCATCGGCCCTCCGACGCCGGATTTAGCACCAGCTGCCAAGACATTGTGGCTCAGAAAAGAGGGATGTGGAAGTGAAACTGTCACACATGCTTCGCAAAGGGCACAATCACCAGCCAACAGGAGGAGTGCTGCTTGAGCCGTAGCCATTTTGGTTTAAAGTTTAAGGTTTAGGGTTTAGACTCTACGGTGAAAAGGTTCAGGGGACTGGTGCTCTGGGGTTGAAGGGCTTAATATAGGGACCTCAATGATTAGACTAGGGTTTGGGGGCCCCTTACACTGACTATACTGAACTTAGAACCCCAGCCAAAATGTTAATTTCAGCTGTTTCTTAGGGATTATAGTAACCAAAAAATATTTCTAAGTACCCCTAAGCTTATAATATTAATAATAATAATAATAATAAGGAATCCCCAAGATGGAATTGGTAGTTATTTACGGTCGTGCAGCAGGGGTCTGGTGCCCCAGAACGGTTGAGGAGTTCGGGGGTTTGAGGCTTAGGTTCTAGGGCGGAGGCCATCGAAAAGCCCTGGAACCGTAAACTTCTAAATGGGTAGTTCTCTACATGAGGGCCCCTCTTCAGCTCCCAAGTATACATACAGCACCCTTTATAGAAAGGACCCGAACAAGGGACCCTAATTTACATAACTACCCAGATCCCGATATTCCGAAAATTAGGGGTACCGTATTTTGGGGTCCTTATAATAAGAATCCTACTATATAGGGTACTATATTAGGGTCCCCTGTTTTCGGAAACACCCATATGACACAAGCCGGGCAGCATCTGTCGGACTGCCGGCAGATCCTCTCCGAGACACGCTGGGACAAATTTCGTTTGTGTTCGGTCATGGCCCTTCACTCCTGGCAGTCTTTGCTCCCTAATCGTCAGTAGCAACTCACAGTGCAAGAACTTTCTGGTTCCATGGAAACCAACCCCGACAAGGATTGGAAACATCACTCGGAAGGCGGTCCTTGACGCCCTGGAGCATCTTGACATACCTCGGCGGTTGAATAGGAGAGGCGTTCGCGTCCGAGGACAACAGCGCACGCATGAAGCAAGTGCTGCGAAGAAGGGTTTAGGGTTCTTAATTATGCGAGTTGCTTCTGAGGGCCGCTTTGACGGCTGCGAAAGGAATACGTACCACAAGAGATCCATTCCATAAGAGATCCGTAAGGACTTACTGCTTCAGCCCAAACTCAGAAATCTCCGCGTGTCTGCCGGGGCGCTGTGAGCCCTGGCCGGGAAAGAGCAAGCACACCTGTCAGCTGGGCAGTGAAATTAGGACCTCACCTACCGTGGTCGACGGGAGCTCATCAGCCACATCTTCATCGATGGTGCTTAGTGCAACGTATTTGGCGCCTTCTCTCCATGCCCTCCACAACCCTGAAGCCTCAGCACACCCGGGTCGGGACGAACCACAGGAGAGGCCACAATCGGCCCCCACCCTCCAAGCCCTAAGCGCGATGAAAGTCATCCATAGAGGCAGCACGACAGACCGAACCTCAAATCTACTTAAAGGATCATGGACCTTAGTAACTAGGGTTATAATTAAGGTAACTATACTTATGACCCCAATTAAGGTACTTATAACCTTACTTACTAAGTCCCATGATCCTCCAAGTAAAAGCTCAAACTCCGCTTCCCTCTCGAGTGCCCCCATCTTCCGCGTGCCTTGGGACCAGCCGCGGGTCCTCCAGCACCTGCACAGAAGGAAGGGATGAATAAAACGGCAGAGAAAGACCTGCTACTACGACTACTACGACTACTACGACTACTACGACTACTACGACTACTACTACTACTACTACTACTACTACTACTACTACGACTACTACTACTACTACTACTACTACTACTACTACTACTACTACTACTACTACTACTACTACTACTACTACTACGGCACGAAAGAAACGGCGGAAAACCACAAGGCAAAAAGCGAAGGCACTCCGACCGATTTCATGCTAGTCGCACTTCTTAAGACTCGCTTCCGACACCCGAGCGAGTGTGACAGCATTGCATCTGCGAGAAGGGTTCGAAGCTTTAGGCCAGCTGCCACTCTCAGCGCCGCGACCCAAAAGTCTGATTTCCGTGGAATGGCAAGGCTCCACTCCGGTCCTGCCTCTCGTAAGACGCAAGATCTAAGCACCCGGTAATGTAGGAACCTGATTAAAACACCTTGGGCCTTTTATTAGGGTTCCTTATATGCATCCTACTATTTTGTGGTTATAGGCCCAGGGTTTCTTAATCAGGTTCTTACATTAACACTAAAACATCCACTGAAACTTCCCTGCATACTACACCCCACGGGTAACGTTTCGGCTCTCTCAAAGCAAAAAGCACGCAGAAACCCTAAACCCTAAACCCCAAACCCTAACCGAAACCCTCAACCCTGCACCAAGGGCCCTCATTCTTACCTTTGGTTAGTAGGGAATGGAAGAACGGTAGTAATAGTAGTTAAATTTATACCCCATTCCTCCATTCCCTACTAACCAAAGGTAAGTTATAGGATTATCAAGGCCCCTCTATTACAGTGCCCTTATAGATCCCTGTAGAATTCTGCCCCTAGGACCCCTCTTGAGTTTTCAGACTTGTGTCTTTCGCTGCGTTTGGCCCGTAAGCTTGGCTTCGGAATGTATGCCTTGGGTCACGACTTTTACACAACGTAAGTCTTTCAAGGTAGCGTCAACTAGACAAGTGCGTAATCGCACGTTTGCTAGGACCTACGTACTTGCGTTGCTGTGTTGCGAAAAGGTTAGGAGCGTGCGAGGGTTCATGGGCCACCGGTGAGTGGCGAAGGCCTGGAGACCTCCAATCTTTATCGAGCACAAATCGAGAAGTGTACCATCTTTATCCTGGAACTGGGACTCTTGAGGACTCCTATCTGTTCTTTGGATTCTATAGGTTATGAGTTCCCAAGACGCTCCCTCGCGGAACTCTGGGAGCATGGAAGGGGCTCAGGCAAGTGAGAGACTTGCAGAGAGCTCTGGGAATGCAGGGCTGCTGAGTGGCTATGGGGCTGTTCAGGCAGCAGTGACGTCTACTTCGGGGAGCTTCTCTGGAAGGGCTGTTGAAGGTTCAGTTCAGGAGGGTCAGACCGAAGTTCCGGATGTCGTTGTGGAAGGGCCTGTAGTGGGCCAGACAGACATGCCTCAGGCCACCAGTGGCATGAGTACAGAGGCCCCTCCGAGCGGTGCTGCTGCGGATTCGGGAAGTTCTTCTGGCAGGGATGTTTTTTATTCAGCTGGAAGGACGACGCCGCAAGACACTGCTCAGGTTGCTCAGATGATTCAGGTCCAAGGACAACCACAGCTGTTTGGACCGGAAGCCAACTTCCGGCTGGCGCAACTGGAAAGGGAAGCCCCTCACTTGTATGGAGGCGGGATCCCTATGACTTCAGGAGCAGCCAGATCGGACTCTTCTGGGTTCAGCGCTGGGGAGATTCAGGCAGAGGTTCATCGGCAGCTTGAGCTTGTTCGGAGGGAGCATGCACTTCAGATGAGAGCATTGGCAGCAGAGAATGAAGCCTTGAGGAATAGGTCTCTGCTGTTTGAGGGCCGAAGGCCTGTACAGGTAGAATCCTCTGGTGCGGGTTGGGGAAATCAGGCCGCGAAGGTGATGGAGTGGTTTGGTTTAGGGCAGGGTGCGTTCCCGTCGTTCGTGCCGAGAAACCCTAACCCCGTAAGTCCTGGCACGAATCCTCTTGGACCGCAGACTTCAGGAGATGCCCAGGTCCTTCTTCAGGGCACGGGTCACCCTGTGACCTCGGAGGGCATGCAAGCGGCAGGTGTGCATTCAGGTCAGGTGCCAATGCAAGGTGCACTACCACAGGCTTCAGGTGTGCAGTCAGGCGTGCTGATGCAAGGTGCACTACCACAGGCTTCAGGTGTGCAGTCAGGCGTGCTGATGCAAGGTGCACTACCACAGGCTTCAGGCGCGCAGTCAGGTGTGCCGATGCAAGGTGCACTACCGCAGGCTTCAGGTGTGCAGTCAGGCGTGCCGATGCAAGGTGCACTTCCGCAGGCTTCAGGTGTGCAGTCAGGCTTTCTGATGCAAGGTGCACTACCGCAGGCTTCAGGTGTGCAGTCAGGTCCACTGATGCAAGGTGCACTCTCGCAGGCTTCAGGTGTGCAGTCAGGTCCACCGATGCAAGGAGCACTTCCGCAGGCTTCAGGTGTGCAGTCAGGTCAGATGTTGCACACAGGTGCACTTCCGCAGGCTTCAGGTGTGCCACCAGGTTCCTCCGCTGAGGCCTCGAGTGCCCAGCAACAGTGGCCTTGGCATGGCTTGTTCCAGAGAGCGTGGGACGCCAGTGGAGTCAATCAAGGACTTGGATCGTCAGGTCTCTCTCCAGATGCAGCTGGCATTCTGGCAGGTCTCCAGGCTTTGGTGTCTCAGCAGAACGGAAGTTCGTCTCCGACTGAAGGGAAGGCGGAACAGGTGAAACACTCTTGGTCGGAGCTTCCGAAGCTTCCAGAGCTAGGACCTGAGTCCTCCCTTGCGTTTTCGGACTGGCTTCACCTAGTCGCCCCACTGGTCGAGGACATGTCAGCCACGAGTGCTCAGTACTGGGCCCTTCTCACGCGAGAGGCCGAAGAGGTTTACCGAAGGTACCTAGCTAGTGACCCCATGGGCAGGATTTCACTGAATCCAGTGGAAACCCCGGAGCTTAAGTCCCCGGTTTGGTCCAGACTCGCCAAGCGCTTGGAGGCTCTTTTGATCACGGCAGCTCCGAAGCAGGTGCGCGAAGAGTTGGTCCAGAGCCGACTCAAGTCTCCACTTCACCTTCTCTACCGCCTTCATGTGCTGTACGCCCCGGGAGGTGTACAAGAGAGGGAACACGCCCTGCGCAGCCTCCAGCACACGAGCTCCGCTACCACTCCCCAGGCCGCTCTGGATGCGCTCCGCCAATGGAGACGGTGGCTCTCTAGGACCGAGGCCCTTGGAGGTTCGTTGCCCGACCCGGTGATCCTTATCAAAGCACTGCTGAACATAGTTAAGACTGTGCTGGAGGGCAATGCTGAGGTGCAGTTTAGAATGGGACTTGTGAAAGCAGCCCTGAGAGCTGAGACGGCCCCTACCGTCGCAGTGGTTCACCAGCTCCATGCGGCCTTGCTCTCTGAGGTAGAAGGCCTAGCTAGGACTCAGACCTTGAAGCCGAAGGCGACTCCCTCTGCAGCCGCAGTGAATGTTCCTGAGGTGCCAGCTGCAAACCCAAGGGCCTCATCGGTTTCCCAAGGAAAAGGCTCTGGGAAGTCAGAGTCCTCTGGAGGCCGGACAGCAGACACCACAATCACTGTCCCTCAAGGTGCCTGCAGGTTCTATGTCCAAGGCATTGGGTGTAACAGGGGTGATAAGTGCCGCAACGCCCACAATTGGCAAGACATCCCCAGTAAGGATAAGAAGTCCAGGTGCATGTCGTGTGGTGGCACCGGCCACCAAAAGGCGTCATGCCCGCATGCTTCAGGAGGTTCAGGCCCGCCGAAGGCTCCGAACCCAGCTCCCCCTCGAAGAGCTGACAAACCCGAGAGGCCCAAGGCAGCAGCAGTGGCGGCCCAGGTTGCAACCGCTCAAGACGCCAATTCGAGCCAGGTCCAGGCCCTCTTGGATGATGCGGCGAAGGTTTTGAAGGCCATACAGGCGCCAGGGAGCCAGGTGAGGGATCCACCCGTTGCACCGAGGGCGGAGGCAGCAACACCAAAGGCGGCTCCAGTGCTTCAAGGAACCCCTGTGACGGTGGCTACTCTTCAGAGCCACTTGGATGCCATTCGGCAGGCCATCCCAGAGGTCCAGCAGACTTCTGAGAAGCCTTCGATCAAGGCCATTGCAAGCTTGGCCATGCCCTTGGAGGAGGAAGGTCCGCTGGAGGAGGCAGACCCCGACGAGCAGGTGGGCTTGTTGGACAGCGGTGCTACGCATGCTGTTCGTGCGCGCGAGGAAAGAGACCAGGATCTCACTGCAACGGAGGTTGTTTTGGCGGGAGGAGCTACCCAGTCTCTGCTCCAAAACCCGGGTGGGACGATCCTAACCAATGGTCCCTCGCAGCCCATAGTGCCTCTCGGGAGCTTAGTGCGACTTCTGGGTTGTAGTGTCAACTGGACCCCTACGCGGTTAGTGGTTAAGCATCCGGTGTTTGGGAAGCTGAGGGTGAAGATTAAGCAGGGGTGTCCAGTCCTCGCCGAGGCCCGTGCTCTAGAGTTGATCCAACAACTCGAGGAGCGACGCCTTGAGAAACTACGCGGGCAAGTGGATGAGACGGAGGCCGTGCTCCGAGCCCTCACTTCCAAGGTGCCGCTGGTTAAGGCGGTAGATAGGGCTAAGGAGGAAGGTACGCGAGCAGATGTGATGCAGACGGCCCTTTCGTGCGGTGTTTTTGAGCACCACCACCTCCAGTCCATAGCTACCACAATCCCCAGGGAGGAACGCGAGCTCCGGCACACCCTGAAAGGCTTGTCACTTCCCCGGCGCCGCCGGCGAGCGCTGGAGCAGTCCAAGGATTGGTTTGTGAACCTTCAATTCGGGAAGGAGCCAGCGGCGGTCAGTGAGAATGTGCTCTCGGCGTGCTCCGATGCTCAAGTGCTTCACATCGACTTGTCCAAGCCCCATAACAACCTTGAGCCAGGATCTCCCCTGAGAGCCTCCCTTGCCTGGGCAGCCCTTCATGGAAGGATCATCGGTCTGTCAGCTGACCTCGCCTCTCGATCCGAGCTTCTGGTCCAGGTTTCATGGTTGTGGGCAGTGGCCTCCGCCGGTAGGGGTTATACGGTTCCCTTAATGACCCTCTCGGACTCCGCTAAGCTCTTCAAGGATGAGTGGTGGCCGAAGTTCCAGCGTTGGGCCCACTTAAAGCAAGCCTCTGCGATAGGAGGAGCCGTGACTGTGTTCACAAACTGCCGGACCGATTTGGTCGAGACATGTGAGAACCGTTCCGTTCTCCCGGAAAGGGTCGTGCAATCCTTCCAGCCACAACGGCCGCAACCGGTCTCCGAGGAGGAGTTGAGAAGGATCGATCAAGAGGTGCGTGAGTCACTCCGCCTAATCAGGCCCTCAATTGCTTCAGGTGGCCAGGTTCCAGAGGCCCAGGGTGTCAAGCAAGCGGTGCCGACCGCGGCCGCGCTAGATGTCGAAGGGTGGAGACGCCACATCGAGAGCGGACACCTCCCGTTCAACAGGAAGTGCAAGGCCTGCGTTATGGGGTCAGGGGTAGGACTGCAGCACCGCAAGGTGGCCCATCCAACCTCGTTCTCCCTTTCACTAGACGTCCTGGGGCCCATCCAGAAGGGAATCTTTGAAGACTCAGTTGCAGCCCAGCCAAGGCACAAATATGCCCTTGTGGGGGCGTACAGAGTGCCTGAGGACGTCCTTCGGAGAAGATGGGATCCTAAGAAGGACCTGAAGGATTTGTTCAGGGACACCACGCTTGAGTTGGCTTCCGCAAATGAGTACCTTGGTGGTGAGTTGAAGGGGGCCGAGCCCGAGCCGGCGCCGTCGGACCCTTTGCTTCCGATCCAAGAAGGGCAGGAGGAGGAGATGCGCGAGGAAGAATGGGACCAGTCCCAAAAAGGGCCTGAGGAATCTCTCGTGAGCGTTGAGCTGGAGGCCGAGTCCCACTCTGGGGAGACCCTCCAACAGGCCATAGAAACCCTCAAAGACCCAGTTCCCCAGGTCGTGCTTCGGTTTGTTAGGCCAATGACCTCCCGCAAGGGCCCTTCCCTCATGCCGGCCATCCACTCCATGGTTCAGGAGATAAACAAATTAGGCTTCCCAGTGAAGAATGTTCACTCCGACCAGGGCCGGGAATTCTTGAGCGACAGCTTGAGGCTGTGGTTGTCCCAAATGGGAGTGCGCGTCACCATGAGCGAAGCTCATGATAAAAAGGCCAATGGCCTGGCAGAACGCATAGTAGGGTGGTGTAAGCAGAGAGCCCGTTGCCTGCTGAACAGTGCCGAGCTCGAGCCAAGCTTCTGGCCCTACGCTATGTCTCATGCCGCCGCCTCACACCAGGCCTCACTTATAGGAGACACTCCGCTCCCCCACTTCGGGAAAAGGATAGTGTTCAAAAGGCCGATGTTGCCTGGCAACTTCAAGCCCTGGGACCATTGGTCCGAAGGTCGATACCTCTCCCCGTCCATCCTTGTGCCTGGAGGACACTCCATCCTCAGACCGGATGGCAATACCACGGTTGTGAAGAACTTCAGGGATGATTTAGTTGACCCTGAGGCCTTGGTAAGACAGCGGGATGAGGAGCTAAAGGAGGCAGCGGAGGTAGCTGCAGATGCGTCCCTTTCGGAAGGAGACCAGGAGGAGTTGTTTCCGGAACTCTTCGGCCCCGATGGCCAGGAGCCCACGGGATCACCAAAGGAGGTGATAGGGGCAGGCGTAGGGGTGATAGATCCTGGACCCGCAGACTCCGAACTTCCTCCACCTAGCCGTCTAAAGGGAAAGGGTCCAAGGTTGAGGCCGAGGCCACGCCTTGCTGCTCTCCGGGAGCAGGAGCCAGAAGAAGAAGAGGATGAAGAAAGTGAGGAGGAGGGCGAAGAACCGGATGAGGTGACGGATGTAGAGGCCAACACCATATCTGAGGGTCAGATCTCATCCTTGGGATCCTCTTCCTCGTCAGGGCAACAGTTTCCTCGCAGCTTGGGATCCATCCAGGATCCGGTGATCATCCGAGCCCTTGTGAGGCTCAGTCTTGAGTCCAGAGCCCAGGGCCTCTATGATTTGGGAGTCCATGAGGTAGGTGATTTGAACTACGTCTTCAGAACAGACCTTGTTGAGGAAGGCTGGACTGATCACGAGGCTACTGTGTTCCTCCATGAATGCGGCCTGATTGCCCCAGCCCAGCGTTCCGAGAACCCAAGAAGCGCCGGGTATGTTGAGGGTCAGGTTGGGTTGATAGGGAGGGAAGATGAGTTTCCTCGTACTATGGGTGCTAAGGCCCGTGCTCGCAGGGAAGCAAGGGAAAGGGCGGAAGCCCTCCGCGTGCAACCACGTGCGCCAGGCTCAGATGCAGGAGCCACTGCGGGCTCAACGGAGCCTCCCGAGCCCCGTCACAACCCCCGCATCACCCGTCCTATCCTGGACCAGCTTCCGGCGAGATTCTATGATGAAGTGATCGCCAATCAGCCCATCTCTAGAGACCTCCTCTCCCGTGTAGAGGAGGAGGCACATGACGCCGACCTAACGATGGAACCGAATGATGAGGAGTATGCCCAGAATGTCTTTCAGACCACCAGGTCGAGAATGAGTTGCAATCCTAATGGGGTCACTCCAGTTGTAGGCCGTCTGATGCTCCGGAAGTTTGCCAGGTTTAGGAAGGATAGCTTTGGGTTAGTGCCTCCTGAGCAAGAGCCTGCCCTGGAAGCCGCTTCTGAAGAGCTCGCGTCAGCACTGCTGGAGCTCGGACCAGGGATCTCAACACAAGGGGTCGAGCAGATGGTGCGACGGCTTCCTTATGAGAGCCCTCACCCTGCCCTGGCCGGGGATCAGACGTCAGGGGAAGGGGGCCGCGCATTCTACTGTGGTGCTATGTGCAGAGGAGGGATCTCCTCCTTGAGAAGGTCTTGTGCGGAGAACCCGCTTGCCATCAAGTGCCTTACCAGGCTTCTCCGGAGAGCCTTTCCTCACATGTGCTTTTCCTCGGCGGCAGTTCTAGAGGAGGTGATGGCACCCCCACACCGGGACTCCAGAAATGAGGCAACTCCAAACTTGATCTTGCCTTTGACCAGGTTTGAAGGTGGCGCAGGGTGGGAGGAAAATGAGTTCGGAAATGTTTTGAGGGATGTCAAGGGCAAGCCCACCGCGGGCCGACTGCTTGATGTTGCAACGGGACCCCAGACCCTCCAGGCCCATTCGAAGTTCCACCTCACCGAGCCGTGGGCAGGCAGAAGAGTGATCCTGGTTGGGTATACGGTTTCTAGGATAGAGTTCCTTAGTGAGGACCAAAGGGGCAAGCTCCGGGAGTTGGGTTTCGTGTTACCCGGGGACCTCACTGCCGGAGAGGAGGGCGAGCCAGCCCTTAGGGTTAATAGGCCCGAGATTAGGAAGGTTGAGGCCATTCCCCTTGCAAGAGAACCCGACACGTGGAGGGGACAATATGAGTTTACCTTGGTGTCGGAGGAGACCTTCCGCGGGTACTTGCGAGGAGACAGGGGAAGGGAGGACTGGGAGCGCGCCACTCAAGGTGAGTTCTTTCGAGGAGGGCACGTCATTGATGAAGCCACTCAGACGATGTTTAGGGCCAATGAAACTCATGAGAGATTGGCTGTGGCAGCAGTGACCAGTGGTGTCATTCAGAGTGGGATTCACAACGGAGACATGATTCTCCGAGAGTATCTCGGTGACCCGAGAGACCACGGCCCTTCCGAGCCGGAGGAACCAGTCCCTGTGGTAGAACTACTGGGTCAGGTCAGGGACCTGTATGCCGACTCCCGTAGTCCCCAGGAGTACCACATTGGGTTTAGGCTAAAGAGGACGACGGAAGATGTAGATAGGGAAGGCAACTACTTAGGGGATCAGTTCTTCTTTGTGAGATGCCTCATGCGGGCTTCCCAAACTCCCCAGACCGTTGCGGATGTTGAGATGATGTCCAGAGTCCTCCGAAGGGGGGACCGACGCCACCGGGCGTCGTACGAAGGGGCTGGAGGAGCCTACTACTTCTCGAGTATCCCGCTGCTGCACGGCTCTGAGAGCAACCAAGGACGAAGGGCTCCCGCGACCGGGTCCACTCAGTCTTCCAGCTCCAGGGGCCCTCATCCGTATGTCCGTGCACTGAGCCCTACGACCGCCTCCCCTTCCCGATCTGAGGGAACAGGTTCCTCAGATGAAATGAGGCCTAGCGGTGAGCCGAGTTCTCCACCTGCCAGTCCCACCATTCCGGTGTATAGGCTAGACCCTGCGGTTCTAATCCCCTCTTCACTGTTGCTTCCGGCCTCTGTTGCTCCACAATCAGAGTGCCGGCCTTCCCTTGGACGTCAAGGGCATGAGGATCCGGAGGTAAACAAGATAGAGGTTTACACCAAGGATGTAGAAGCTAAGCTTGAGGCACTGGGAGATAGCTCTCTGGAAACCACCTACACAGTTTCCCCAGCCGAAGCCCGGAAGCACGCTGAGCGGTGGAGGGCCGCGTTGCTTGAAGAGCTCAGGTGCCTTGAGGAAAAGGGAGCCATCATCCGGAGAAAGGGAGCCGAGGCCCAGAAGCTCCTATCGGATCCCGAGGCCGTCACCCTGCACTCCAAGGGAGTGTATACGGTCAAGCCCGGCAAATACCGGCCAGATGGGCCGAAGCAGGCTTTCAGAAGGAAGGCGAGGATCGTAGCGTGCGGGAATGAGTCCCGATACACCGACACTGGCGACGTCTATGCCGCAGGCGTCGCAGGCGACGTCCTGCGCGCTGCACTCCTGAAGGGAGCCAGTAGGCGGTGGAAAGCGTTCGGCACTGACGTGCATACCGCCTTCCTGCTAGCGCCGTTAGGTACCACCCGCAGGTACCTGTTGCAGCCACCGGCAATCCTCAAGGCGTTAAATCTCATCTCCGATGGGGAGATATGGGAAATAAACCGCGCCTTGTATGGCTTGAGGGAGAGTCCGAGGTGGTGGACAGACTACAGAAATGCTGCGCTTACAGGCCTCACCTTCCAGCTGCGCAATGCCGAGACTGGCAACCTTGAGCCTTACCGCTTGGAACAGGGTAGCACTGAAGGGAACGTCTTTAAGATAAGGGGTCCCAATGGTGAGCTGGAAGGACTTTTGGTGTGCTACGTTGATGATTTCCTCATCCTGTCGAGTGATCCTGTGGCGAAAGCCCTCTACGAGGCAATGTGCACCCAGCTGAACTGGGAGTTGGATCCCCTTCAGGAGGCCACCCGACAGAACCCCCTTAAGTTCTTAGGTGTAGGGATAAGCCCTTTGGAAAATGAGCCCGGGTTCTCGCTTGACCAGAGGTCCTACATAGATGAGCTCCTCGCCAAGAATGGGTTTCAGGGCAGAGGCAGTAACATCCCCTGCCCAAAAGAGTTGTTGTCAGATGGTGACTTGGAAGATCCTGAGGACGTAAGTTACCCAACGTCTCTAAGGGAGGCGCAACGCCTCACCGGCGAGCTCCTGTGGCTAGCTCAGAAGAGTCGTCCCGACGTCTCTTTTGTGGTGCAATACATGGCATCGCACACCATAGGGCGCCCGCGACATGTGTGCGACATCGCACAAAGGGTGTTCAGGTACCTCTCCCTGACAAGGGATAGGCATCTCCGCTTGGTGCCAGAGGCCGAAAAGGGTCTCGAAGTCTTCACTGACGCCTCCTTCGCGCCGACCGGAAAACACAGTCAGGGAGGGATCCTGATCAAGTATATGGGATCGACGATCCAATGGAAGGCGTCAAAACTTCCGCTGATTGCGATTTCGTCAGCAGAAGCAGAGTTGCAGGCGCTAAGTGAGGGTGCCATCTATGGACAGTCGCTGCAGGCTGTCCTGCGGGACATCACCGATGAGCCTCCTTCCCTCGCGCTGCTGTGCGATTCCACTTCCGCTATAGCCCTCGCCGAGGGCGGGTCCAGTCAGAGGACAAGACACCTTCAGGTGAGAGCCGCCGCGCTCACGCAGCAGCTAGGGTCCTCAATGACTTTAGAGCACTGCCCGGGGGACGTGCAGTGTGCTGATCTCCTTACGAAGCCCCTTGCAGGGCCTAGGCTTCACGAGCTGTCCCTCCTTGTAGGCCTGAGTGATGAAGCTGAGCCTCCTTCTGTTGGGAAGGTTGAGGTGTTGTCTGGATGCGGAGGAGCCTTGAGCAAGTGGCTCACAGCGCTCACTGCCTTTGCACAGGTCATGCCAGGCTCAGGCCAAGGGGAGGAGGAGGAGGACTTCCAAGGTGTGACGAGCGACCTCTCGCTCTATGTGGCCCTGGTTGTTGTGGTCATAGCCATAGTAGGCCTTTGGGAAGGGATTAAGGTTGCAAGTAGGTCCTGCCGAGGACCCCCGTCGCCCTCCATCCGGGCTCTGAGGAAGAAAGACCGTCTTGAAAAGGCCGTGCGAGAAGCCCTCGACAAGGAGGTGACTTCGTCTACTCCGTCCTCCTCAGATCAGCCGATCAAGCGAAGGGGGAGACCAACCTCCCAGCCTCCGAGCGCCCAAGGGCACTCTACCGCGACTTCATCTACTACAACCACGACCCTGCTGCAGGTCTCGAGGTTTTCTCAGACTGAGGTTTTAGATGGAGGCAGGATCACGAGGCGGAGCCAAGGAGTCCAGACGGACCCCGATGCTCAACACCAAGTGTTGATTCCACCCACCGGTGTCAACCCGGGAGCGGTGATGACTACCATGCAAAGAGGCGGAGTTGTCCACCTCTTCAACGACTGCGGGACCCTCGGAACACCGGGGTACAGGCAGGAGCGCACCTTCTGCCGGCAGTGCCTTGCAAGGGCGAACCTTCGCCCCTAGGGTTTTAGAAGGTTTAGGCCCGAGACCCCCCTAAGACCCGTGTGCACTTGCCTGACGGCACACGTTCTTCGTTCGTTCGTGGTTAGGGGTTGTTTGGTGAAGGCATTGATTTCTCCGAAATAAGGGGCGGGCGGAATTCATGTAGAGTGCGAACCTCCACTCGCGTGAAAGTCGCAAGGAGGAGTGTAGAATTCTGCCCCTAGGACCCCTCTTGAGTTTTCAGACTTGTGTCTTTCGCTGCGTTTGGCCCGTAGGCTTGGCTTCGGAATGTATGCCTTGGGTCACGACTTTTACACAGCGTAAGTCTTTCAAGGTAGCGTCAACTAGACAAGTGCGTAATCGCACGTTTGCTAGGACCTACGTACTTTCGTTGCTGTGTTGCGAAAAGGTTAGGAGCGTGCGAGGGTTCATGGGCCAACGGTGAGTGGCGAAGGCCTGGAGACCTCCAATCTTTATCGAGCACAAATCGAGAAGTGTACCATCTTTATCCTGGAACTGGGACTCTTGAGGACTCCTATCTGTTCTTTGGATTCTATAATCCCTTATAGTAACCCTTGTAGACCCCTTTATAAGGCCCACATAAGGAAAGGGCCCCCATTCCAGGCCTGCATCCGGCAAGGCATCCACAGGCACGTCAAGTAGCACTTCGACGGCCTTTCAGGTGAGGCGCATCAGGTTTAGAGGTTCAGGGTTTGGGCTTTAGGGTTTAGGGTTTAGAGTTTAGGGTTTAGGGTTTAGGGTTTAGGATGGTCTAGGGTTCAGGGTGTTGGGTTTGCCTTTAGCAGTTTAGGAAGATGTAGGCCTTGGGCTTGAGGTGAGGGTACTTGCGAAAAACGAAGTCCGCACTGTGGCTCTCATTCGCTCCCTTTATCTTTGCTTTCCTCTGGCTCCCTTGCTATCTCTCTCTCTCTCTCTCTCTCTCTCTCTTTGTTATCGTTGTTTCTCCTTCTATCGCGCTCTCTCTCTCTCTCTCTCTCGCTCTCGCTCCCTATCTCTCTCTGTCTAGCTCTGTCCCCGTCTGTCCCAAGGCCCCAAGGCCCCTCTTACCCGGCCTTTGGTAGATCCGGAAGGGAGGGCAGCGCCTCGCCCAGGGCTCAAAACAACTAAGGGAAGAGGGCTAAGGGTGCCTTTAAGAGAGGGGGGCGGGTTCTATCTGAGCTCTAGTAAGTGCTTTTGGGTTTTAGGCATTTCGGGATGTGGGAGTTTAGGGTATGGGTATGGCACAGCCCTGCAGACTTCCAAAGTAAAAAAAGGGCCGCCATACCCCTTAAAGGAACCCTTAAGGAAGCCTTACAGGAAGCTTTAAAGGAATCCCTAAAGGAACCCAAACCCGTAAAGGAACCCTTATGGATCCCTTGAAGGAATCCTTAAAATGGCTGGGAGGGCTAGGCTAGCTTGGAGGCCGGCTCGGCCACGCCCGCCTATACGGCGTTTAGGGTTGCGGATTGGTTCAAGAATCCGTAACTGGAAACCCTGATGTACCCTGAATTATCAGCAACCACCCATATCCTGAACCCTGTATGTTGAATCTCCACATCCTAAACTCTCATCCCTAAACCCTGAACAGCCTACAACCTCTACACTAAATCCTCAACCCCTCTCTCCTTAACTCCAAACCCAACATCCCGTAGATCCTATCCTACAACCCCGTACCTAAAGCCCTTAAGCCCATCAGCACCATTGACCGCTTCTACCCCCTCATAAAATCCACGTGAATGTCAGCCAAGGCCATGCGAACAAAAGGTATAACCCCATATCTAGATATAGAAACAGATACAGACCCGGAAGCATGTACAGATAGGGGCAAGGAAAGACAGAGACACAGAGGAGACCTGGGCCAAGATACAGACATAGGTATTAGTGTAGTTGTGTATGTGTGTGTATATATATATATATATATATATACAAAGCCGGTTTTCTTATTCCTATGTATACCTATATAGGTATAGGATTTTGTGTAGATACACATATGGCTACAACAACAACAACAACAACAACAACAACAACAACAACAACAACAACAACAACAACAACAACAACAACAACAACAGCAACAACAACAATTGTGTGTGTGTGTGTGTCTGTATGTGTGTGTACATATATATATATATATGTATGTATGTGTGTATATGTGTATATGCATGCATGTATGTATGTGTGTATGTGTGTAAGTAGGTAAATGCATAAGTACATGAACATGAACATGTACATGTATATGTACATGTATATGTACATGTATATGTAATATGTATGTACACATGTATAGAGATACACACATATATATATATATATATATATACATGTACATATGTACATAAGCACATACATCTAGGTATTTGCATGTACATACATAAGTACACATACAGCACATGCGAAACCCAGACTCGGATCGTCGGGCACCTCGGCTCCCGAGAAGCACTGCAGCGCCTTGTGGGCGGCGCTTCGCACCTCCTTGGAGGGGCCGAGTCCAAAACCAGCTCGGAGGAAGGCGTTGGGGTTTAGGGTTTTGGGGCTTCAGGGTTTCGGATTCAGGGTTTGGAGAGTAGGGTTTAGGGCTGAAGGGGGCCTTAAGACAATTTTGGGGCTTAGTTGGTGTATTTGGTGAGGCCACCTTTCATTTATGGCTGACTTGAGGACATAGACATAAGGTTATGCCAGGGATGTTGCTCATATTATGAAACCTTTGTAAGCTTCGGGAGACCCTAAACCCTAAACTTACGGGTTTGGGGATTCAGGGCCGTAGCTGCAAGACTAGGGCTGCGGAGGATCTGTTGCTGCAACCCTAAACCCTAAACCCTGAACCCTTTACTTTAAAGCCCTGAACTCCAACACACCGTATGCATGCATGTGAGTATGCGTCAATCGATGTATGTCTGTATGTGCGGGTAGAAGTTTGCGTATATACAAAGATATTGCTGGAGGTCCGTCAGCAGAGTACTATCGGGGCCTTAACAATTCGAATAGGGTTGTGGGGCCCATTATACCTTTATCATAACAAGGAACCCCAAAATAGTATATGTAATTATTCAGGCCCCTATATTAACTCTCGAAGACTCCCAGATCAGACTCCGCAACCCGCAAGCTTCACCTTTTGTCACCTGCAGGTCTGCAGGAGGCGGGGTTCGGGGGTCTGGGGTCTATGCAGCTGCAAGGCCTGGGATTCAGCTCAACCCATGCCCTTCAGCCGCAGCAGAAGAATAGCAACTAGCATTCACTCCATAACTCGGGATCTGCGATCACTCATTGGTAGCGGTGAGTACTTGGTAGCTAGATAGTGGTACCTCTTGCAAGGGTTCAGGTGACCGTCGCAAAGGGATTTGAAGTCAGAACTTGACTTCCTGTGCGGAGCACACGTAAAAATGGCATCTCTCTCAAGCTTTCCGGACCTCGACCTGAGAACGGCGTCGGCTTCAAATCTTCACCCAGGTGCTTCAAGCAAGACAGATGCCAACCGCCCTGACAAAGCCAGCTGTGCAGGGGAAAAGGGACTTACTTAAAGGATCATGGGACTTAGTAACTAGGGTTATAATTAGGGTAACTATACTTATAACCCTAATTAAGGTACTTATAACCTTACTTACTAAGTCCCATGATCCTCCAAGCACACACAGACACCCGAAAAGGGACTTAGCTTTACAAGTCCAATAAAGGCCCATCTCTCAGGCAGCTCGGAGGTATGTTTGCCGATAAGTACCGCTTCTGAGTTTCTGACACTCTCAGTAGTAGCAAGTAGTAGCAGTAGTAGAAGCAGTAGCAGCAGTAGTAGCAGCAGTAGCAGCAGTAGCAGTAGTAGCAGTAGTAGCAGTAGTAGCAGTAGTAGCAGCAGAAGTAGTAGCACTAGTAGTAGTAGTAGTAGTAGTAGTAGTAGTAGTAGTAGTAGTAGCAGTAGTAGCAGTAGTAGCAGTAGTAGCAGTAGTAGTAGTGGTAGTAGTCGTCGTCGTCGTAGTACGAGTAGGAGTACGAGCAGAAATAGGACTAGGAGTAGGAGTATGAATAGGAGTTGAAGTAGCAGTAGAAGTAGCAGGAGGAGGAGGAGGAGGAGGGGGAGTAGAAGTAGCAGCATTGTTGTATGGTCGCGGTCGTTGTGGACATCTAGCGGTTGTTGCGGTGGCGATTGCTATTTCAAAATAATCTGCAAGATAAGACATCGTGACAACGGCACTGACCAACCTAACTCAGCTTATACGGGAAAGAGAGTTCGGCACAATGGCCTTCCAAGCTGTCCGCTGAGCTTCGAATTCCGTGCATCTAGAAATCACCTACGGAAAGGAGTCAAAAGCCACGGACTTCAATCCACTAAATGGTCCGGGGGAATCTGGAAAGTGCTAGTTTGCTTGGGGATGCGGCCTGAGATTCCAACTCTCAGGCCGCAACCGCATCAGAAACTTCCCCTGGAGTCAAAAAAGCCACACCATCAGCTGCCTTCTTCAGGGGCCCTACTAGTTAGAATAGGGTTGTAAGGACCCCCCAAGAGTAGTATTGGTAATTATTTAGGCCTCTCCTAAACCCTAAACCCTAAACCCTAAACCCTAAAGTAGAGAGTCCCGATCCCAAGGCATAGCTCCCCTCGCATTCCCGGCATGTAGCCGGATGAGCGGCTCAGCCGCACCTCTGCGTTCCAGAGCTCTACGTGCCTAGAGCTTTACGGTTTAGGGTTTAGGGTTTAGGGTTTAGGGTTTAGGGTCGGGGTGCTAGGCCTAAACCCTAAACCCTTCCGGGTTTAGGGCTTTGGGGCTTCATGGCTTCAGGTCCTTAGAGTTCGAAGGGCTAAACCTGAACAACCCCAAACCCCTAAACCGTAAACCCTAATCATCCTAATCCCCTAAACCCGAGACCCCTGCCAACCAGACCCACGCAGGAAACCCAAACCACACCGCACCACAGGGGGGAGTGGGGTAACCAGCCTATGCAGACCCACTCGCGAAACACACCACACCACACCACACCACACCACACCACACCACAGGGAGGGGGAAGCAACCCACAACCACACCACACCACAGGGGGGGAGGAGGAACCATTGGGGGGTAAACCCTCGCCCTAAATCCTAGATCCTAAACCCTAAACCCCAAACCCTAAACCCTAAACCCCAATCCCTAAACCCCTACCCTAAACCCTAAACCCTGTGCCCCGGGGCCTAGAGCTCGACCGACCGCGTCGGGGCCACTGGCCGGTCTTCCGGCGGCCTTTGCTTCCGCAAAAAGGTGCTTTTACTATAAAAGTTCAGGGCTTGAAAGTTACTTTTAAGGTAGAAAACCTTGGACTTTAGGGGTTAGGGTATGCCGGGTATAGGGTTTAGGGTTTAGGATCGAGGGTTTAGGGTTTAGGCTTTCTACTGTTAGGGTTAGATACTATGAGGGTACCTTTCAGGGCTGGCTTCTAATGGTATGTGGGTCGTAGAAGAGGCTTGAGGGTTTAGGGATTCGGGGTTCCGGGTTAAGGTTGGATCAGGACTGAGGGTCAAGGGCCTAGGGCCTTAGGATTTAGGCTCAGGGAGCTTGAGATCTACATCTTCTTCGGATCGAAAAAATTCTGGGCAGGGTTTGGAGAGAGACTTGGGGCACAGGTGTTACGAATTTCGGCCCTGCGATTTCCTATGCATGTTTGCTGTGTGGGATTCCTGGTATAGGGTTGCAGAAAGTGGCTCAAGCCTGTTGTTTCGTTTATTGAAGCCAAGCGAAGAATGGCTTCCTCGTATCTAACTTGCACTGTGAATGCAATGTAGATGCCTCGATAAGTGAGGCTTTTGGTGCATATTGTTCCACAACGGGAAATGATTTTCAGGTATTCAGGCCCCTGAGTCAGGGAGCGACTTGCTGAAAATAATAGCCTCACTGCTTACGAGGAAGGACGAGGGACCTTGACACGTGGATGCAAACAGCAATACACAGCCGTTCTGGTGAACGGACTCTCTTCTGCTTCGGCCGGGATGCTTTGCTGCATCCGCCTCAATCCCGGATGTCCTGACTCTCCAAGTGCAAGTTAATGACTGCGCTGATGGATAGAACTATAGACTATACTTGGAAGGATCATGGGACTTAGTAAGTAAGGTTAAAATTACCTCAATTGGGGTTTTAAGTATAGCTACCCTAATTGTAACCCTAGTTGCTAAGTCCCATGATACTTTAAGTAGGGTTCCTGTAAAGGGTTCTATAGGGGTGGATGTGTAGGGGTTCCTTCAACGATCGTACATAGAACCCTATAAGGTAATACCAAAAAAGGAACTACTTTGGGGCTTATGGGTAGAACTACCGAACTACCACTGTTGGTGTTGGCTTCTGTGGTGGTCAGGGCGACGGTGGCGAGAAAGGGGCTGATAATGAACCTATACTGAACTTAGAACCCTAGCAAAAACTATATTTTCAGCTGTTTCTTTGGGATTATAGTAACCACAAAATAGAAATTATTTCTAAGTACCCCTAAGGAACTTCATGAGTTGCAACCCGGCTTGTGTTTGTCAGCTAAATGGTTCAGGGTTCAGGGTGTAGGGTTTAAGGTTTAGGGAAACATCGACCGCAGCTTGCCACTACCCTCTGCAAGCAAGACAGGCGAGAAAAGAAACTGAAAGCCCTCGAATGAGAACCTTTGAGCCTCCTACCTCAAACCCGAAACACCAGTAACGTTTTGGTTTTTAGGGTAACCTAACACCGAGGCATGCCAAAAGTGCCAACAGGTGACTCGGACTCGCTGATCTCGCTGTTACTGTTGCGGAAAATCTGGCCCTTGCCTGGCAAGCAGCGTTGCATCTAGCGAGCTGTAGCGAGCTTTTGGTTTTGTCAAGAGCTCAGTCGAAATCCGGGGCGACAAAGAAAACTCGCTCAGGCACAGATCGTCCCTCTCGTGCTCAAACCTCTTCCAAACCGGTGGAAACCTGTTCTGGGTTCTTGTTCAATAGGGACCTATAGTAAATAATATAGTTTCTGTATTATGATCACTTAAAATAATTTCCTCAACGAGATCCTCCTAAACCCCAAACCCGAAGCCCTTAAAGCCTCAAAGGCATATTCAGATGGTAACTTAGAACAAGTTCCTTAACAAGAACCTGGCCTTTGAAGTAACCAGGGAGAAAAAAGTATAGACTTGTATTTCATAATGGTTCCTGTAAGCAACAGGTCTCAAAAAAAAGTCTTAAAGTGTGTTCTACTCCAAACCCAGGGAACCATAGACTCCAATATCCCCTTAATTAAGGAATATACCTGAAATCCTAGTAAGGATCCTACCATAATTTAAGGAATATTCCCTAATTAAGGGATATTGGAGTCTCTGGGGAACCCTACCCTAAACCCTAAACCCTTTTCAGGCCTCTGCTTCGTCTGTCCAGCCCAGTAACGCAGCGCACGAACGGCAAACACTTGAAGCAGATCTTTTCCGGACCTGCGAGATTAAGGCTCAGGGCGTTTTTGGGTTTAGGGCGTATGGGGTTTAGGGGTTTGAAGGTTTTTAGGGTTTATATAAGGGTTTTTAGGGTTTAGGGTTTAGGGCTTATGGGGTTTAGGGTTTGAAGGTTTTTAGGGTTTATATAAAGGTTTTTAGGGTTTAGGGTTTAGGGTTTTGTTAGGATTTAGGGTTTAGGGTTTTATAAGTCGGAGCGGAACCGAAGAGGGTTTCAAAAGGGAGTTCTTAAGGGTTCACAACGGGTTCGAAAACCGCTTTAGGATCTTCGAGGTTACAGAGCCAGGGTTTAGGGTTCCTGCTTCCGGTTGCAGTCCGAAGCTTGCCTTGTCGTCTCGTCGTTTGTGCCGTTCCAGAGCATAGGTGAATTTGCTCAGATCTTTGGAATGCGCTTCGGCAAGCAAAAACCAGTCAGCCAAAAACCCTCAGAACTATTCCAAATGGTCTTCAACCATCATGCCGAAACCCTAATACCCAAAAACCTAGAATCCCAAAGCCAAAAACCTTAGTCAGGGTGCCGATGTAGATGGCCACAAAAGCCACGAGCGCCATGAGCATGGGCCAAAACCTCGGCAGAAAATGGATAGACGTTTCTGGGCCACAAGGCTTCGGAGCTGTGGGGTCTAGAGTTTCGGAGGATGGGTTTTATTCTAAACTATACCGAACTTAGAACCCTAGCAAAAATTATAATTTTAGCTGTTTCTTAGGGAATATAACAACCAAAGATTAAAAATTATTTCAAAGTACCCCTAAGTAAATATTCTAGGTGGTTTGAGGTTTGGGCTGGGCCCGGGCTTTACGGCTTCGGGTTTCGAAACCCCGAACCCTAAAGCCTGAAACCCCCCATGTGGCTGTTTTTCTGAGGGTTTTTGGCTCTTGGGCCCGGCGTTGGGCTTCGAAGCTGCTGACGCAACTTCCTTGTGCTCATTTGGGAGTTTCCGAGATTAGGGGGACCCTAAACTCTACATACTAGGATCCTTGTTATAAGGGCCGACATGCTCATTTGGGAGTTTCCGAGAATAGGGGGACCCCTAAACGCCAAATACTAGGATCCTTGTTATAAGGGCCTCAGAATAAGGTACCCCCCAATGTTCGGAAATTCGGAAACTCCCATCTTGGGCTGAGGACTCAGGAATCCGCCGAACCGGTCGTTTGGGTTCGGCGGTGCAAACCCCTCTTCTCCCCGAAACCCACCCAAAAACCACAATGCGTGGCAACTTTGAGGACCGGTACCTCGCCCCTCCTCGAATCAAGGACCAGGACCAGCTGGACACTCCTCTCCTCCTCCTCCCCAGCTCCAGAACCCTTCTTCCCTCGAGGACTTCGAGGGATGCCCAGGCTAGTCAAGCTCCAGAACCCGGTAACTCCAGAACCTTACCTAAAGCCCCGCAGCCCTCAGGCTTGGAAATCCCTTTCCAAAAGGAGACAGACAATACAACATCCTAACACAAAGACAACCGGAAAAAGAACACAAACAATAAAACCTAAGGCCCCGTCCACCCCGAAGCCTCCGAACAATCCTTCCCTCCCAAGCGCTCTCGCTTAATAGTTTCCTATACTATTTTGTGGGTTGCTTGTTATATCTGTACTATAATGGGCCCCAAAACCCTACTTAGGAGCGTTCGCTTAGCAGCAAAAAAGCTGGCCATCAAAATCAGAAGCAGCAGCCAGACGTGTACTGCCAGGAGAGCATTGGGACCCACTGGCACCAGCTTGCACAGTCGCCGCTGTACGGTCCGACTGGCACCCCGACCGGCTGCCCACCACAGCGCTCACAAGAAGAACTGCCACGAAGGGCTGGAACCAACTCGCACACTAATCACTCTGATTCTTAAGGCCCCTATGTTACAGACCCTCCCACCTCAATTTCAAAGGTTCCGAAAGGATCCCATGCAGTCTCGGCAGCAAGACGAACATGTCCAAGACAGGGTTGGAGCCATCCCATAACCTTCTTTCGGAGACTTTATGGTCCTTTTTTTGGCAGGTTTTAGGGTTTGGGGTTGTTTTCCTCCCTGCTGGTGGATCTTGAAATTTGGGTGAGCTCCGGCGAAAAAGGAAGCTGACAGGTGTGCTTGAGAAGAGGCAACGCCTGCGTTGGTTTTCGTTCAGGGCCTAGGGTTCAGGGTTTAGGGCGTGGGGTTTGGAGTTTAGCATCTTTGGTGGCTTTTGGGACAAGAACGTGGGGTTGAACAACAAGGCAGGCCGCACTGATGTTTCATTGCCGAGTCATCGCCACCGGAGCACGACCACCCCTCATTCTGCAGGTACTTGTGACTTTGCTACACGTATGCAAACATGCCCCCAAGCTTTGCTGATCAGTCTCATCCAGAGGTGAGCAAAACAGATCCAAACGACAACTTACAGTCTTCAGGAACCTGACATCCAGGCCCCGCACATGTGTCTGCACTGCTCAACACCCCCCGCATTACATAGGAACCACTGTGATCCATAGACGGAACAGCAAAGTTCTTATTCAGGCTGTCACCCTAAACCTAACACTACACGACCCACCACACCCAAGGCTCGCAAGAGCAGACCCCCTCTCAAGCCCCTGCTCACATGAAACCCCTTCGCCCTACATCATCTCCTGTATTGTGACACTCGAAGGAACCCTTAAAGGAACCGTTAAATCTTACCCTATTATAGAACCGGTCGCGCGCGGATTCCTTCAACCTTTCGCCGATTATTCCGTCAACCACTGCCCGCGGATTCTGTCAACCCGCCAACGCGGATGCCTTCAACCTCAAAACCTGATTCCTTCAACCTCAGAACGCAGATTCACTCAACCACGTCCCCGGGAATGATTCCTTCAACCCAAACAACGCAGATTCACTCAACCACGTCCCCGGGAATGATTCCTTCAACCCAAACAACTGCTTCGTTCAACCTATACAGAAAGAGTCGCTCCAACTACAGACACGCGTGCTACCCCAGCCACGAGGACTTACTCAACCACAAACACGCGGATTCTTGTGCCCCGGGTTTGTTTTTCCTACAAAAACAAACTCTGGGGGGAGGATTTTGTTTTCACTAGGAAAACAAACTCCGAAGGCGGGGTGCAGGAGAGTTTGTTTTTTCCTACAGAAAACAAACTCTGGGGGGAGGGCTTTGTTTTTCCTACAAAAAACAAACTTTGGGGGAGGGCTTTGTGTTTCCTACAGAAAACAAACCCTGGGGGGAGGGGTTCGTTTTCACTAGGAAGAACAAACTCCGAAGGGGGGGGGGGTCCAGGCGAGTTTGTTTTTTCCGCAAAAAGAAACAAACACTGGGAGGAGGGGTTGGGTTTGTTTCGCCGGAAGAAAACAAACGTTTGCGGATCATCTTTTGGTTGGGTCACGAAGAGCCAGGTTGGGGAGGCGAGGAAAACAAACCAACTTGAAACTCCGTCTCGACGAGTTTGTTTCAGCGGGTACAAACAAACCCTGACCAGGTGAGTTTGTTTCAGCGGTGAAAAACAAACTCCTATGGGAGAAGTTTGTTTGTTTCAGTGATGCTAGGGGGAGTGGTTTGGGCGGCGCGGGGGTAGAGGAGGATTTGTTTTTCCTACAAAAACAAACTCTGGGGGGAGGGTTTTGTGTTTCCTACAGAAAACAAACTCTGGGGGGAACGGTTTGTTGGTCCAAGGAAAAACACACTCCAAACAAACTCCGAGGGAAGATGAACACACTCGGAAGGTGGAGGTTGTCCTTCCTACAAGGATTAGCCGCACGAAATCGTTTCACGGAGTTACAAGCAAAGAAAAGAAAGTAAATACTGCATAACCAAAAATTAATTGAAAACGTTATCTCCAACACGAAGAATTCAGCCACACGAAATCGCTTCCGGGGGTCAGAAGCGACGAACAAGATTCGACATTGTATAGCAGAACATTACACAAAAACGTCTTTGCCAACACAAACGAAGAGGCCACATAAAATCGCTTTAGGTGGGCTAAAAGCGAAGAACAAAGTAAATAAACAACATTTCATCAATATGAAGGAAGAAGCCACACAAAACCGCTTCAGAAAGGTACAAAGCCAAACAAAGAAGTGGCGCTTGTCTTTTTTACAAAAGAAGAAGAGCCTCACGAAATCGTTTCAGGAAGTCCGAAGCGAACGTCTTTTCCAACACGATCGAAGAGGCCACACCAAATCGCTCCAGGGGCGTGAAGACCGAAGAAAAAAGCAAATGAGGTACAACCGAAAATTAAAGCAAAACATTTCATCAACATGAAGGAAGAAGCCACACGAAATTGCTTTAGAAAGGTAGAGGAAAAGTGAAGCTCGTCTTTCCTACAAGAAGAAGACGAGCCGCACGAAATCGTTTCAGGGGGTTGAAGAACGAAGAGGCTACCCGAAATCGCTGCAGGAGGGTTAAGAGCGAAGAAGAAAGTAAATGAGGTACAACCGAAAACTAAGCACAAACATTTCATCAGCGTCAAGGAAGAAGCCACACGAAATCCCTTTAGGAAGGCAAAAAGAGAAGAAAAGTGGAGCTTGTCTTTCCTACAAGAATAAGAAGGAGAGCTGCACGAACTCGCTTCAAGGGGTTAAAAGCGAAGAAAAGAAAGTAAATACTGTATAGCTGAAGAGTACACAAAAACGTCTTTTCCAACGCGAACGAAGAGGCTACACGAACTCGCTTCAGGGGGGTCAAGAGCGAAGAAAAAGGTAAATGAAGTACAACGGAGAAGCCATACGAAATCGCTTTAGAAAGGTAAAAAGCTAAGACAACCAAAATGATATAAAGCAAAAACGACACAAATTTCCAACACAGAAAAAGAAGCCATACGAATTGTGCCTACCCGGGACTCGGAAAGTTTGTTTTTTCTGTCTTTAAACAAGACTACGAAAGTTTGTTTTCTGTGTTTAAACTAAATACAACCTATAAAGGGTTTGTTTTCCATGTCTAAACTAACTTGCGCCTACCCGGGACTCCGAAAGTTGGTTTTTCTGTGTTTAAACTAAATAAACCCAATTCAAGGTTTGAATTCAATGTCTAAACTAGCTTGCGCCTACCCGGGACTCCGAAAGTTTGTTTTTCTGTGTTTAAACTGCATAAACCCTACAAAAGGTTTGTTTTCCATGCCTAAACCAACCTGCGCCTACCCGGGACTCCGAAAGTTTGTTTTTCTGTGTTCAAACTAAATAACCCCTACAAAAGGTTTGTTTTCCATGTTTAATTTAACCGGTGCCTACCCGGGACGTCGAAAATGTGTTTTTCTGTGTTTAAACTAAATAAACGCCACAAAAGGTTTGTTTTCCATGTCTAAACTAACCTGCGCCTACCCGGGACTCCGAAGGTTGTTTTTTTTGTGTTTCAAGTAAATGAACCCTATAAACGGTTTGTTTTCCATGTCTAAACTAACTGGTGCCTACGCGCGACTCCGAAAATGTGTTTTTCTGTGTTTAAACTAAAGACTGCGAAAGTTTGCTTTCCTGTGTTAAACTAAATAAAACCTACAAATGTTTAAACTAACTTACGTCTGCCCTATTTGTCAATGCGAGACTGGCAAAAGAGCGGGCGAAATGCTTAGATTGCAGTGTAGTGTTGACGGAAGCGGGGGGGGGGGGCGGAGTTGACGGAATGAGCAGTTGATGGAAGCGGGCAATGGGGGTTGACAGACTCGGGAGTTGAGGGAAGCGGGCGATGCGGGTTGAAAGAATCGGCACGATCTGAGTTGAGGGAAGCGGGGAACATGGTTGAAGGAAGCGCGGTTGACGGAATCTTGGTTGACGGAACCGCGCGAAGTTGAGGAATAAGGCTTGTACCTATAGAACCCTATAGTACCCCTTAAAGGAACCCTCAAAGGGGACCGTAGTATAGAACCCTATAGTACCCCTTAAAGGAACCCTTAAAGAAGAGCCTAGTATAGAACCCTATATTACCCCTTAAAGGAACCCTTAAAGGAATCCTCACAGGATCCCTTAGAGGCACCCTTCAAGGGCAGCTGGGCAGCTGAGCCAGCTGCTCCTCGGTCCCTCCCAGCAGATGCTCCTGGTCCACGGTCGGGATCGTATTGAACATGATACCCTTTAAGGGTACCTTTAAGGGTACTATAGGTTTAGGGTTATAGTTATAATAGTGTCCCCTTTCAGGCGTACTGTAGGTTCTAGAATAGGGTCCCTTTAAGGCCTCTTTCTTGGGCTTAAGGTACTCAAAAACATGAAAAATGTTACTCAACTATGACAAAGGCTCCATAGCTGCGGAATTCTTCCAATGGACTACGAGCCTTCGTCGGCGCTTGCAGGGCAGGAGGGCTTTTAGGGCTTAGGATTTAGGGCTTTAGGGTTTGGGGTTTTTTAGGGTTTAGGGATTGTGGGTTTAGGGTTTAGGGCTTTGAAGGTCTCTTGGTGTCTCGGTGTCTAGGAGTGCTTAAAGGTTAAGGTTCTAGAGGTCAAGACTTGGAGGTTAAAGGGGGAGGGTGATTACCCTAAACCCGACACCCAGAAACCCTAAGACTTAACTCCAGGTTTTGTGGTGGCTGAGGGGTTGTCGGTTTAGGTGGTTCGGGGTTGAAGGGTTTAAGGTTTTTCTTCGGGTTTAAAGTGCAACGTAAAATTAATGTACCATAACTTAGATGTTACAGAATTCTTAAGGCTCGGGGCTTCGGAATCGTGTGCGCCAACCCCACCCCCGACTCGGCTGGGCGGGCGCATGCGGGCGGGACGCGGGATACGCCGCAGGCACGGGGGATATGATGCAGGGGCATACAACGCTGGATACGACGCGACCCAACTGGGGGATACCACGACGAGAAGAGTATACGACAAAGGTGTACGTTACGACGCGGTTTGCATACATGCGGGAGGGGACGCGACACAAGCTTAACCTGGCCAGGAGAAAAACCGTGAATGCTTAAGGACGGAACTCCAAGCACAAGCACATTCACATGAAGAGGTGGCTGCATGGTGAGGACAAGAGCATCTGGGGTCAGGAGTGTCCCCTCCCTCCGAAAATACGACCTAGTCATGGTACCTTCCTTGAGAGCCCAGCAATCCTTGATGTAGACCCCTGATTGGTCTTTAACGGCCTGAGTGTCGATTACGAACCAACTTTTTATAGTGCTTGCTTAGTGACGGGCCTACAGTACTGCACTTGACGTGTTTCTCCCAACTTGAAGTGCTTTGGGGTGCTTCTGGGCTTCCTGAACCCTCACAAGCCCTAAACCCTAAACCCGAAACTGCCCAGGAGCAGCGCGGACGAAAGTCCGAGCACACCTAACAGGGAAACGAAGGAGGAGGTCACTCAGGATTGGGCTTCCGGGATTTAGCCTCAGAAGGGTGAGATGGAGGTATATAGTATATGGGTGGTTGTCAAAATTACGGTCCCTTTTTGGGTCCTTCTTATAATACGGCACCTAATATTTAGGATGCCCAAAAAGGGGCCATAATTTTGACAACCACTCATATAGGTGAGGCAATCCCAAAATACGCGTCCAGAGATCCTTCATCCCACCTTTTGAAGCCTCCCAGAATTGAATTGGGGCAGTGCCACCCCACTTACCTTTGGTTAGTAGGGAATGGAAGGATGGTAGTAACAGTAGTTATAATTGTACCCAATTCCTCCATTCCGTACTAACCAAAGGTAAGCCCAACAACACGACTGGCTGGCGAAACTTCTTGGGCATGTCACATCCCGTCGTATGACCGAACCTTTCAGAAACACGGATCAGGCCTCAAACAGAGAGGAATAGTTTAGAAGCTGCCCCCAGTGACTATAAGGATTATATTAATATTATATTAGGGCCCTATTATATTCCTATTATACCACTATTACAGGGTGGGGGCAGCTTCTAAGGAATAGTGCACTGACGCATCCAACCCCTAGACTCCTCAACCCCCCAAACCCGGAACCACTAAGCCGAACCTGCAACCCCCGAACTGTACTGCTGATGGACAAAATCCTGCATGACCTTAAGGACCCTAAACTTTGGGAACTATGGAAAAAAATCCTTATAACGGGTAATGCAGGATTTTGTCCATCAGCAGTATCACAGTTTTCCAACCTGTACAGCCAGCCCGAGAAAGCCCTTGCCAAAGCCTTTCAAGCCCCATGAAAAACAAAACCCTGCGCATGGGTAGTTCTTTAGATTAGACACGCTTTTTGCATCCCCAAGATTATAGGCACCGCTATAAGAAGGACCCCAAAAGGTACCCTAATTCAGAGAACTACCCATGTAGTTCTTAATTCGGAGATAAGGGAGATCCTCTACCCATATGTGCCGCCAATACAGCCCTAAACGAACCATGATTCAATCCAGCGCCCCTCGGTTTCGAAAACTACCCTAAACCCTCACCCCTAAACCCGGAGAGGGCCCCTCTTTTAGAGAACTACCCTGCCCCCCAAAGCCCTCACACCTAAACCCGAAAAGCAACCCTAATTTGGAGAACGACCCTAAACCCTAAACTCTCACCCCCAAACCCTAAGAGTTTGGGGAATAACTACCCTAAACCCTAAACCTTCACCCCTGAACCCTAAGAGTTTGGAGAACTACCTTAAACTCCAAACCCTCACACCTAAACCCTAAGAGTTTGGAGAACTACCCTAACCCTAAACCCTCACCCTTATAATGTAGCCCTAAAAACAACCTTCGTTTAGAGAACCGCCTGCGACGGCGAGCGTCTTGCCGGAGAAGATCGCAGTGTCTGGGCCCTCGGAAGAGGAGTTTTGTGTCTTTGTTCGGTTTAGGGCTTAGCATTTGAGGTCTAGGGTGGTTTAGGGGTTTAGGGTTTAGGGTTTAAGGTCTAGGGTAGTTCTCTAAGTGAGTGAGTGAGTGAGTGAGTGAGTGTCGACCTGGGGTGCTCTCCGGCCTACGGAAACGGTCCCTCTCGCCTTCTTTGCCCCTCCGCATACGTCATCAGGGCTCCGGTGCAGAGTTCAACGCTCCGGGGCCCTCGATCCGAGCCGGGGATTAGGGGAGGGATGTGCCACCCGAACCTCCATGGGCCCGCCCCCCCAAGCCGGGCGGCTTGGGTTGGAATTGGACACTTGGCAAGACAGCCCACATCACAGGAACAAAGCTCTTCCCTCGATGATCTCTCACCAAAGTACTAAGCTGGGGACACTGGCTCAGAGAGGCGGGGCATTGGGGGGAGGGGTGGTCGACCAAACACGCACACACGCACAGCACCGGCAGCGAGACTAAGGGCAAAAGCACATTCGGCTAATGCCCTTGTGGCTGCAAATACTCGAACAGTGTCCCCTTGGCGTGTGGGACGATGCCTGATGCTGAGGGCATCACCCCTCGGGGTAGTTCTCTAAATTTGGGTTCAGGGTACCCTGAAGCCTGAACCCAAGCCAAAGGGTAGACTCCGTCAGTCAACCTCGACCTGCGCCCCTGGGATCTAGCCTAAAGGAGAGCCGGAATTCTTGAAATCATAAGCAAGGGTTTAGGGTTTAAGAGGGTTCTGAAAAAGCCTTAATTCAGGGGAGAAACTATAACCTTTCAAGGTTAGGCTTCTATTGATGTTTGACCTCCCTTGTGCAAAGCCCCCAAACCCAGGTAGGATCCCTATATACAAAGAAACGAAGGAGGAGCCATCTTCTTCTGAAACTGCGACATCGGCTTGACACTTGTTTTTGCTTCTATACGACCCATATAAGCAGCCATAGCTTGCCTTTACGATAGACTGACGCTGAACCCTAAACCCTAAAACCCTAAACCCTCAAACCCTCAAACCCTCAAGCCCTAAGCCCAAAATCCTAAACCCATGAACCCCAGACCACAAGACCCTAAGCCCCCCAAACCCCGAAAGAGCCGAGAAAGAATTCGGCTCGCGTGACCGAGGTTCGAGGTCTACCAAGGACACGAATAAGAATGGCTCACTGATGGTCTCTGATAATCCTGCTGATCGTCGCAATAATCACCATCTTAATGAATAGAACCAGAAAAATGATACCAGAACTGATGTCAGCTTTAAAAGTAATAATGATGACAAAAGCATACCGAAGCCCGCGGCCTGCCGGTAGCACCGCAGTAGCAGGATCGGACTCACCAGCGCGATGAGCAGGCACACCTGTCACGGTTTAGCGTTTGAAGGTTTAAAGATCAGGGTCTAGGGTTTCGGGTTCAGGGTTGTTGTAGGTTGTGTTGATGTTCCTTTGTCTAGGGCTTGGATCAAAGCATGGGGTCAAGTTTTGGGGCGTAGTAGGTCTAGGCTTTGGGATTGAGGGGGTCTGGGTTGTTTTAGGGAGCTTGGTGTTGATGGTTTCGGGAGAATATGATTTTTCATTTCTGTTCGAGGACCCGTTTTGTCCCTTCCGAGGCTGTCCGCAACTGTCAGTGGGGCTGTAGGGTTTAGGATGACCGCCTTGGCTGCATGATCAGCTTGCACGACCATGTTACTGTGAGAGACTACGACATCCCTCGGTTCAGGAATACAGCTTAAGTCACATTACGGATTCCTCTAAAGCTCAATCTATCTTCCAACAGATTCCTTTATTTGAGGTGTTGGGCACAGTCGCCTAATACAAAAAGTGGGTTGCCTGCTTAGCTGTGACGAAATCCCCAGGTTCAGGGTTTAGTAAGTCAGGGTTTAGGGTCAACCCTAAACCCTAAACCCTATTTGGAGCTTACTTGTCGAGGGTGTCGGCTCCATCAGCCCCAAAAGCCAAGCCCCAAAATCTTGCCCACGAGGGGCGATTGAAGGAATTGCCGTCAGCCATCCGGGGATTGCCTGAGTGATAAGTCCTAAACCCCAAGTCCCCAAACCCTAAAAAACCCCAAGTCCCCAAACCCTAAACCGTACACCCCAACACCCCAAACACTACACCCCAAACACCAAACAGACTTGAGGCTTCTGGGATGGGAGGGGCTTGAACGATTTAGGGACGAGGGACTACCTGTAGCCCGGTTTAGGCTTTAGGGCTAAACCATTCTAGAATGAACCTATAACAAGGAACCCCGAGAAGGGTAGGCTGTAGTTTCTAGAGCAACCCTAACCCCGAAAATATACTCAGGAACCAACCCTAATTTGGAGAACGACCCTAAACCCTAAACCCTCACCCCTAAACCCTAAGAGTTTGGAGAACTACCCTAAACTCTAAACCCTCACCCCTACATGTAGCCTTTTTTTGGTGAGTTCGGGCTCTCGGCGTTCGGATCTCCAGTGTGAGATCGGCTCGGAGCTTCCTGTCTGCCCATGTCCCGCTCAAGTTTAGGATTTAGGAGCCTTAAGGTTTTTTGAGAAGTAGGGTTTAGGGTTTAGGAGCCTTAGGGCTTAGGGTTTAGGGTTCAAGTTTAGGGTGAGGCATGGAGCATGATCACGAACACCTAATGTACGGACGTTCATGATTTCAATACGGTTTTGGTGTCTGAGAACATCAAAGAAGGAACACTGAGGAGGAACATTGGCAATCACTCCGACCCCTAATTTACCTACAGCCTGCGGAAACCAGCAGACCTGTATCCCAAAGCATGGTAGCTCGTGTAGTGGCCTTGACAGTTAGAAGTCTACTAAAGCATATATAGAAAGGGACTACAAGCGGATACTCTGGCCAACTACTTACTGTAGGGGCCCAAATAAATAATTACCAACGCGATTTTGGTGGTTCCTAATTAGATTATAGTATAATGGGCCCCAAAAACCTATTCTAATATTATAGCGCCTATGTTATGCCTCGATAATAGCTTCTACCCACACATGCCCAGCCACGTGATGCCGGAAGTGGAGCGCCCGGTCACCGCAGATCAGCGCTGTGGTCAGCCAGATCTGGAAGCCCTCTCGCACACTGAAATGGAAACTAAAGCGTGGAGTTTCAAAAATAGACGCGTCTGCAATATCAGAACGGGGTTGTGTGCCTTCTGTAAAGGCCTAAACCAAAACCCTGAACCAAAGCCCCAAACCCAAAAATGAAAATCAAAACAGAAAGCCCTGACACCCCGAAAACTCTTAATAGAGCCTTAAATCTTCCTGCAACGCTCGAACCTAAACCCTACACTCTAAAACCTCAAAGTCAAAAAAAAAGAAGATACCCCTAAAACTCCGGGGTTTGTTGTCCGAAGCAGATCCTCCGGAACCCGGAAACTCCCGACGAACCCTGAGAAAACCGATGAAAACGAAAACTGAGAAGAGGGCTTCAAAGATCGGGTTTAGACTGTAGAGTTTATATGGGATTTACATCTACTTATTTGGGAGTTTCCGAAAATAGGGGGCCCTAATATGGCACCCTAAATAGTAGGATTCCAAAATAAGGTACCCCTAAATTTCGGAAACTCCCATTTTTCATTTCTACTAGTTGCTTGCTATCTTTCGACTTATGCAAGCCCAAACCCCAAGAACCCGGACACGAACTCCTCTGAAAGGCCAAAGGTCTAGTCGGCAAAGGTGCTGGTGGTATCCGGATAGGCGACAAGGAGGGAGCGGAATACGGTTTAGGGAATACCTGTAGTCTCCATTGTAGTTCCTTTTTGGGGTTACCTTATTGGATCCTTATTATATATTTGGTTAAACCACAAAAAGGAACTACAATGGAGACTATAGGTAGGATTCAGGGATTTTGCCAAGATGCAATAGCCGTTTCTATGGTGTGCAGGTCCAGCGCTGGCTTCATGGAATCATCGTAAAAGATGTTTGTGCGGCCCCAACAGTGCCAACCTTTTTGTTAGATGCTCCAATTACACTGTCAACGGAAGCGGACAATGCTTTAGCTTCTTCGGGTAGGGCTTCGGTTCTTGCAGTTTTAAGGTTCAGGTCCTTTGCGTTTTAGGATATCTGATGCGACCACTCTTACTGACAAAACATGACCCGAATCACGAAACCAAAAAGAACAAGACCCTAAACCCTAGATCCTAAACCCCCAGCCTCAGACCTTACACCCTAAACCTTTAAACCCTAAACCCCTAAACCCAAGACCCTAAACCCTACGCATCATCAACAGCCTGGAAGAGGCGGACGTAGATGTCAGCATAGCCAGCCCGGGTGATGTCCACACCTCAGTGACCAGAAATATCCTAAACACTCAACCCTAAACCCTAAACCCTGAACCCTAAACCCCGAAACCCGACACCCCACCTCTCAACCGTGAACCCTTTCCCCGCCAGAAATCCTACACCCAAGCTCACGTGTCACCGAAAACCAAAAGCACTAAACTTTAAAATCCCTCTTTCGTCGAGTTTCGGGTTGAGGATGGAGTTTGAGGGTTGGTTGAGCTTCGCGCTTTAGGGTTCTGGGTTTTGGGTTTAAGGGCCTAAAGTTTAGGGTTTGGGGGTTTTAGGGCTTAGGGCCTAGGGTTTGGGGTTTTGGGGCTTAGGGCTGAGGGCTTAAGGGCCTAGAGCTTTCTCTGGTTTAGGGCTTTGGGGCTTTACGGTTCAAGGCGTTGTTGTTCCGGGCTGTGTAGGGTTCACGGGCAAGTAGAAGAGCCTGGATAACCAGGGATGAGCCGCTCAAAGGGGAAAAGGAGGGACCCTTAATGGGGACCCCTACCCTATAATGGGCTATATAGTGGGTATATACTGGCTATATTAAGGGTATATACCTAGGGGTCCTTATCAAGGGTCCCTCCTTTTACCCTTGGAGAAAGAAGGCAGCGAGCCGACCTATGGGGCTTGAGTTCCGAATAAAAGTATTCCCATGGGCTCACTGATATGTTGTTGCCATGCTACACCTTCTTTCCTAACCCGACAGCTTTAAAACCTAAACCTAAACCGTGAACCCTATCCCCTATAATACCCCTGAATTGAGGATCCTGTTGAGTTCTAGAAAGATTCTAGACAGCTTATAGAGGTTCTAGACGGGCTGCTCAAAATCCCTGAACCGAGGAGTATCCCATACAGCGTCTTGAGGATCCCTCGATCATTAACGGGTCTTTCCATGCTCAAGGGCGAGAGTTTAGGGGTTAGGGTTTGGGGCTCGGGGCTTTGAGTTTCCTTCAACCCGTAAAAACAGCCTTAGTGACTAGGATAGGGGTTCGTATGCTATAAGTATAACGGGGAACCCTCCGAAATCATCTTACGAAATGCTCAAGGTATATTAAACTCCTAAGGGTCCAAGTATTCAACATTATAGGACTTTTGGGCCTTTTGGGGTACCAAAAGAACATAAATGAGGACTACTTGGACCCTTAGGGAGCCATAATCCGCGAAAAAAACCCTAAACCCCAAACCCTAAACCGCAAATGCAGCAAGTGGCCCTCTTGAAACTGTCTGCTCAGGCTCTTCGTGTAGGCGCCGGCCTTGACGAGGATCTGGATGGCGGCATCCACCTCAGAGGCGTCCCGTGGGTTTAGGGTTTTAGGGTTGAGAGTTTAGGGTTTAGGGTTTAGGGGTTTAGGGTTCAGGGTTGAGGGTTCAGGGTTTCGGGTGTAGGGTTTCGGGTTTAGGGACTGTTGGAGCAAAAGTGCCTTGTCTGGTACAGCTTATTGAAAACACCCTAATCCCTTTATTGAACCCAAGGCCCAAAACCCTGAACCCTAAACCCGAAACCATAAAGCCGAAAACCGCAAAAACCTCAACTTGGAGGATCATGGGACTTAGTAAGTAAGGTTATAAGTCTCCTAATTGGGGTTATAAGTACTTATAAGTACAGTTACCTTATTTATAACCCTAGTTACTAAGTCCCATGATCCTTTAAGAAGGCAAGTCTCATCCTCCTCCGCACCCGAGATCTCGCTCCAGATGCGATCGGAGTCCTGCTTCGAACCGCGCTGCTTCGGGATCGGTGCTTCGTGAAAAGCAGGGAAACGAGGGGGAGGGTTTTAATGGGTTTAGGGTTTAGGGGTTTAGGGTTTAGGGTTTAGGGAGTGCTAGAGCGTTATTTCAAAGTTTAGGGCATAATGTCTCTTGTAGATCATTTCCGGCCTGCTCGTTGGAGCAGATCGCGTGCCGAACGGACTCGAAGTGCAGCCGCTCCACCTACTTCTTGCAGGTTGTTATAAGGGTTGTAGAAGGAATCTTTAAAGGCTAGTGTAAGGAATCCATTAGGGTTACTTTCAGGGTTACTATAGGCACAAGGCATAGCCAAAATAAAAAGCCCTAAGGCCCAATATTGCTAAGGACTTCGACCTCTACACCTAAACCCTCAACCATCACGGGTCTAAATGAGGTCCACAGGCCATGAGAACCTCCATAGTCCCCTGAAGCCCCGCCCCCGGAACACTGCATCCCGGGCTGAGGGCTGCTTTGGAACCCTCAACTCTTAGGGTTTTGGGGTTGTGGTTTTTGTCCAAAATATTATGTTCAGGCTTTAGGTCTTGCTTCTCAGCACATTCTGTTTAGGGTCTAGCACATTCTGTTTAAGGTTTAGGTTTAGAGTTTAGGAGTTTCGAATGCCATTGAAAGGGCCTTGGCCCCCCTGCGTTTCGATTGAGAAAACTGTTGGGGATCGGGTTCGGGGCTGGGACATGCAATGCAGACCGCTGACTGATAAGCCCGTCTTTCGCAATAAAGGACTACTTGGAGGATCATGGGACTTAGCAAGTAAGGTTGAAAGTACGTTATTTGGGGTTATAAGCTTACGTAGATACAAGTATAGTTACCGTGTTTATAACCTTATCCTCTAAGTATCATAGGTAGCCGCATGTTGGTGCCTCTAACGAAAGGGACGGTATTCATCCTACATGAGCATGTGGCGCCGTGGGGATTATCGTGAGGTGCCAAGACCCCAAGACACAAAAGCCATAAATCACCCTAAACCCAAAACCCCTAAACCCTAAACCCTAAAACCCTAAACCATAAACCCTAAACCCCTAAACCCCTAGCCTAAAACCCTAAACCCTAAACCCTGAACCCCTAAACCCGAGACCCTAAACCCCAAAACCCTGAACCCCTAAACCCGAGACCCTAAACCCTAAACCCTGAACCCCTAAACCCGAGACCCTAAACCCCCAAACCCTAAACCCTAAAGGGTTTGGGGGTTCAGAGCTCAGGGCTTCGGGTTCAGGGGTTTTTTGGGCGTGGGAATCTGCGAGCGGAGGGGCGAAGACAGCCGGCCAGCGTTCCCAAGAAGCCCGGCCCCAAATCGCGAAGCAAAACTCCATTTAAAGAAAATTTGAACAAAAAAACTCATGACCCCACGAGCCCCTTTGTAAAGCATAATTATACCCAATTCTGAGTCCTAAAACCCCAAAGTTGTAGGGTACTAGGAAACAGCAGCTCCTGTCCAGCCCGCCTGAAGCTTCAGGGATTCGTCTTCCAACCTTGCTTAAAGGATCATGGGACTTAGTAACTAGGGTTATAAACAAGGTAACTATACTTATATGTACTTATAACCCCAGTTAGGGAACTTACCAATTCCCATGATCCTCCAAGTGTGCACCCGGAAGCCTGTACAGTCTCCTTTAGGAGTTCATTTACGAGCTTCTTGAAGGGCTCCTTTAAGGGATCCGTTGGGGATTAGGAGTGAGGGTTTGGCTTAAGGATTTGAGGGTTGACGGTTTGGGTTGAGGGTTTAGGGTTTACGGGTTTACGAGTTAAGGGTTTTATGAGCGGGCGCAGGGTTTACGGGCTCCTGTTGAGGATTTAGTTGCCGGACCCCCCCTCCACCTAGTTTGAGCTTTATTGCGTTTACTAGTGGTCTGAGGGGAACCTGCAACCCGGGGTTCTCCAAACGATACTGTTGCAGCATGCAGTGTTTCAGGCATGACAGTTGCAGGCCCAGCTCCCTCGTTCCCCACCCCCAATTCCCCGCAAACCCGGCAAGCTGCATGCACACCACGTTCTGGCTCACGATGCCCAAGTTCAGCACCACCACGCTGATCACCAGCAGATATCGAAGCACAAGCGCTCCAACTCCTGCAGCCAAACCCTAAACCCCGAACTAAACCCCAAACCGCAAAACCCTAAACCGTCAAGTCCTCTGACACCTTGAAGCCAAAAGCCCCCAACTCCAGCTCGTGCACAGGGGAGTTGTCTGAATGAGGATCAACTCTTTTTTAGGGTTTAGGGTTTAGGTGGGATCCCCATTATCACAGGGTCACTGGAACGATTTCGTGACCCACACCATAAAATCGAAGGCAACCCCGCGCTCTCAGAAAAAAAACTCTATGGGATCCACCTGAAGGGCTGAAGGCCCCTCGTTCTTCAGCCTTTTCCGCTCGCTTTGCGCGATCCCTGTTACGTAAAGGCTGGGCGTTGAAGCTTCATTCTGATTTCTTGGGGCAACCTCTCCGCCCCCCCCCGGAAACAGAACTACTTAGGTATAGGGTGTAGGGAGTGTGAAGTTGCGGTTGAAGGTGGGATTCACCCCTGAACCCTCGACCTAAACTCAGCAAAAAATGACAATGGAATTCAATCCTTCTAGGCCCTAAGCCCAATGCCTCAGCCTAAACCCTAAACCCCTAAACCCTAGACCCTAAACCTGTAAACCGCCGGTGCCCGGTCCGGATTGCATCTCGGTCTCCAGAGTTGGCCGGGCCTCAACAGTGGGGTTTAGGATCTAGGGTCCAGGGTTTAGGGTTTAGGGCTTAGGGTTTAGGATTCATAGGATTTTGCATTTAGGGTATTCTGATCCTGATGCGCTTAACCCTAAGAAGGACAGAGTGTCAAGAATGGGGCCCCAACAACAGAGGGCCCGAGTGCTTGCAGGGTCATACTTGGATTGGAGGATCAGGGGACTTAGTAAGTAAGGTTATAAGTCCCCTAATTGGGGTTATAAGTTATAAGTAACTATAAGTATAGTTACCTTATTTATAACCCTAGTTACTAAGTCCCATGATCCTTTCAGTAGCCGGGTGTCTCTTTCGCGGCTTGGGGCGCGGGAGCGGCAGAGGTCCCAATCACACGTTTCAAACCCGGGGTTGGCAGGATGAGGCAAAGGATGAGGCACTTGGAAACTCGAAACCCTAAACCCCTAAACCCCTAAACCCTAAGGCCCTTGGCCCTAACCACTCTAGGCTTCAGGTTTCGGGGTAGTCTTAGAGCCCCTCCGGCGGGGTGGCCTTGAAGGAGGCGATGAAATAGCTGCTGCCCACGACCGAGTACCTTGGCTCAGCTGCCTCACTGGTAGCTCAAGGACCCCAGCTTTTTTCTTCGGAAGACATACCTCCAAAAAAGATTTGCCAGGAAAACCCGCGAAATTGATTTCATACGTCATGTGGAACAAGAAGAGAAAGCTACGCAGGCCCAGGGTGGAAGACAGGGTCCCGGAGCGTGCACTAGAGTTCTGGAGTGGCATATAGAAGCAGAAATCAGTTCTTCACGCATGGTACTATTCTTCGAGTCTTGCTGTCTTGCCTGCACCGGAACCTACCATTCCCCACAACCTAAAGCCTACAACCTTAGCTACCCAACACCCTACCCAACACCCGAGAGGCAACCCTGAACTCTAATCCTGCCGTGCTTTTGTTGGCCCAGCGGCGCGAAGAGCAAGCCTGCATCAAAGAGCCTGATCAGAGGCTTACGGTTGCAGACGTTAGGGTTTAAGGCTTGTGGGTTTACAGGGCTTACGGCTGCAGTCGGAAGCTGCTGAAGACAGGGTCTCGAATGGGTTCCCCTCGGAAGTTCGGAAGAGAACAAAAAGATCGAGTAAAAGGACCCTAACGGAACCCTGATAGAACACTAAAAGAAACCTTCATAGAACCCTCATAGTCATAGGGGCCCTAGAAGCGCTGTAGAGCCCTCCTTCTCTGCTGAAGCTCCGGAGACTCCTTGCGAAGCCCCGGACCCACCGGAACGCCGAGCTTCGGGCTTTGAGGGCTTTGAAGGGTTTAGGCCTCAGGGGTCGGGGATGGAGGTGTACGGTTTTGGGTTTAGGGCTGAAGTTTGGGGGCTCAGGCTTCCGGTTTATGGTGTGGCGCGTCCCTTCGAGGTGAGGGCCTCTTCTGATAGAAGAAACCCGACAAAATCCCATGAAGAAGCCGAGGGGCTGAAGAAGCAGGGGCTTCAGGCACCTCGGTGCTCTTGCGGTTCAGGGGTTGGGGCCTAGGGTTTAGGGTTTGGGCTTGGGGTTTGTAAAGGCTTAGGGTTCAGGGTCTCAAAAGCTTAAGGGTTCAGGGTGCAAGGCTCAGACAGTTTCTTTTTTGAATGCCTTTTCCCATCTGCTAGATCTCTAACGTCCGGAATCCTTGCGAGTTTGGGTTTCACGCTTCGGGCTGAGGCTTGGGGGCTGAATCGACAGCTCTGGGAAAGTTCAGGGCGGGGTCCACAAAGCTTCTCAGGTTCGGTTTGGGGTTTAGGGTTTAGGGGTTTTGGGTTCTCGAAATTGTTAAGGGTTTGAGTGCCAAATAACCTTTTGACCGAAAATTTTAAGATTTTGGAGAATTTGGTGCTGTGCAGCCCCTGGTGAAAGCCATGGTTGGACTCCAGGCAGAAGCAAAACAAGTCGCGATTCCTTGCCTCGGCGGCGTTGCGATTCCTTGAATCGGCTGCCTTGATCATGGAGGCAGAGTCTCATCTGGTCAAGCACAGCCTAAAGACCGAACCCGTGCCTCTGCCGTGGCAGGATGGAAATAGTAGATTGGCAAGGACGACAAGACATCATCGCGGTCGTCCTTGTCCAAGTCCAAAAAAGAGCTCGACTGCCTTCTTCACAGCCTCAGGTGTCGACAAGATCAAATGATCATTTTGGCTCGCGGCAAGGCGCCAAGAGGACATCACTGTCACGTTACAAGACTTCTTGTAGCATAGACGCAGGGAGAGACGACTTGGCCGAATTGCGCGGCCAGAATCCCTTGACGACACGCTTGAGGTCGATGGGCTCCGGCTGCAACAGAGCTCGAAACTTCGCCTCTTCCTCGCCGGTCGAAGGAGGCTGGCACACAGCGTCGAAGAAGGCGGGCGTCAGCCGCACCACCGGCCGAACCTGATCTTCTTTCAAAGTCTGGGCGCTAGACGTGACTGCGATGTTGCACGAATTATGTTTTGCCATATTTGCTACTGCACACATCAGCAGTTGGCCTCATCCAGTAAGCGGTCTGCCTGTGCGTCACAGCCATCAGCCTTGCAAAAACTTTTCCAAGCCGAGCTTTAACAGCCGGTAGGAGTACGACAAACCTTTATCCTTATTTGCAAGCGCGCCTCGTCGAACATTGCCTCCACATTGTCCTATCCGGCAGCCGGCTACAATGCGGGGGGAACTCCGCACGACTATGACGTCTCTCTGTATGGGTTCCAACCGATATCTGAAGTTTTCTTGCGTGGATTAAGCCCAGGCCAATCTAGCACCTCTGCGGGGAATGGCGCAGACGGCTCACCGCCGTGAAACTCGGAACACACCTGGCCAGCGGTCTACACTCTAGCTCTAGCCGTTTGCACAGTTTCTCACCGAAGCCTCCCAGCAGTTTATCTGCAACTCCAGTCGTACGTTGGCTCACCTATGTATGTCTGGACCTTGCAATGGTATTTTTTTATCGAAATCCGAGGCCGGCATTCAGGCAGGTCCATGCTTCGCGGCCTCGCCGTCGCTAAGATCAAGTACGGCGGGCACGGTACTGCGACAGGTTCGGACGCGTGTGAGAACGCAAAGATTGATGGGCCCTTGTGACACTTGACACGACACTCCGAAAAGCATGGTCACTCTATCACATTGCTATTACGAGCCCAGGCCGCGGGCCTCTGCGCGAAGCTGGGCAGCACGCCGTCGGGGAGAGACCTTGAGCGAGCCTCATCCGCGTCTAAACTATATATAACTATTATTTCTCTTTGAGGTTGTGTTTCCCATGGCAGGCTCATGGGGATACGATTCCGGATGTATGCAGGTTAACCTACCTGTGGTTTTTCTACGGCAACGTGCTCTTTTAGCTGTCGGACCGCTCGAAAGCAGTCATTTAATAAGTGCCGTTCTTCCCGGCCTCGTCGTCGCTGAGGTCAATTACAGCAGCATGTTCCGCGGCGAGAGCGACTTGCAGCAGAGCACCAGTAAAAGTCTTGAGACAGTGACCAAGGCTACAACTTGCAGCTGATACGCCTGGAAGCAGAAGGCGAAATTGCCTTCACGACCAGTGGTGCTCCTAAGAAGTAACGAGCCGGAGCGCGTCGAACTGCAGGACACTGCAGGATATGTGTTGCAGCCGAGATACGCCGCAGTGTTGCCGTTTGCGAAGTGCGCCAGGCGGTTGCGTTGCTTGTTGGACAGCAACGCGAAGGCCTTCACGGCAAAATACCCGGCCAAGCGCACGTTGTGGGCCTGCCAGCCAACTGTGAAGTACCCTCACCTTTATGGTTGTACATTGTGCAGAGCAATGCTGGTGCTCTGACGTAGCCTGCGCTGCTCGCCGGTATGCCAGCCAGCACTTCAATGAAGAGGATGTGCATGATGGCGTAGGACCTTGTCTCGCGACAGAGCGTGTCTGCAGACGCCAGGAAACTATAGCAGCCAGTTACTGCGAAGGAGATAGGCCAACTCGAAGTAGTTATCCAAGTCCTCTGGCGTTTCCTCGACAGCTGCAAAGCTTGCGAGAGGGTGAGCAAACAGGTCCAATTTGTAGCAAAGACCGATACCGGCGGAACGTCGAGTGTTCCGGCAACGTCATAGTGCAACGACCTGGATCTTGATGAGCTTAGCACTCACTCACATACACACACATGCATTTATGCGCAAACACACACACAATTGCATTTATTTCACACACACACACACACGCACACGAAACACAAGCGCACTTTGAGTTGAGGACAAACAAACTCGGATGAGGCTCTTCCGGTACTGGCGCGTGGGCACGCCCCAGCTCATCGTGTCGCCTTGGGGTGGCACTGAAGACCAGCAACATAGTTGAGTCACAAGTAAATCGTACAATATGTGCAACTAGATGTAGGATAGGACCGGCACACCAGGACTCTTGCAGGTATAGTCCGATGCTGCACCTGGGGCTGGGCTGAGGGCTGGGGCTGGGAACTGGCGGCTGAGGGGCGTCGACCACAGACCCTAAACCCTAAACTAAAAACCCTTTTCCATTTGTTTTCATTTCAACTTTCAAGAGAAAATCATGGGAGGGGTCAGCGTCTGGTCGAGGCAAATGGCGCTTTGGTTCATTTGATTGATCTTTCAGGCGTCGGCTGGAAGCGGTCCAGAATTCTCAACCTTAAACCCATTTTGATATGTTGTTCGTGGGAAAATTCGATGGAAAATCATGGGAGGGGCTGGGTTCCGGTCGGTAGCGCCGGCGTTCTGGATTTCTCCGAAAGTTTTGACCGAAACGTTTTGACCGAAAGTTTTTTTGTTTTCAAACCACATTTTGAATTTGCTGGGCTGGGCTGGGCCTGGGCTGGGTCGGGCCATGGCTGGCTGGGCGTGGGCTGGGGCCTGGACTGAGGCCTGGGGCCTGGGGCTGGGAGCTGGGCTGGGTTGCCTGGGTTGAAGGTTGTAGAGAAATTGGTTTATCAAGAAGCTTGTTCCGTTGTTGAGCTCCAGCTCAATGTTGGCCGGGCCATACCGGCGGTTACAAGTTTGTAGAGAAATTGGCATAAGCTTGTTCAGTCATTAACGTGTGTGTTGGGCCGTAGCGGTGGTTACAAACAAGGACAAGCAATTTCTATTTATCACTTTCTTGAGGGTTTAGGGTTTCGGGTTTAGGGTTTCGGGTTTGGGGGGTTTAGGCTAAGGTGCTCTTCGGGGGGGCGGGGGGGTTGGGCAGCACAGATGTCTGCACTTATAGAGGCCCTAAACCCTGAGCCCTAAACTCTGAGCCCGCCCTTAGAACCCTAAATCCCAACCCCTAGCAAACCCCCGGCACTAATTCACGTCGCAGGCGCAGGTGAGGCCACAGGGCGGTCAGCATCACGCCGAAGGCGTTGCCTGGGCTTCCAACCGTACATTAGACTATGTACGTTTTGTTGTGCTATACATATGTACTACAGTGTGGATTACCGCGTGCTCTATTCTTTCGTTACAATGAAGTACTACAGTATGGTATGCTATATAAACTTCATCTCCTGTTATAAAATATATGCTATGTCTAGCGTACTGTCTTATATCATGTTCCTTATGTTGCCTATTGATATGCCATTTAACTACGCGCCATGCCTCCGACCCTCAGCCGGATTAGTCATCAGGAAGGCATTGGGATCGCCACTGAAGATCCTCTTGCCTTCACGTTCGGGGAGACCGCAATAGCCCTGGATCCCTCAACCGCGAGACCCCTAAACCCCTGAACCCTAAACCCTTTAAACCCCTAAACCCCAAACTCTAAACCCCTAAACCCCAAACTCTAAACCCCAAACCCCTAAACCCCAAACTCTAAACCCTAAACCCCTAAACCCCAAACTCTAAACCCTAAACCCCTAAACCCCAAACTCTAAACCCTAAACCCCTAAACCCAAACAAACTAAACCCTAAAACCCCAAACTCTAAACCCTAAACCCCTAAACCCCAAACTCTAAACCTAAACCCCTCTAAACCCTCTAAACCCCCCTAAACCCCTCTAAACCCTAAACCCTAAACCCCAAACTCTAAACCCTAAACCCCTAAACCCCAAACTCTAAACCCTAAACCCCTAAACCCCAAACTCTAAACCCTAAACCCCTAAACCCCAAACTCTAAACCCTAAACCCTACATCCTGAACCCCTGATCCCCCTTTCCGACCAAGCCACAGATTGTGGTGAAGGCCAAGGCTCTGCCGGCGTTCTGCCTTGCAGTTCTTTGGGGATGAGGGTTCAGAGTTTAGGGTCTAGCGCGGAATAAGTCCCCTGATCCTCCAAGTAGACCCTAAACCCTAAACCCTATAGATCCCTTTAAGGAACCCTTATAGATCCCTTTAAGAAGCCCTTTAAGGAACCTTACGGGCCTGAACTCCTCCGTCTGCGCGACCGGCAGCAGCGAGAGGCAGAGGCCCACGGCGACGCCCAGGACTACTGGGATGAGAAGCCACCTGCCTCGATCTGGGGAGTTTCCGGAAATTAGGGGCACCTTTAAAGGGATCCATTAAGGGCTCCTTAAAGGGATCTATAAGGGCTCTATAAAGGGTTTAGGGAGTTTCCGGAAATTAGGGGTACCTTTATAAAGGAATCTATAAGGGTTCTATAAAGGGATCTGATCATTAGGGGTACCTTTAAAGGGATCTATAAGGGTTTAAGCTTCAGGATTACGATTTAGGGTTTGGGGTTTAGGGTTGATATAGGGTTTAGGGTTTACATGAGGCCAGGGTTTATATAGGGTTTAGGGCCTCGATCTTGCCGACATAAAAGTTTCCGAAAATTAGGGGTACCTTTTTTGGGGTCCTTGAAATAAGGATCCTACTATTTAGGATACTATATTAGGGTCCCCTGTTTTCGGAAACGCCTGCCTCGATCTTGCTGAAAAAACCGGTTTCTTACCTTTGGTTAGTAGGGAATGGAAGGATGGTAGTAATGGTAGTTATAGTTGTGCCCCATTCCTCCATTCCCTACTAACCAAAGGTAAGGTTTAAGATTCAGGATTCACGATTTAGGGTTCGGGGTTTAGGGTTTAGGGGTTGTTTAGGGTTTAGGGTTTACATAAGGGCCAGGGTTTATATAGGGTTTAGGGTTTGGTTCCCTCTGGGGTTTAGGGTTTAAGCTTTTTCGTTTGTTCAGGCCTTTGGGACTTTCGGTATTACGCCAAGATGCCGAATGCATTCCTAGCTTTGTTCTTCTCCGCGCGCGCCGGCATCAGGAAAACCTTCCTTGGCAGCCCGCGAGACTGGGAGCCGGCACCCTGAATTAGGGTTTATGGTTTGGGGCTTAGGGTTCAGGGTTTAGGGTTTAGGAACGGTTTTGGGTTTGGGGTTTAGGGCTTAGGGCTTAGGGTTTAGGGTTTAGAGGCCTTGAATCAAATTCCGGATCCTTCTGCTGTGTAAGCGACAATCTTTATTTGGAAGAGGGCTCCAGGGATGCGTGGATTTTGGGATGCGGGTCCGGTGGGCACAACGTACCCTAAACCCCAAACCCTGAGCCCAAAGTCCCACTACACCCACATGCCGACGAAGGCCCATGCTCAAAGCCTCACTGCCCTTACAGAGCCCTCTTGAACCGCATCTCTTTCAAAACGCAACACAATTCAGAAGAGAACCCAAAAAACATCCAGAAAACGCTGAACAATCTTGAAATCCTAAATCCTAAACCCTAAAACCCTAAACCCCTAAAACCCCAAACCCTAAACCGCAAAACCCTAAGCCCTGAACCCCAAACCCCGAAACAACCCTAAAAACCCTAAAACCCTAAACCCCTAAAACCCTAAACCCTAACAACCCTAAAACCCTAAAACCCTAAAGCCCTAAAACCCTAAAACCCTAAAACCCTAAACCCCAAGCCCTGAACCCAAATCCTCCCCGGAGAGTCCTTTCTGCTCTGCCAAGCCTCTGAAGCCTCGTAGCCAAGTAAGCCTCGTAGACCTGATAGGGCTTTAGGGTTTTGGGTTTAGGGTTTAGGGTGTAGGGTTTAAGGTTTTGGGTTTAGGGTTTAAGGCGTTAGGGCTTAGGGTTCCTCTAAAGGGATCCAGTATAGGGCTTCAGCGTTCGCGGTACAGGGCTCATGCTTACCGTCTTGCACGCCTCCAAGAAACGGCAAGGCCGCGTAGGCCAGGAGAGGAACGATACAGGTTAGTTTAGGGCTTTCAGGGTCTTCAGGCTTCAGGGTTTTGGGCTTTAGGGTTGCTTTAGGGTTTGGAGCTTCATGGCTTTCGGGCATCAGGTCTTTGGAGTTTGGGGGCTTTGGGCCGTGTAGGGTTTGAGGCTCCGGGTGTGTTGTGCGTGACTGTGTTTTAATGTATGAGATTCGGGGGCTAGGAGTTCTAACATACCGGATTCGGCTGGGGTGCTCTGGCAATCGGTTGAATCTTTCCTCCCAGGCTAACCCCGAGAAAAGAACACCTCTCAGTGCTTCCGGTCGTCAAGTTTGCAAAGTCAGGTACCACGAGTAGGTGCTCCGATGGGGTTCTGATACTGCACATGCTGTCTGTGGTAAGCACTGCTGCCGTCACAGTTCCCGGGTGAGACCATAACCGCGAACTCGAGCCGCGTAGGTTCCAGGCGCCAAACTGCGTGCCAAAATCATCCTTCCACGAAGGCCCCTCACTTATCGGCCGAGGGGCACACCAGAGGCGCGTGTACACGGCAACTGTGCTGTTGGGAACGACCACGACGTGCGATGCCACCTTCAACGCATCAGCGAAGGGGCTGACCTCAGGGCTGAAGCTCTGTGCAAAAGATCTTTCAGGGCTTAGGGTGATTGAAGGTTTAAGGTTCATGGCTTAAGTATAAGGTTTAGGGATTTAAGCTTTAGGGCTTAGGGCTTTTTGGTGTCTTTCAGGCTGAGAGCTGCAAGGTCCCGGACATACCTGCATTCACAAGCAGCGACGCCCACTCCGCGGCTTAGATGATGTATAAATGTCCCTAAAGTCGTCTGTGTCAGAGGTGTATCTCTTTCTTCTCTGACCCGGCCTTTCAGCCCAACCCCCCAGCTGCCCCCTCGAAGCACCCCTTCGTGCACTCTGAAGCTGCTAATTGAATACTGATGTGAAGACTATTGTGGGACACGCCATACACTACATGCCAGACTACAATCATGCAAGTGCTCTACCCCAGACCTCCAAGAATCCCTCGATGCGATGCACCCTCGAGCCCTTTTATGAGCCTCATAAGCCCTGACCTTCAACCCCACCAAAGTCCCAAAGCCCTAAGCGCGCAACCCTACACTCTTAACTGGTTCTAAACCCGAGATTGCCCTAAACCCTAAACCCTAACCCTAAACCCTGAACCCCTAAAACCCTAAACCCTAAACCCTAAATTCCCCTAAACCTTAAGCTCCCTCATCGTCGAATTCCTCGGCGAGGCGCCGAGGGCGCCACGTCCAGCAGCTCCGAGATGTCTAAGTTTTGCGGATTCGCCAAGAGACCTCGGGGAATGTAAGGTTTAGGGCTGAGAGGGGGTGCGGGTTCAATAGGGACTCTATTGCGGCGTAGGAGTACGGAAGCGAGATATTGAGGTGTACGTATGTATGTATGTGTGTGTGTGTATGTATGTATGTATGTATGTATGTGTGTATTATATGTATATACATATATATATATATATATATACATACATATATATGTACATTTTACGATCATTACACTGGGGACACTGTATTTCGGCTTTGGATGTTTTAGGGGTCGACAATTTGAGCCTGCTCCTCGGATCCTGATATAGCACCCTAAATGGTAGGATCCTTATTATAAGGACCCCAAAATAAGGTACCCCCAATTTTCGGAAACTCCCATATGTGTTTGCCTCGGTCTACAGCCGCTGTATCACAGCAACCTCTGCAGCGAAGCGAGGCTTTAGCTGAGGATCCCGCACTACATCGCCAGTCATGGCCCTCTGAATCCAAAGCCCCTTGAAGCTCTCGGCTAGCTATATCGCGGAATCCTCCAAGCCTTGGAACCAGGAGTTCAGTCAAGGCGAGGGCTCAGACATCTCAAGGGCCCCGTCAACGATGTTCTGTTACTGGTTCAGGGTTTTAGGGTTTAGTCAGGGTTTGGGGTTTCATTAAGGTTCAGGATTTCGGGTTTAGTCAGGGTTTAGTCAGGGTTTAGGGTTTAATTAAGGTTCAGGGTTTAGGGTTTAGTCAGGGTTTAGGGTTTAATTAAGGTTCGGGGTTTAGGGTTTAGTCAGGGTTTAGGGTTTAATTAGGGTTCAGGGTTTAGGGTTTAGTCAGGGTTTAGGGTTTAATTAGGGTTCATGGTTTAGGGTTTAGTCAGGGTTTAGGGTTTAATTAGGGTTCTTTTTTTAAAGTTGATGTGCACTCTCCCTTTCCTCCGCGGTGCTGGCAATTTTTGCCCTCAACTGCGAAACACAACATCCGTAGTAGTAGTACTCCCCGAGGACAAAGTAGAGACTCCACCCATATCAGAGACTTCACGCGATACACCCAGAGCGATTCCACCAGATGTAGTACGTCGTGGGCTACGAGACCGATCATCACCTTCACATACATCAGAACGCCCATCTTCTCCAGAACCTTCACATACATCAGAACGTCCATCTGCTTGAGGAGTCGCAGAACGACCACCACGTTCTCCAGGGAGATGTGGAAGCAAGGCCGTTGGCAGGGTGTAGGGGTCCACCCACGCAGATTCCATGCCACATTGGAGTGTATGTGCCACTCCATGGATAACCTCACCCACGAACGCGGCAGAGAGTTGTACAAGTTCTTGACGTACAGACTCCGGAGGCAAACGATCAACATCCCCCAGTCGCGACTCCAGCAACATACACAGGTTTTGCATTCCCGCTGTAGCTTCACGCAGAGTGTGAAGGAGAACTCCAACCTGCCATGCCGCATCACCCCGAGCTCGTAGTCCACGAAGTAGTTCTCCAAGCTCTTGCACACAACGCGGTCCAATGCCACCCTCCACAAGGTCAGTAGCCTCCGCGGTGTTCAGCGGCAGCGGTTGCATGAGACTGTTCACATCCCCAGGTTCTACAGGATCACCCCTCTGCTCCGGTGGAAGTACAGCAGGTGCAGGGCTAACATCCACCACAGGCGGGGGATCAAGTCCAGTACTAAGCGCATCCACCCCGCCAGAGGCAGAAGCACCCGGTTCCGCAGTCTCTGCACTGGCCACCCCAGAGGCTTCAACAGGAGAACGTCGAGGAGAGCGAGAACGTTCATCATCCTCAGAAGCTTCGCCTCGAAGGTGTTCTGGAAGAACTTCAGGATCAAGCCAAGCATCAGACACCCCATCGTGTAACGCCAGAAGGAAGCTCCTTGCTGTGGCAACCACAAACGCGTGCGCCGCTTGCGCCGCTTCGCCACGCTGTTCCTCGTCCGGCAGTGGGACTGGAGATCTTCCTCTCCGAAGTCGTCGTGTGAGGACACCCATGATGTCGTCTTGCAGCCTTGCATTTCAGTAGCGCGTTGCATGGCTCTTTCAGTGACATGTAAACACCACTGAACATGGCGCGCATGTAGGCCGTCAGCAAGCGTTCCACCCTCTGCTTGCACCATCATCTCAATGTACCGCCCCAAAGCCGTGACTGTTTGTCTGCGAACACCCTGTCGTAGAAGACGGTTTGCTTCGTCAGGTTGCAGTCGTTGTACCAGGGCAGCACCATCTCCACCCACCTCCGGTTCACGGTGCATTGCTGCAGGGCCAGGAGAGGGACCAGAACCAGCAGCCGTTCCAACCACACGCCGTACACGCCTAGTACGTGGCCGAGAAGAGGACGATGATGAGCTCGAAGACGAAGAAGACGGGCCATGTTGTCGAACACCCCGAGGACTGCGAGATCGGGCATTAGAACGATCTCTTTCACCCGAACCTTCGCCCACAACGTCGCCAGTGTTGCCAGTCGTCTCAAAGACCACAGTACCAGGAGGATCAGTAGTGTCCATACATCCCGACATCATAGCAGCATCCACGAGACGTTCTTTAATTAGGGTTCAGGGTTTAGGGTTTAGTCAGGGTTTACGGTTTAATTAGGGTTTAGGGTTTAATTAGGCTTCAGGGTTTAGGCTTTGTCGTTTCTCGGAAACCCTAAACCCTTTCTAGAACCCTTATAGATCCCTTTAAGGAACCCTTATAGATCCCTTTCAAGCTACCCCTAATTTTCGGCAACTCCCAACTTTTGGGAAGCTCTAAACCCTTTATAGAGCCTTTAAAGGAGCCTTTTATAGTACCCTTACAGTAGCCCTTTCAGGAACCCTTGTAGATCCCTTTAAAGGTGCCCCTAATTTTCGGAAAACCCTAAACCCTAAACCGCGGACCGAGCCGCAGCAGTAGAGGTTCCACTTCCCGAGCGGCCACGCGCGAAGCACAGCGTCGGCAAACCTCGGAAGGACGACGCTCGGTTTAGGGTTTAGGGTTTAGGAGGCAACATATGCCTGAAAGGGTTCCTTAAAGGGATCTCTGAAGGGATCTATAGGGGCTCTACAAGGAATAGACCTTAACTTCTACAACCTGAATCCCAGAACCTAAACCCCAAAACCTACACCCGAAAATTAAACTGAAAAGATTTACCGTGAATCCCAAAACCTAGACCCTGTAACCCAAACCCGAAAAGTGGTGACAATGCTCCCTCCAAGGCTACAAAAACCCCCAAACCCTGTCGTACCTTATAGAAGCCTGCTGGGAGGGAACCACTAACACGCCCCCCTAAACCCTAAACTCTAAACCCCTAAAACCCTAAACCCCCAAACCCTAACCTCTAAACCCTAAACTCCCAAACTCCCTAAACCCTAAAGCCTAAGGCCACGGTTTGCCTACGGCTTTGTATCGTCCTTCGGGCAAGCGTGCAGAGAGGGGAGAGGAGTTTGCGGTTTCGGTTTAGGGGTTTAGGGGTTTGGGGGTTTAGGGTTCCTTTAAAAGGATCCATAAGGGTTACTATAAGGGATCTATGGGGGTTTAGGGGTTTGGAAGTTTAAGGGGTTTAGAGATGACTTGTTGGACCCTGAACCTCATCTCTTTCAGCTGCGCTGTGCTCCTGACCAGGTGCAACTAGATTTGTGCCCAGCCGCTCGAAGACACCCTCAGCCCATGCATGAGAGATGAAGACTTCACCTGGATGTGGTAGGGCCAGGGTGCAGCCAAGGGCAGGATGGGTAAGGGTTTCAGGTTTCGCGTAAGGTACTCAATTGCGGACGTAATGAGCGCAGTGAGTGTCAAGATCGCCGTTAAGGGAGCACTGGCTCCGGCAGGAGGCGACTCAATCATTGACTAAATTTGAACCCTGAGCCCCAACCTCTAAACCCGAAACCGTAGCTCATCCCGCTGTACAAAAGTGGCAAGCAGGACACCCATCCCTTGTAGGAACCCATAATCACTGAACTCAAAATAAAACAAAAAATTGCTCTCATGGCACCCGAACACAACAACAAAAAAAACAACCATCTGCACGTCGCCGAAACTGCCGTCAAACAAGCTGTTCACCCTCCCAGGCTTGAAACTTTCAACTCCCCTCTTTTTGGGTGTAGGGCTGAGGAGTTAAGATGCTTTACCTGCAGTCGAGCCCTACACCCAAAAACCCAAAAACGCGCGAAGCCCAAGGATGTGGGGGCCAGGTCGCAGGGAAGGCCCCGCGGATGCAGCATCAGCGCGTAGCTCATGCCCCCGGCAGCTCGGGTGAGGGGCCTCGCCGGCAAGAAGTCAGGGGACTGGTTGGAGGGTCAGGGGACTTAGTAAGTAAGGTTTAGGGTTCCTTATGGTTCTATAATAGGGTTCCTTCAAGGGATCTATAGGGGTTCTATAGTAGGGATCATGGGACTTAGTAAGTAAGGTTATAAGTCCCCTAATTGGGGGTATAAGTAAATATAAGTACAGTTACCTTATTTAAAACCCTAGTTACTAAGTCAGATTAGCGACTGCTTTGAAACTCCACTGAAATTCCAACTAGGAAGTGGGGCCTAGGTATGAAACACTGTCCTGGACCTTTGCCGCTTGCATTGCAAGGAGTGCAGGTGCTGAGCCACCGATACTTCGCAGTGCGAAAGTCACAATTCCGTAGACCACACCCTCTCCAGCTCCAATTCCGACCCCTAAACCCTGCACCCTCAAATTTCATCTTCTTCAGCTTGGTGGCTTGATGAAATGCTCGTTCACCTGGTACCTGGACAGAGGTGGCAAGGATCTTCCAAAAGGAGGGCCACGGGGATGGCAAGCAGACTGCGCCAGGGCGTTTAGGCAGGTTGAAGGGGTCCTTAAAGGGATCTATAGGGTTCCTTAAAGGCATCTATAGGGTTTTGGGTTTAGGGACTACTTGGAGGGTCATGGGACTTAGTAAGTAAGGTTATAGTTCTGGAATTTGCACTTATGTCTGCGAGCGGGATACATGTGCCATGCTGAAGGTTGGTGTGAAGCAGTCTGCATCCCAAGAATGAAGCCCCTATGCAAAGTGTAGAAACGGCAAGTCCCCTAGAAATCCGCAAGCCCACGAAAGAGGTCAAGCTGCATGTTCGGGCCGTGCCGTGGGTCGTGATGCCGGTCGTTGCTGTGGAAGAGGCTGTCCGGGATGCCGCCTTCGGGGGGTGCAAGTACTACGGATTCAAGCGCTGCAAGGATGGGGCGCGGTGGGTTGGAACACAATGAACCTAAAAGCTCTTAACCAAAAAGTGGACCCTAAACGCCTAAACGTTACGAAGCTTCTGAATACAACTTAAAGTACTTTGCAAACAAAAGGGCTTGTGGGTCTCCTTAGGCTTTGGCTCCGGGTCTTGAAGAAAGCTTCTACTTCGGCTTGCGGCATTTGTGTATATGTGCAAAAATTAACCCCAAATCCTAAGCCCTGTATCCGATACCCTCGACCCTAACCCCTATATCCGAAGCCTAAACCCCTGTATCCGAAACGGTAACCCAAAACACTGAAAGCATATCCGGAACCCGGAACCAAACCCAGAGACTGTGAATCACGTACAAGCATTCCCGAAGCAGCTGCAAATCCATGCGCCAAAATCACCAGAACTGCTAAATTCAAGACGGTGGAGAAAATACCCCAGACCCTCATATGGGATCTGATCTACAGGCAATACCATTCGCTAGGGTTCCTTGTCATAAGTATAGTGTACAGCGCCGCAACGCCGTCTGATTTTGCAGGAAGCCTATCACCCTGAGCGCCTGCACGCCACTCCTTCCGAACTTCGATCACAAAACCTGAGCTCACGGGACACAGCGTCCAGGTTCTTAGTTGCTGAGTTCTTAAGCCCCCAAAAATGACTTTTAGTTCGAAAGTGGGTAAGATTATCCCAAAAAGTGTAAAGTGTACCCACTCAGCCACTAAGGGTTCTTCCGGCATTTAGGATGCACAGCACTGTAGGATTGATGCAGAGAGTTTGACACTGACAAGAGCTTTGATTACCGATCTGGGCGACAGTCGATCCGCTGCGGTTTGTAATGCAACTGCATGGGAGTTTCCGATACCCTAAATAGTAGGATCCTTATTATGAGGACCCCAAAGTAAGGGACCCCTATTTTCGGAAACTCCCACATGTTCGTGAAGTTAGCCAGTTAGGGCGGCGACGAGCGCAGGAGGAGGCGCAGCTACCACTAATGTAGGGGCCTTAATCATTAGAATAGGTTTTTTGGGGGTTCCTTATGATATTTATAGCATCATATCCCCCAAACCCTTGTCTAATTATTAATGCCCCCACACTACCATCATCATCACAGCCACCAGCAACACCTTGCCAGAATGAATCCCTACCACACGGATAATTGTAACGGGCTGGGACCGGAACCCACCGACACCTCGAGCAAAAAAAAAGCACGAGCTAAAGAGCACGAGGGCCTCCCTTAACCTGATGCCTGTCCATTTTAGCTACTTGGAGGGTCATGGGGCTTAGTAAGTAAGGTTATAAGTACCTGAAGTGGGGTTATAAGTATAGTTACCCTAATTATAACCCTAGTTACTAAGTCCCATGATCCTTTAAGTAGCAGGTGGAGGTCAGGTAACAAGCGAGGTTCTTCCTGTCCTACACCATGGAAGCCTCGTAAACTCCTTCACTGGGCCCCAGAAATCTCCCTGCCTAGAGCTCGCAGCTGGGAGATGCAGACTGGGGGCGCTTCAGCTGGTCGATGGTCACACACCACATGTGCGGCGGCACGCCTGGGCAACGGGCTCGTTTGCACAGGGATTCTCCGGCTCAATGCCCGAGCCCTGCATCCTCCGCCTATCCACATAAAGGATCCATACGGGGCTCCTTTACAGGAGATCTATAGGGGTTCTATTATAAGAGGGGTTTTAGGGTCTACTTAAAGGATCATGGGACTTAGTAACTAGGGTTATAATTAAGGTAAATATACTTATAACCCCAATTAAGGTACTTATAGCCTTACTTACTAAGTCCCATGATCCTCCAAGCAACCCCTAAGCTCAGACTTGTTGGAGTTTAGGGCTGCCCTAAGCCCTATATAAGCCCTAAACTCCGATGCCCTGTTTAAGGCCACGAGGGGGGGGGGGCTGGAGCCAGAGAGGTTCCTAAACTTCCGCCGAGAGACCCTGGGCTTCTGGGAAGTTAGGTCTCTAAGCTGCCCCACATGCAGGTCGGGTTCAGAAATTGTATGGTTTAGGGTTTAAGGCCTGGATTTAGGGTTGAGGGTTTAGGGTTTTGGGTTTAAGGAGGTTCCTTATTAGGGTTCTATATATGGGTGGTTGTCAATATCATGGTCCCTCTTTGAGTCCCTAGTATAATTCGGCACCTATGATTTACGGTACCCAAAAAGGGACCTTAATTTTGACAACTACCCACATGCAGGTCGGGTTCAGGCTTTGTTGTTTCGGGTTCAGGCATAAATTCTAACGTTTACGGTTTTGTGTTATATGTTTAGGGTTTAGTGTTTATGTTTTTGTGTTTAAGGCACAGCCTGAGCCTTCTCAGCCAGGGAGCGACGGTGCAATTCCATGCCGACCGCCAGGGTTGGAGAGTGAGCCATGGCTAGCAAGGGTGGGGGGGGAGGGGGGGCGAAGCTTCGGAAGGGAGGCGCCTGCGCTTGGCTTTCAGAGCTTCGGGGTTGAGGGGCCTGTCCTTGTGCGCCCGGTTGCGGTTCTTGATTGCTGGGCTCGGGGCCGTGCTCTTCTTGGGGGCTCTCGAGAGCTATCAACGCTGCGCCGGGTGAACATCACATTTACAGACTTCAATTCCGGTGCGGCAGGCAAAGTGCACTAATATCGAACCCCACAGACACCAACCACGTCCCGACAAAGCGGCGCACATGCCGTACTTAAAGGATCATGGGACTTAGTAACTAGGGTTATAAATGGTAAGGTAACTATACTTCTAAGTACTTATAACCCCAAATAGGGGTCTTATAACCTTACTTACTAAGTCCCTGATCCTCCAAGTACTGCAGCCAGAAAGATCAGCACCACAGCGCAAGCTGCTGCTGCAAGTGTACGAAATGGAGACGCCCGCACTACGAGCCTAAAAGCCTTCATGTGAACATCCCCCCAACCCTTTAACCTCCCAAGCCCCTCAAAACAGTCGCAACAAAATCCCTAGGCCTAGGCATCCCTCCCTAACACGGGTAGTTCTCTAAATTAGGTTCCCTTTTTAGGGTCCTTCTCAGAAGAGTGCCGTACGATTTTGAAGACCCAAAAAGGGACCCTACTTAAGAGAATCCTAATTTCTAAGGCTCTCGCCCTAAACCCTCAACCCTGAGCCCTAATCCCTAATCCCTAAACCCTGAACCCTTCTAAGCACCCTGGGCCCTAAAACTCTCTTCCGAGGAAGCCGGGGAGCAGGAATCGGATCGTCCAAGATCGCTTCCATCTCCTCGAGATGAGGGCTTGGAGCTTGGGGTTTAGGGCGTGGGTTTAGGGTTTAAGGGTTATGAGTTTAGGGTCTAGGGGCTTAGGGTTTAGCGTTATGGGTTTAAGGTTAAGAGTTTAGGGTTTAGGCCCACAAACCAGAAAGCCCACTTGCAAAAACCCCCATCCTCCGCAAAGGCTGCGCCGCGCTCGCCCATCTGCGTCAGCGCCTTGATGCCGGCTTGCAGGTGCTGGACCTAAACCCTACCTGCACCCCAAAAGTTATTCTACATACTTTTGGGCCACAAGTATGTAGAATACCAGACTTTCATGGTTGATGGGCTGGTAGTTTTCAAACTTTTTGGCGGCTGCGGTAAGCCCTAGACCCCGAACCCCTAAATCCTCGACGCTAAACCCCAAACCCGAAACCCCTTATCTCCTAGACCCTAAACCCTAAACCCCTCAACCCTAAACCCCCGAAACCCTAAACCCCCGAAACCCTAAACCCCAAACTCCCAAACCCTAACCCCTAAACCCTAAACCCCCGAAACCCTTGACTCCTAGACCCTGGACTCCTAGACCCGGGCCTGCATGGCGGCCACGCGCAACCTCAGCCCATCGGAGGACGGCTTCAAGGGATTAGGGTTGAGGTTCAAGCCTTTAGGGTTTATGGCGTTTGGGGATTAAGCCTTCAGGGTTAGGAGTTTGGGGTTTCAGCCTTTAGGGTTTAGGGGTTTGGGGTTTAAGCCTTTAGGGGTTTAGGGCTTTAGGGTTTACGGGTTTAGGGTTCTAGGGTTGGGCTTCGAGACTTTGAAGCTTCCCAGCGTGGAGAGGACCGGGCCTTTGGATTGAGAAACCTACTTGGAGGATCATGGGACTTAGTAAGTAAGGTTTAGGGTTCCTTATGGTTCTATAATAGGGTTACTTAAAGGGATCTATAGGGGTTCTATAATGGGGATCATGGGACTTAGTAAGGTTATAAGTCCCCTAATTGGGGTTATACATACTTGTAAGTATAGTTGCCTTATTTATAACCCTAGTTACTAAGTCCCAGGATCAGTTAAGTACAGAGATATCAAGCAGTAGGCTCATGGTTATTGGGCTCTCGTTAAAGAACTTAATCTAGGTTGGCCCTTTAAAGCCTCTGCAAATATTCGTAGATAGGGTCCTATTAAGCCCAATAAGGGAAAATATAAAATGTCCCAAAGGCCTACCTAGTAATTTAAGTTACCATAATACAGAACCCATATTATTTACTATAGAGCCCCATTGTGATTACTTAAAGTACATTCCTTAACAAGAACCCAGCTTGTGGTGCGGTCACACTGCGTGCAGGGATGTAGACTTTGCAGCTAGGGGCCCATTCAAGGAACCCGTTTAAAGCTTTATAGAATGATTCTGGGAAGCCTTGCAGGAAGCGGAACCCTTTCAGGTCCCTAGAAGGCCATATGAAACCCCGTAAAAAAAAAAACTCTCAAACACCCTTAAGCCATACTTACTCTGTATGAACCCTGTAGCTACAAGAACCCTTAAGAAAGCTATAAGTCAACCCCCCAGGCCCTGTGAAAGCCGACCCCAAGCTCCGGAACTCAGGCGACAGAAACCGCACCCCAGCTTCACCGGCTGGAGGGCTCCTTAAGGATTCAGGGTTTGGGGTGTAGGGTTTGGGGATTCCGTTTGAGCCTCCGATAAGGGTAGTGTAATATGAGTTGTAAGGGTTGCGATAAGGGTTCCACTAGGGGTTCTAGTGGGCTTGAGGGTTCAAGGCTTCAAGGCATGTTGGCTCACCAAACCAAACACAACAACCCTAGAGATCTATAAACTTGAAAAACTGTTAAAACTCATAAACTCATAGCAAAAAACCACAGGAATCACGCGATACAACCCTCTACCCTGCACCTAGACCCTACAAAACCTTCTGTAAAACCTCCGAGCCCGCTGGCTTGTCTTCTCCCCGCATGGTGAGGCGGCAAACCTCGTGCAGTGGGAGCACAACTTAGTTTAGGCTTTCGAGAAATTTTTATGGATTTAGGGCTTGGAGGAGAAAAGTTTCTATGGAGTTGCAGAACGTTTCTCTGAGACATAGGCTTTGTATCGCGTCTCGGTGTTCCATACTGCGTTTCATATGGTTTCTGTGGGGCTCTACATGGTTTGTATTGTGCTTCAGTGGTGTTTCAGTTTACAGTGCTCGAGCCGTTGTGTTCCAGCGTTGCTTACGGTGTTTTGTAGCGCTCCCCGGTGGTCCTATGAGGCTTTGGAGACTCTATATGCTTCATGATTCATAAAGCCTACATACCACTTCTTGTCGGGCTTTCAAAAATGACGATGGGGTTTTAATTGACCTCATCTTTTACGGAAACCTCTAAGCTCCACCTCAAAGCCTGAAACCCGAAATCGAAACACATGTGGGTTTCCGAAAATAGGGTACCTTAATATAGCTGAACCCTAAATAGTAGGGACACCGAATTTTTTCTTATGCTATACCCCGCTTTTTCTTATGCTGGACCCGTGGCCGGCTGTGTTTTTATGCTACACCTGCTTTTTCTTATGCTTGACCGGGGTTTTCTTTATGCTGTGGCTCCTTCCTTTATGCTGACCTAGGTCTTTTTTATGCTCCCTGGGGGGGGGGGGCTGCCTAGCCTTTCCTTTCACCAACCTAGCTCGCTAGGTAGTACTATCGTAAGCAGCAGCAGCGGCCTCAGACTGCCCTCCGTCTAAGACGGCTTCGCAAGGTCCCTCTGCATGCAGGACTTTGTCGTCGTCCTTTATCAGGTCCTGATCGACGTCGCCGTCGTCGCCTGGTTCTCCTGCTAACTAGTTCCTGGTCCTTGTTGCCAGTGCCCATTCTGGGTCCCTGTTCGGGTACTGGTCCGCCAGTCTTTCCTCGCCCATGTTCACCGGACATGGTCGCGGCTGCGGTCCTGCATGGCTTTATAGCCGTTAGCCACAACATGCGCGTAGGGTTCACTCCCCAAGCCCCTCCTCAAGGACGGGTTTCTTGCTTTCTGCTTCCCTTCGCAGCTCTGTCTAAAACGACCGCATTTCATAGCAAACCACAGCTGACATGGATTGGTGTTGGGTTGCGCATCCCCGGGGCCTGTGCAGGCCGCTCGACGACAAGCCAACTATTGCTATTGTTACTACTACGACGACTACTACTACTACTACTGCTACTACTGCACTACTACTACTACTACTACTACTACTACTACTACGTCGTCGTCGTCGTCGTCGTCGTCGTCGTCGTCGTCGTCGTCGTCGTCGTCGTGTCGTCTTCGTTGCAGTAGCAGCACAGGTAATATAGTACAAGTAGTGGTCCTAGTAGTAGTCGTAGTCGTCGTCGTTGTAGTCGTAGTCGGTCGTGGTCGTAGTTTTAGTAGTAGTAGTAGTAGTAGAAGAAGAAAAAGTCCTAGTAGGAGTCATAGTTGTAGTCGTAGTCGCTTAGCAGCAATAGAAGAAGTAGTAGTAGTAGTAGTAGTAGTAGTAGTAGTAGTAGTAGTAGTAGTACTAGTAGGTAGTAGTAGTAGTAGTAGTCGTCGTCGTAGTAGTAGTCGTAGTAGTAGTAGTAGCAGTAGCAGTAGCACTAGCAGTACTAGCAGTAGTACTAGTAGTAGTACTAGTCGCAGCAGTCGTAGTCTAGGAGTAATCATCGTCGTCGATGTCGGTTGTTGTTGCTGTTGTTGACTTTGTGGGCTTCTTTGTTCCTTGTTGTTGTTGTTGCTGTTGCTGTTGCTGTTGGTGCTTGCGTTGTACACTATATAAAACATATATATATATATATATGTATATATATACATACATACATAATATATGCACTAGAGTAGAAATATATCTATATGTACAGCCTAGTATATCTAATGTGTATATATGTATTTTTTTCAAAACTGTATATAGACGGGTTTTACCTCATGCAACGTATATAATATTTCAAACATGACGTGTAATGTCTATAACATGCCATACAACATTGACCTATATTACATATTATACATACATAACCTTCATAAGATATATATGTATACCCACCTACATAACGTACATTACGTTACATATCCTATACACATATATTATGTTCTATATGTAGTACGATTTAAATGTTGGATCTAAATATATGTCTAGAAACAGTTTTTCTGTACATATACATCTTTATATATATATATATATATATATACACATATGTGCGTGTGTGTGTGTGTGTTGTTGGTGTACAAGAACGACTGCAGCAAAAGCTTGCACGTGATGGAAAGCAGTGCGGCAACCTTTCAAATCACCGGTGCAGCTCAAAAACTCTAAAGGCATGGACAAAACTGTCTAAAAATTCAGGTGCAGCATGGTGACGTAGAGGCATGCTTGTGTTTGGGAGTCTTGTTTTGGTAATGACACTTGAGCTTTTCAAGCGGGATTTTCGTGCAGACTGAAGCCAACAATACCTGCAGAACCAAGGCTCTTTCACGATTGGAAACAGCACAAACGAGGCCCAAAATAGCTCTATTTTTGGTGATTGTTTGCTACTGCCGGCCTAGGGATTTTTTTCAGTCGTTTCGCGTGGCGCGCTTTTGGTCCAGAAAAATCGCCATAAACGTACTTGCAAAAAATCAACCACGTTTGCCGTAGCTATGCAAACCTAGGTTCTCGCTCTGGAAGCAGAAACCGGGAAACCCACAAAAACCACCTGCGCCCCTCAAACACGAAGCCGATGTCCAAATCTGCCAAAACACTATAGGACCTGCGAGATTCTATTTTGGACTTTTCGTTTTTGCCCAAGGCATTCCATGGTTTTTCATTCCAGCTGTGTACCGTTCTAAAGTAATTACACGGCCGCCTGGAGGCCTACCCCTGCCTGCTTAAAGGCGAAGTTCGGGTGCGAAAAATCTCCATAAACGTACGTGCGAAAATTCAACCACATTTGCCATAGCTATGCAAAACCTAGGTTTTCGCTCTGGAAGCAGAACCCCGGAAATCCACAAAACCCATATGCGCCCCTCAAACACGAAGTTGATGCTCAAAGGCGGGGGGCAGCATAAAAAAAGTCGGGCTCGCCCAAATCGGCCATGGAGCCCAGCCCCTCGCCCCCTCCATCTGGCCCATAGAGCATAAGGGGAGAGGTGGGGCAGCATAAAAAAAAGTCAGATTGGCATAAACCTGACACCAATCTCAAGCATAAAATGGAAAGAGGCAATGGGGCCCAGGCCTCCCCACCCTCCCAGCCGGCCCACCAAGTATAACAAGGAAAGGGGGCCGCATAAAAAAGGGTCAGATTGGAATAAAAATAGAGACCAGCAGCATAAAAAGGAGAAAACTCAAGCATAAAAGGAGACTCCATGCGCACAAGAACAAAACCTATCGACGATGGGATGGAGACATGGAGGTCAATGGAGACGGGAAGATGCACAGCATAAAAATAAAAACCCTCAGCATAAAAATTAATACCAAGTCCAAATAGTAGGATCCTTATTATGAGGACCCCAATATAAGGTACCCCTAAATTTTCGGAAACTCCCACATTGTCGCAAGGTATCGGCCTGGGCCCATGCCCGGCCCTCTTGAAAATCTCCGAACCTGCCCAGCCTCCGCGGCAAAGCGACCTCCTGCCGCCCCAAAGCGAGGAAGGGCTTCCAAAGCCGCCACCTGTTGTACACATATATGTACACGTGTATATCTCTCTATATATATATATATATACATATGTATAGATGATTCTATGTGGATTTGTTGATATACTTGTCTATCTACTATACATATATATATATATATATTGTTTCTTTATATTTAATTATTTAATATACACGATAGACGGGCCATCATTCAAGCTCAGGTGCTCACCTGCGCCAGACATCACGGGAATCCCAAACCCTTCACCTGCATTTGAAGGGTCGTAAGGATCTGTGATAAACAGCACCTTACTTCAGCCTTACTGAGAACCGCTCTTACTTAGTCCCCTGATCCTATACTTGCTTCCCCAATACGCCGCAGAAATAAAAGGTGAAACTTTCCGATTCCTGCTATACTATAAGAACCCAAAAAGTTTAAAGGTTAGGTATTGGGGATCTAAGTAAAAGCAGCCTCAGCCCCCGACCAACCTTGTCATGCAAGGCCTGCAAACGCCCCAAACCGGAAGCCAAAGACATGATAACTCACATAGATAGCCCGTACAGCAGAGCTTAAGCAAACCCGCATAGAACCCTAACAAGGCTCTGAAGCAACCTCGCTCATAGCGTGATGTACAGCCCCACGGCAACTGCCTTTACACCTCACAGTAAACTTGGAACGCTCATGATATAGAGGGCTTGGCGAATTCAATAGGGTTTTGGGTTATATTCTGGTACAGTTACCGTAAGAAACCCTTCGAAATAGTGTGTCTAATGATTCAGGCTGGCAGAGCAAGCTCTACACCTCCGGAGACCGAGGCTGGCGCCTGCACAGGGAGCAACTTGTCGTCCAGGAGCTGGCTGACGGGAAGAGCGAAGTCCTGGGCTCAGGGGGGACCCAGGGTTTTACAGTACCCATATACCCTTAAAGGAGCCATGAAGGACTTCTTTGCGATGTTTCCAACTGAGACCCCCCAAACCTTGGTCCGCTTGTCTGGGTTCTTGTTAAGGAATGCAGTTTAAGTTACCATAATATCAGCTTAAGTTACCATAATATTAACTTAAGTTACCATAATATAAGGGGGGACCCAGGGTTTTTACGGAAGGCTCTCTTAAGCGCTCTGAGAAGGAGGAGCTACTCTGTCCCTTTAAAGGAGCCCTCCAAGGAACCCTCAAAGGAGCCCCTCAAGGAACCCTGAAAGGAGCCTCCAAGGAACCCTTAAAGGAGCCCCTCAAGGAACCCTTCAAGGAGCCTCCCAGGAACCCTTGTGACAGGACAGCCCTCTCAGGAACCGGGAGAAGATTGCATGGGAACCTTAACGGATGCTACGAGATAAAGGGGTTCCTTTAAAGGGAACCCCAAATGGAACCCTGTTACAGCACCCATATACCCCTAAAGGAGCCCTGAAGGACTGCTTTGAGATATTTCCAACTGAGACCCTCGAGGCGCTGGTCTGTACACTAAGAAAAGGGGCCTGAATAACTAGAATAGGGGTTCCTTTTAAGGGGGTTCCCTCAAAGGGGTCGGGGTCTATAGCAGGGTTCTATGGTATAGGGTTTGTGGGCTTTTGTGCTTGGGGGTGCAAAAAAACCTTAGACCTCAAAGAATGCTGATAGAAGGTCCCACGAATAGTCCCCAAAGCAGGCCTCAAGCAAGGTCCCCAAAACCCTAAACCCTAAACCCTACACCCCAAAAAACCTAAACCCGAAACTGTAAAAAGCCTAAACCCTGAAAAACCCTAAACCCTAAAAGGCCTAAAAGGCGTAAACCCTAAACCCTAAAAGGCCTAAACCCTAAGCCGCCCAGGCCTTCGCCGTCTCACCCATCTGCCCCAGGGCCGCGGCCGCAGCGCAGCGAAGCGTGTGCCGAGGGTCCTGGAGGCTCCGGGCTCAAAGCCCTAATCTATAGGCGTCACTTATAGGATCTATACTTAAAGGATCATGGGACTTAGTACCTAGGGTTATAATTAGGGTCACTATACTCATAACCCCAATTAAAGTACTTATAACCTTACTTACTAAGTCCCATGATCCTTCAAGTAGGGTTCCTTAAAGGAATCCTGAAAGGGATCTATAAGGGTTCCTTAAAGGGATCTATAGGGTTTAGTTTAGGGTTTAGGGTCTACTTGGAGGATCATGGGACTTAGTAAGTAAGGTTTAGGGATCCTTGAAGGGTTCCTTAAACGGATCCAGAGGGTTTAGGGTTTAGGGTCTACTTGGAGGATCAGGGGACTTAGTAAGTAAGGTTTAGGGATCCTTGAAGGGTTCCTTAAACGGATCCAGAGGGTTTAGGGTTTAGGGTCTACTTGGAGGATCAGGGGACTTAGTAAGTAAGGTTTAGGGATCCTTGAAGGGTTCCTTAAACGGATCCAGAGGGTTTAGGGTTTAGGGTCTACTTGGAGGATCAGGGGACTTACAGTAGTAAGTAAGGTTTAGGGATCCTTGAAGGGTTCCTTAAACGGATCTGGAGGGTTTAGGGTTTAGGGTCTACTTGGAGGATCATGGGACTTAGTAAGTACGGTCATAAGTACCTTAATTGGGGTTGTAAGAAAAGTTACCCTAATTACAACCCTAGTTACTAAGTCCCGCGATCCTTTAAGTAGGGGCCTCAATAATTAGGATAGGATTCCTTTAACGGGATCTAGAAGGGTTACTATATGGGATTTATAAGGGTGCTACAATATAGAGGCCGTAATAAAAAGCCCTAATGTAAGGGCCTCACTTAAAGGATCATGGGACTTGGTAACTAAGGTTATACTTTAAATCTATAGGGGTTCTATTATAAGAGGGGTCTTAGGGTCTACTTAAGGGACCATGGGACTTGGTGACTAGGGTTATAATTAGGGTCACTATACTCATAACAACAATTAAGGTACTTATAACCTTACTTACTAAGTCCCATGATCCTCCAAGCAATGATTAGAATAGGATTCCTCTAAAGGGGTCTGGAAGGGTTACTATATGGGATCTATAAGGGTACTATAAGATAAGGGCCTTCATAATTAGAATTGGGGTTTGGGGCCCATTATACTCTAGTTGCAAGAAGGAACCCCCGAAACGGTATAGGTACTTATTAAGGCCCCTATATTAACCCTCAACCCTAAGTACCTTAAACCCTAAACCTTCGCGACCCTAAACCCGAAAACCTTAAATCCTCGTGCCAAGTGAGGTCAAGCTTCCTAAAACTAGGGGTGTCTAGTTCAAGGGTCCTAAAAGAAGATCTCCAAGGCCTCGACTCTCTGAAACCCTGAACCCCAAACCCTTTCGGCACCTTTCGGATTGCAGTCGACCTCAGCATCAGCGGAAGTCGGCTTCACCTGGCACGCTCAGCGTGCTAGGCGGACCGAGGGAGTCCTATCGAGATCCACTCACGCCCTCGCTGGGCGCAAACTCCATTTGGCAGAGCATCATGTAAGAAACTTTCAACTCTGTCCAGCAAAGTGGCCTCGATCGAAACAAAGCAGCTCGGAAGTTTTATAGCCAGAGCAGCCGAGAATGGCCGCACTTCCCCAGTGTACAATCTGCCGGAGGTCGCAGCTACCACCGCCCGCACATGCTGCCTGAAAAACCTGGCACGATCAGACATAGAAAATCTCGCAGTCAAAGGATCATCCTCGCTGTACGTAGTCCAGCCACGTGCACGGTCAACATACACCGGCGGCGCGAGGCCAGTGCAGATATAGAACACCAGGTAGAGCTGGGCAAAGGAAACCCACTGGGCCTTGTTGGTGGTATCGTGCAAAACGTCACGCAGCCAAGGGACCAGGGTGTCCACGTAGTCCCGCCCAAATTTGAGCAGGTGTCGAGGCAGGTTCGTCAGATCACTGCCCCAAATCGGCAGCTGTCCAACCGGCACATGGGAGTCCTCGGCAGGCACGAGGTCTTTTCCTTTGATGGCACGTTCAGCCACCGCCACCTGTAGCTCAGTCATCGCGCGACCATGTGCCATCTGCAAGGCCAGGTCCCGTCTGACGGCTTCCCACAGTTGCCAGAAAGCAGAAGACCGGTCCATGTTGGCCCGATGGGCTGCGCGGTCCACCGCCGCATTGTTGGCGATCAACCAATCCTGAAAAGGCGAGTCCGAGGAGCTCAGGTCCTCATGGGCCGCCACCTTATGGATAGACCATGGGGTCTGAATTCGCTCCACAAGGGCCACGACTTCAGACCACAGAGGGCTTAAGTCGCCCGTCTTGGCTGCCCGTACTCGCCGAACAACCCCAGCACAGTCAGACCATACACGAACCGCCCGCCTGGCCCTGAGGGCAACACCCAATGCCGCCACGACGGCCTTGATTTTGGGTCGGAACGCCGTTTGCAGGATCCCTTGCAAAGGTCCCGAGCAGAGCACCCAGGGCGTCTCACCATCATCCCGCGCCAATGTAACTGCCCACGCCGCGAGGCGAACCTGAGGCAGGGTCGGCAAAAGGCAGGATCCGTCGGTAAAAAGGTCAAGCGTCTCAGGCAGAATAGCCGGCCAGTCCACGGCAGCGACCCGGTCCGGTATGACATGTAAGTTCTGCCAAAGTTGTAGCTGCCTTTCACGTCGAAGGGCCCAGCCATGGAGGGCGAGGCACGGCATCGCTGTAGCCGGGTCAGGCAGCATCCACCCCTTGCGCTCGTCCCTACACTCAGAAAACCCAGAACACTCCCACAACCTATGGTGAAGACTATCCCTAGAACCACAGTACTTGCAGGCCGCACTGTCAGCAGGGTCGGCACTAAAATGGTGCAGGGCATCCTGGGTAAAAAAGGCACCCGATTGGACTAACAGCAGTTCCAAACGTTCATGCTCCGCCTTGCCAGTCTTGAAGGAAGAGGTGAGGCCCGGGTCAACCCGAGAGAGGCCTTGGAAGCCCGGCCTGGCTTCAAGTTCCTGGCCCACTCTGGTTTGCCACGCATACATCAAACGCAGGCCGACTTCTTGAGGGGAGGTTTGCCAAAGGTCAAAAGAAGAAATCGAGTCGCGTAGGCAGCCACACTCGACATCCCAACTCATTCCAATGGAGTGGCATCGGTCAATGAAGGCCTGTGCCGGGCCCTGCGTCCACCGGCCTGGGGTAGAAAGAAGTTGCTGGATCATCGGGATCAGTGCCTCCGGGGTGGCATACGCGCGGAGGTCCCGGAAAGTGCTGGCAATGGCAAAGAACTGCGGGTCGGCAAGCGGGTGGCACACTAGGCTAAGGAGAACCTTGGGATTAAGGCCGGGCCTACTTAGGCTTAAACCCCTGGCAGCCCCAGCACGCAGGCTCGCAAAAGTCGAGTCACTGAGTGTAACGGTCGAGACGCCGTGAAGAGCTCTGGGCCAGGCGTCCTGCATCAGAGCCTTGACCTTCTGAGTCAATGGCGCTAAGGAGGCAGAGAGTTTGGGCCAAAGTCCATCAAGGGACTGTATCCTCTGCATCAGAGTAGATGAGGAACGTTGCCGAGTAAAGACCATGTAACCTCCAAGATTGCGGCAGGAAAGGGCCACTGCAACCCCCGCGCGGCGGAGCTCACGTCGCTGAGCCGGATGGGTGGCCCATTGGATGGTCTTCGCCGGGTCCATTGCAGGGTCCCAACCACTTACAAAGTCCTCAACCGCCTGCAAGGCACGGCCCACAATCGCCCTATCGTGGCCGATCAGCTGCCAGTCATCCACAAAAGTAGAAAGGACCTCAGGGTCTGCTCGCTTGCCCACAAACAAGTGAAGGGCAAAGTCCACGATTGCCATGGCCACACACGACAGTGCACATCCCTCCGGGAACCCGGAGCAGCTGGGCAACACGGGCCCGGTAGCCCCTCGGATCTGAAATCTCCTCGCCAACTTAGCAACAGCACTGCTCCAGGCCGTAACCAATTCACGGGGGAGCCCCAAACGCAGAGCAAGGGCAAAGACAGGTGCCCTTGGCAAGCTGTTGAAGGCCTTGCTCAAGTCCAGCAATGCACCCACGAGTGGCTTACCTTTTATATGGGCCCGCTCAATCGAGAGCTGCAGCTCAAGCCGAGCTGAGGCGGCCAGTCGCCAGTTGTCTCAGCCCTGGCACAGAGGTCAAGCAGCTGGGCCGTGAGAGCCCCCGGTAAGGCAAGGAGGTCGGCCCGTGAAACACCATCAAGGCCAGTGGCCGAGCGAGCATGCTTGCTCCTAACCGCGGCCATCCACCCCTGCACCGTAAGAGGGGCAAGGCGAGAGGTTCACCCACACTTTCCGGGAAGGCCTCCAGGATGGCAGCCCATCGACCCGGTTCAATGGTCTTGTGCCGCATCCATCGCCGGAGCCATTCATCGCCAAAGGCCGAAAAGAGACCAAGTAGGTCAGCAATGCACTTTTGTTGCGAGACAACATCGCCGACACTCACACCCTCGGTATCACACCAGATGGCGTCTGCTTGGGCAGCATAAACCTCGAAGGGCTGTCCATTGAGAAAGAAACCTTCCCCGGCACGCCACAGGGGGCTCGCCGAAAAGACCAAGGCTTCCTCCTCCGCCCGAACCTCAAGGACCGTAGCCTTGACACTTTGCACAATGGTATCTACCGGCTGTGCCATAGACTGCTGAAGGTCCCGAAAGATCAAGGCCGGGGAAAGGATCCTCCGCTGCTTGGCCTGCGCCCTTCGCCGGGTGGTGAGGCGCTTTTCCAAGCTTTTGACATTGGCCTGGAAGGACAGGAAGATGAGCTGTGCCACCGCAGGCTCAGGCAGAGTAGCCTCCAAATGATTCGGATCACCCGGCAGCTGAATCTCGCGCTTGGGCCACCAGGCGGAGAAGGATGGTTTGAAGCCAGGGGCACGCTGGATGGCATGCCACAGCCCAGCCCGGTAGAGGGCAGCCGAGTCGGAGCATGTGGCCCGGCGGGTAGATTGAGCAAGGGCCTGCAACCGCCGAAGCTGCCGGAACCACTGGCAATATTGGCGGTCCGAACCGAAGAAAGAGGGTGAAGCCTCACCTTGGCGACCTACCGCAACCTGGCCTTGAAAAGCCTTGACAACATGCACCTCCTTGGTGGTGGCACGGCCACATTCCGAAGGCAACAAGGCCGACTGGCCACAACTGCGCAGGGCCTGGGAGGCTCGAGATTCAAACTCCTTCCACACGTCCCGATAGGCTTGCTCCGGGTCAGTCGGGGGAGGAGGGTGTGCATCTCCCGACTCCTGGAAAGCTTTAACAACTTCGGCACCCAGTAGTCGTTGTCTAGGCATTCGCCACACAGGCTGAGGGGCGTTCAAGCCCGGCACAGCAAATGAGGCAAACAAGGCAGAGTGATCGCAGAACCAGGTAGGGTCAACTGTCACCGACCGAAGCAGAGGTTGCAACTCCGCCGAAATGTAAAGGTAATCCTTGCGGGTGGCATTTTTGCAAGTGACCTGGGGAAGGGCGCCGGTCTGTTGGTGCCAAAGGTCCTGGATCTCGACAAAGCCGGAGTCAGCCCATTGCTGGGCGTGGTGCAAGGAGTGCGGCTGAAGGTTGAAGTCCCCTGCAATAAATCGTGGCCCACTGCCTTGCCGGGCAACCCGGTCGGTGATGGCATCAAGGAGGCTCGCAGTAGCACTTGGCGAGGTAGGGAAGCCACAGGCAACGGCCCCAAGAATCCAGACGGCGCCTACCAGAAAAGAGGCAACCTGGCAGGGCACCGAGGAAAGAAAGCCCACACCTGTGTAGTCACCAGTGACAGCACTTCGGGCACGGCACGGGGCAGGCGGCCCAGGGAGGTAGCGAAAGAAGTTCCCGGCGTGGTGGAGGCCATTGCGAAATAGGCCCAGGCCTCTGGCAGTAAGGTGGGACTCCGAAACTGCATGGATACCCCTCGGGAGTTCCGAAACAATCCCATGCTTGCCGTTCAATCCTGTGGGATTGAAGGCACCCAAAACAAAACAATCATCAGCCTCGTCCGGGGCACGGCTTGGGCCAGGGCCGGGGTGAGAGGCTTCCCCAAAGCGAAAAGAAGCTAAAAGAGCCAAAAGTCCAAGGTGGCTGGCATTGCAGGCTCTCCCCTTGAGACAGCTCATGATGACCAGGCACTGGTCAGAAAAGGAACGTGATGCAGCAAATCCACAACCCCCGGAAAGAGCACCATCCCCATATGGTAGGCTTCGCACGGCCACAAGGGGCAAAAGCGCCAAAAGAACCAGCCGAATGCCTGGTGACCCTTCCAAGGCCTGAACGTACACTCCCAACAGGGAAGGGTCTGCACGAAAAACCATAAAGGAACTGGAACTGACTAAACCCAAAGTCAAGGGCATCAACACGTTGGCACCCTTTGGCCCTCCGGGGCCCAGCAAAATTGGTGGGGCCAAAAGGCCCTAGTCACTCGTTCACTCGTGGCCGCTTGGGCGCCAGAAGCTGCTCAATTCGCGCGGTTTGCTCCTCAAACAACTGCTGGAAGGCTTCACGGAGCCGGCTCTCCTGGCCTTGCACACGTGTGTTAACCTCTGCAACTGAGGTCTCCAGAGCTGAAACCCGGGTGGCCATGGTGGTATTGGCCGCTGCCACTTGGGAGGTGATCTGCGCCGTGATTTGGGCCTGCAGCTTTTCCTCGAGTTTTTTGATCTCAACGACTGGGGCAACAGCTGGCCCTGCCCGCACCGACTTGGTAGACAATGCTGCGGCCCACGGGTCATTGGCGACTTCAATGTGTTCTGGATGCCCAAGGCCACCTTTCATGATGCCCTGGTCTTCAAGCAGACCCACGATGATGTTGTTGGCCTGGCTAGGGTTGGGACCAGGTTCGGTGTCCGATGTGCCAAGGACAAAACTGAGGCACTGCATGCCATCCTTCGGCCTGCCACTCCGTACATGGCCACGGAGGGGGCCAAAACCTTCCATGCAGGGCCGTGGCCCTATGGCACTCAGCGAGCCACCATTGTCAAGGCCTTCAAAGACTGGAAGTGGGAGGCTCGCCCTTTGCAGCCCATACCCAGACCGTCGGGCACGGGCCTTTGGTGGGCTGTGCTTGCCCATGACCAGCCCCCACAGGCCATTCTCTACATCCAGCAGGGCGAAATCTTGATCACTGAAGATCAAGCTCCCCCAAAACCAAAAGGCCGAGGGCCTGCTTCGACACCGGTTTGTCGATTCGGAGGTAAGGCTGGGCCGAGGTGCCAGCAACAACAACCACACCCTTAGCCTGGGGACCGATGTCCGCCGTAGTGATCTGCGAGAGCGGCTGGCCGTCTTGGGCGAAGACTCCGGCAGCAACCGAGACCTGATCAGGATGGGGCAGGACCCAACGGGGGCTCTCGACAGTGGTCGGTTTTCTGCCACCCTTAGCTTTGCGCTTGGGGGCCGGGTCTTCACCGAAGGCAGCCCTCGCATCGATAAGGCCTTGCAGCTCACCAGGTAGGACAACGGTGGGCTGGCATTGGTACACACAGCTTTCAGGCTACGCCACTGGTTGGCCCCTTGGAGGGCAGCTTGGAGAGGGCCTCGGCCGACCCGTTGAATAGCTGCCTGAACCCGGCTCTGCACAAGTGCATCGGGCACTCCTTTCTCACGCAACACCGCGGCCAGGCCGTGCTCCAGCAAGGGCGGCACCACCCCCGCAAATCACACAAGGGGGCCGGACCCAATAGGAGGATCCAATCTCACACTGAAAGGCCCGAGCAAAGGCGGCAACAATGGTGCGATCAGCCTCAGGATTCGGAAAGGTTTGGGTCACATGGTGGTGGAGATCAAGCAAGGCCATGGGGCCACACATGCCGGGCACAACATGCCTTGTGGGGCCACCTCGGCAGACAAATTCGGCGACACACCTGCCTAGAGCCTTAGCCACGATCCAATTGGCAGCCGCAATCCCTTCGGCCAGGGGCCCAGTCGCAACATGCATAGGCACACTCGTCCAAGCCACAACTTGGTGCCGGCTCAGGGTCCAACAGAAGGTGACCCAGTGGCCATCGATCGCGAGAGCAGACAGCAGGGCTCCGGAGGCCCAACTCTGGGTCAGATCAGCAATGATTCCCGCAGGGCGGCCCAGTCGAATAGAGTCCGAGAGGTCAAGGGGGTCAAGTACCCTGAAGCACCGGCCTTCAGAGAGAGCGATGCCGAGAAGGCCGTGCGCCATCTGATCATCAGCAAGCCATTCGCCCTGCAGGGCAAGCACATGGAGGCGGGCATCGGCCGTGATAGCCCCACACAGTTCTGCTGCAAGCCTGGCCTCAGGTAGGCCAGCCTGGGCGCCTAAGGGCATGGCGCCCCACACTGCTAGCCGGATACGACTCCCGGTTGGGACATGCATGGCCAAGTGCACCAGCTTACCTGAAGAGGACACCCCATACAGAGCAATCGCACGGCCCTGAAGCAAATCAGCATGAAACTGGCGAACCCACTCCACCGTCGAGTGGGCAAGGGTCGCCACCAGGTCACCTGCACATTCAGTGTCAAAGACGTGGCTCCAGAAAAGCCTCTCACCTTGAGCCTCGTCTGAGCACCGGCGTTTAGGGCACGGCATCAACTCATCATCACTTGCAGCAGGGGCATCCATGGAGCCCTCAGCCTCGGCACCTGCTGGCACCTGGGGGTCGGGACTAGCTGCCGCCGAAACTAGAACGGAAGGAGCCCAGGTCGCTGGGTTCCTGAGCCAGGAGGTTGCTGCCCAGACGACCAACACCCTTAGAGGAGGCCACACCCGAAGACAAGGTCGTTGCAGGCTGCAACATGGCTGCTCTCGACAGGATGGAATGGCGCAGGCCTTTGCAAAGCTGGTAGCTCACCCATTGCACGTGGCCACCTAGAACACAAGCGGCATCCTCAAGACCTTCTGGGTTCAGGCTGGAACCCGGCTCCTCGATGGGCACTGGGCCCACACTCGATGCTGAAAGGCAACACCACCAGGAAGCAAGGCCACTGTGAGAATCACGGATGACTAGGTCACGGCTGTCATAGCCCAGCGAAGCACAAAAGACGCCAATGGATTCCTTGCACCACGTTTGGGCCTGCACTGGGCCAGTGATCAGCAGGACCGGGGCCTGACTCAAGTAGCCTGCCCTCAGAATCAAGGAGGCCAACACTGGCGGCTCAACAGGCTCGCACTGAAGCTCACCGAAAAGAGCACAGGCCTCCTCAGAAACGTCCAATAGCAGAACTCCCGCCTTCGGTGTGGTCCTAACCAAATGGACAGCCAAGGCCTCCGCCTGCGCCGCTGGTCGTCCCTGGAGAAAACCCGACCCTATGCGATGACGAAGCATGGTCTTCAACACGATCCGCGGCACCATCTCAACGTGCCACCCTCCTTTTTCCAGTCCCGGCCAGACCTGGCCGTCGGCCGATGTAACGACCCTCGCACTAACCAGATCCCTCGCCAGCTGTGCCACCAAAGGAAAAACCATAGAGCCTTCCTCCGCCTCCAAGCAAATCCCTTCAGAATAAGTAGCCAGAAAGCCCACCAGCAGAAACTGTTGCACATCACTCTGGGGAGCATGCCGAAAGACCACATGAAGGGGCAGCCTAGAAGGGCATGCCTGAAAATCATCCTGAAAGCGGCGAATCACCAGCGAGACAACCTGTTGTTTCATAGCCCATAAAGGTTCCAGGGAGACCATGGCCCTAGGAGGAAGCGACAAACCCGGGCTTCGGCTAGCTCCACCCTGCCACTGGAAGGCACTCGGGCCAGAGGGCTGAACCCCAAACCCTATACCGGGGCTCCGGACCAAAGCCCCAAGACTGCCCTCAGCGCTCGGCACACACTCTTTTTCAATGAATAATCAGAATAGAGTTCCTTCAAGGAATCCTTTTGTGGTTTCTATAAGGGTCTTTAGGGTTCTTAAGATGGGGCGTCGAGATATACTCCAGTAGACTTATGATAAAAAACCCTCAGGAATAGTACTATCAATTATCCAGGCTTCATTTGTTAACCTTACAGTAACCCTTACAGAAACTCTCATAGCCCCCTTATAACATTAAACCTGAGCCCCCCTTGCAGCTCCGTACCTGAAGCATAATCATCGGAAAAGTAGGCCCCTACAAGGACCTCCGAAGGAGCCTTCTTTAAAACACGTGCGGTTGCATACAGATATACATATGAGATAGACATAGAAACAGACACAAAACATAGCTCTACATATTTACATATCTAGCTATCTATCTTTGTATGTGTATATATATATATATATATGGGTATATATATATATAGATAGAGACAGATAGATATATATATATATATATATAGATAGATAGATATATATATATATATATATATATATATAGATAGATACATGTATATATATATATATATATATATAGATACATGTATATATATATATATATATATATATATATAAAGCTCCTGAAGGAGCGGTGCCACGGCCGCCGCCGAAGCCCCGCTCGGCGCGGCTTTGGCCAGCGCCAGGGCGCAGGCGGCGGCCACGAGGAGGGAGGGATCCTCGATCTTAGGATTTTTTTGGTGGTTTTCGGTTTAGGGTTTAGGGGTCTAGGGGTTTAGGGGTTTAGGGTTTAGGATTTAGGGTTTAGGGTTTAGGTTTTAGGGTTTCGAGCTTAGGAGTCTGTGCGAGCTTAGGAAGTCTTCGTGGTTTTCGGTTTAAACAAGGTTTAGGGTTTAGGGTGTTAAAGTTTAGGGTTTAGGGTTTGGGGCTGAGGGCTTAGGGTTTAGGGTCGAGGGAAACAGCAAGAAATACTAGGATTCTTTGTAGGCCGAGAGGTCGGTGGGAGCTGATGCATGTATAGACAAGTTATGCAGATGGAGATACGTAGATAGACGTAGATAGATTTTCCGGTATACACTGGGTATGTGGATACAAAATGAAATAGGGAGGGAGGAAAGGAGAGAGAGAGAGAGAGAGAGAGAGAGAGAGAGAACCAGATCAGCCGTTAGAAATGAGGCAGATAAATACATATCATCACAGAAGTTTCTCCCTACATCATCACATCGATACAGAAAAATAGCCGTCACGACCGCGCAGAGAAAGAGGGAGATGGATGGATGAATGGACACGTGGATGAATGGATGGACGGTTGGACGGCATCACCTATCAACAGATCATAGACACGACAATGACAAGTGGGAGTTGCCGAAAATAGGGGACCCTAATATGATACCCGAAATAGTATCATCCTTTTTGTAAGGACCCCAAAATAAGGTACCCCCAATATTCGGAGACTCCCAAGTCGTTGCGGCCATGTCGGGGTCTTGACAGGATGGATGGGCTCTCCACTTGCCCACGCTCTCTTGCCCACGTCTGCGGACGTCTGCATGACTCGAAACCCATCCGCACAAAACCCCAACCCACCATGACTCCGAACACTTGCTTGAAGATGCGTTCAGCCATCAAGATCCCATCTATGCTGGAATTAACAGCTTTTGGGTGTTGCCGGGCCCCAAACCATGAAACCTGTAACCCAAAACCCGCAAACTCCATAACCTCCCGCAAACCCTAAACCCCTAAAACCGCAAACCCTAAACTCACAAACCCCTAAAACCTCTAAACCCTAAACCCCTACAATAGAGAACCCTACTCTAGATCCCTTAAAGGAGTAAAGGAACCCCCTAATCCTGAAGCCCCAAGGCCGCAAAAGCCGTAAATCCTAAAAAAACACTAAAACCCTAAGACCAAACCCTGCAGGAACCCTTGAAAAACAATTTTGAGGATCGAACCCCTAAACCCTGAACCCTAAACCCTAAACCCCTAAACCCCTGAACCCTAAACCCCTGAACCCTAAACCCTAAACCCCTAAACCCTAAACCCTAAACCCCTAAACCCTAAACCCCTAAACCCTAAACCGTAACCCGCGCCTCCAAGCCCTTCTGCAACGCCGGCGCTGCCTCGCTGGCGCCCAGGCTGCCCAGGGCCTGAGGTTGCTGCAGGGCTCAAGGTTGAGCATTATGTATGCATGTCTGTATGTATGTACGTCATGTATGTAAGTATGTATGTATGTACGTATGTATGTATGTACGTATGTATGTATGTATGTATTCTTGTATGTGCATATATATATATATATATATATGCATGCATGCATGCATGCATGTATGTATGTACGTGTGTATGTATGTGTGTGTGTGTGTGAATGTGTGGGGCGGGGGTGCGCTGTACAATTTTTCTATAAATACAAGTATTGCTCTGATAGAAACAAGGATCTAGGAATGTAGCCAGTAAGAGTGAAAACTAAAGGTGTCATGATTGACTTGGGGTTGCGGTTTTTGGTTCTGGGTCCAAGGGATTCGTAGCCCTAAGTGCTACACCCCAAATCTTCCTATATCGGAGAGTTCCGCAGCAGTTACGGGTTTTCGGACTTTAGCAGAATCTACTCCTGAATAGATGTTCAACTCGATCTTCCGGGACCTTTGAAGACTTGAAGAGTCAAATCCTACAAGGGGGTTTCCGAAAATAGGGGACCCGAATATAGTACCCTAAATAGTAGGATCCTTATTGTAAGGACCCCAAACAAGGTACCCCTGATTTTCGGAAACTCTCATCAGGGTGTGAGCAGCGTACAACCCTCAGGCCAGGACAGCACTCTGATGACCCGACCCTTGAAAACATGGGTTGTTGTCAAAAATTATGGTCCCTTCTTGGGTACCCTACATACTAGGTGCCGTACTATTACAGGGACCTAAAAAGGGACCATAATTTTGACAACCACCCACATGTCTCCGCAGTTGGGGACTTAAATGAATGGGGTTTCCCCTTGCAAAACCTTCGAAAACCCTGAAAGGTGCTAGTTCTCAATCTACTTGGGGGATCATGGGACTGAGTAAGAAAGTACCCAATTATAACCCTGGTTACTAAGTCCCATGATCCTTTACGTCGACCCTAAGACCCCTCTTATAATAGAACCCCTATAGATCTCCTTTAAAGGAGCCCTTTATAGAACCCTAGTTACTAAGTCCCATGATCCTTCAAGTAGGCTTTGCAAGAGCCCCGTTCCCTAGAGGGTTCGGAGCAAAGGTTAAAGCCGAAACACGTTCGGGAGGAGAAGCTGCCGAAAAAAGTCTGACATCTCAAGGGGAAAAGGAGGGACCCTTAATGGGGACCCCTACCCTGTAATGGGCTATATAATGGGTATATAATTGCTATAGTAAGGGTATATCTTGGAGACATCTCAAACCTTCAGCCCCGAACCCTATGTAGGCTTCAAGCTTCAAGAGGTTTAGGGCCACTTGGGCTTCAGTCAGGGTTCTGGTTGAAGGTTGCTTAGGATATGGGGGTTAGGGTTCAGAGCCCACAACCCTACTGCCAAAAATGCTGATGTGCAGTCATACTTCAACTCACCGTGCCTCCGCAGCAGCCGCACGAATCTGTGCTGGGTGGAATTTTCCAGAATTTGCGATCACTCGCATCGCAGAAAAGTAATTCCGACAAGGAGCGGTATTGGTAAATGCGAAAGTCTCGAATGCCCACTACAGCTTCTGGTATCGCAGCAACAGTAGTAACAAGAAGTGCCAGGAGACTTGTCATGTCTATCGTGGTCAACACCGTCATCATGTCCATCACAACTGACAACATGTTAGTCGCCATCGTTGTCCTACTAAGAAGCCTACGGGAAGTCGGACTGTAATGCGGTACTGTCAACGTCATAGCAACAAAATCTTTGGAGAAAACGTATGTAGACCCACCTCAAAAGAGTGTGCTACTCGTTTGTTCTCACCATTCAAGCCGTAATGATGATATCGTAGAGTTCTGAATCACAAGAGTCGTCATCATCACAAAACTAAACAGCAAAATCAAAGGCCTAGTTTTTACAAAACCCTAAACCCTTCTTCCATCTTCCATCACCCTTCAAAGGGCTCATAAAACCCTAGGAAACCCCATCTAAAATCCGTATCAAGCCCATCCTAAAAACTCGTATCAGACCCCTAAACCCTAAACCCAAAACCTAAACCGCAAACCCCAAACCCGAAACCCCAAACCCTAAACCCTAAACCCCTCAACCCCAAACCCCAAACCCTAAACCCTAAACCCTAAACCCCTAAACCCCAAACCCCAAACCCTAAACCCCAAACCCCAAACCCCAAAACCCCCTCGGCCGGGACCTCCGCATCCTTCGCCTCGAGGCGCTCGGTGAGGCGCGGAGCGCTCTGCGCGGCGCCCGAGGCGCCCAGGGCCTGACATTGGAGAGGATTCTTTTTTGGGATCTTACGAGTAATGTAGGGGCGGTAATAATTAGGGTTTAGGGTTCCTTTAAAGGGGTCTATAAGGGTTACTATAAGGTATACTATAAGGGTACTATAATATAGGGGCCTTAATAATTACCAATGCTATTTTGTGGGTTCTATGGGATCTTACGGTTAAGAGTTTCGGGTTTATGGTTTAGGATTTAGGGATTAGAGTTTCGGGTTTAGGATTTGGAGTTTCGGGTTTAGGGTTTAGGGTTTAGGAAATGGGATCTTACGGTTAATGTAGGAACCTGATTAAGAAACCTTGGGCCTTTATTCGGGCTCCTTATAAGAATCCTACTATTTTGGGGTTATAGGCCCAGGGTTTCATAATCAAGTTCCTACATGAAGGGCTTTCGGTTTTAGAGTTCCGGGTTTAGGATTTAAGGGCATACGCATGGACGTATGATTGAGTTTGAGCCCCGATGCCTAAGCTCCTGAACGTTCAGCCACCCACGAACTTCTCCGCTCCCTGCACTGCACCTCAGCGGCCGCCACTGCAGGCTTTCGCAGGGATGCAGGCACCTTTTCTCACTTTCTTCAGCAGCTTGAATTGTAGGGTTCACGGCTTTGGGGCATGAGGGTTTGGGGCTTCGGACAAAGCTTCTTTCTACCGTTTCGGGTTCGGGATTAGGGTCAGAAAGCTGTTTCCCAGCCGTTCCTCCGATGCCTCAGAGGCGTTTCGACTCTTTCGCTTTTAACTTTCAAAAACATGTGGACCTCCTCATCCTCAGGATTAATAAAGCGACCACAAAAACTCTAGGTACAAGGACACTGCGCGTGACCCCAAACCCTAAACCCCTAAGCCTCTAAACCCTAAGCGATAAACCCTAAACTCTAATCCCTAGACCCTATCCCGAAACCCTAAACCGCAGGCAAAGGCCCTCTCAAAAAGGAGCCAGGTACTGCAGAGCGGGTCATGTGCCTCAAGGTTCAAGCCCTGGGGGGCTTGCTGCTTGGTTTCCCTGAAAGGAGGTTCAGGGAGTAGAGTTCAGGGTCTCGGGTTTAGGGGTAAGCTTATGAGATCCTTGATATCCTCTAACAGGACTCTAACATTTCGGTTTGTGATTTCTTCAAAAAAACGGAAAACCAACTTCGAAATTTTCCACACTCACACACACACACATGTCATCCCGATTTTTGGAAGAGGAGAAACCTCCGCAAGCAGTCCACAACCCGCCCGAAACTCTACTTCATGCCCAAGTCATGCGGGACTCTCATGAGGGCTTCAAACTCAGAAACATAGGGCCTTTGTATTTATGACCAGGGTTTGGGTGGTAGCATATACCGTAGTTATGGAAAGCAACTCCCAAAAATAGGATTGCGAATGATTCCGGCTTCTGTCTTATCCCAACTCCCTCCCGAGGGCGCCTCAGTCCCTGCGCCAGAGGCACAGAGAGAAGCTGCTGAGGCGTCCTGCTGTTGCACTTCGTGGCAGAGGGGCCTTCGGTTGAGGGAGGAGGGTTTAGGAGTTTAGGATGAGGGCCTTAACGTGATCCTTGTTACTATAGAGGCCTTAATAATTAGAATCCTATTCTACCATAATGGTAACGGACCCCCTAAAATGGGGCACATGGGCCCTCTAGGCTTCAGATCTATGGATGTCGGGCTCGACTTTGAAGCGTCGTTCGGGCTGGTGAGGGTTGGTCGTTTGGCTCGTTCCGAGACGCAGCACCGTGACAAAACAAGTGTCGCTCTGAGGAGCTGAGAAGTTTAAGGGCTAAGGATAGGGATCCCAACAAAAGAGTGAGCAGGCGACAGCTGTCAATTGAAACCCTGGCTAGACAGGCATACCACGAGATACAAAGTGGCTCGACCAGCAACGGCTACTCATGCTGAGCCCACGGACGCTGTGCGCTAGAAACGCGATTCTTAGCTTCCGCAGCAGATGTTGCAAACGATTCCTCAGCTGTTTACAAAGCTGTGCTATGAGCCTAATATAGGGGCCTTAATAATTAGAATAGGGCTTTGGAACCCATTATACCATAACTATAACAAGGAACCCCCACAATAATATTGGTAATTGTTTAGGCCCCCATATTACAAAACCCCCTAGGCCCGACAACAAGAAACTCTCCTCCGCATCACTGGCAAGCAAAGCTTCCAGAGCTGCTGCATGAGCCTCGAAGTGAGGCTTGGGGGGGTACTTGGAGGATCATGGGACTTAGTAAGTAAGGTTAGAAGTACCTTAATTGGGGTTATAAGTACAGTAACCCTAATTATAACCCTAGTTACTAAGTCCCATGATCCTCTAAGTAGCAGCAAGCCACCGAATCTCAAGCCCTGGGCATGAAGTTTAACCCATATGCGATTACGTAGTGATAAGATTTAGCATATTACATTATGATATATAGTAATGTAATAATAAGTAATATACATAGGCTGATAACAACAATAATCGCTCGACCCCATATCCCCCACATCCCAGACCGAGCCTTTGCTGCGCCGCCGAGCCCTGCCAGGGCATGGGCCGCGCAAGCCGCGATGCCCGGGGCCCCTGCGCAGGCTTTGCTCTCCGCTTGCTCTTGCAGTCTGCACAGGACTTCCGGGCGGCGTTTTGGATGTTGCGGGTATGGACCCCCGATCCCTCTCCCTCTCTCTCCCTCTCTCTCCCTCTCTCTAAACCCTAAACCCTAAACCCTAAAGCCTAAACCCTCTTTCGGGTGTCTGGTGCCGTGGGCCCTCTCGGTCATCGGCCCGACGCTTGGGATCTTCCCAACGCGTGCGAATGCGCCCTCAGCTTCAAATCCTAAATCCCAAAAACCCTCAAAACCAAACCCTAAAATCCTCATTAGGGTTTAGGGTTTAAGGTTTTTGGGTTTGGGGTTTAGGGTACCCTTAAGCCCAACTAAAACTCAACACCTAAAACCCCAATGCCCCAAGAACCCTCTTCCCCACCTTGCCTTTCAGAAGCGCCGCCAGGTCACCACTCCGACTGCTCGCCACCTCGCACCACTGAGCCCGAAACCCAAGCCTCCAAATAGAGCACGGCTTGAATGTATGATTAGTTAAGTACTACCCTAAACCCTAAACCCTTAAACACTATGTATTCCTTACATTCTTTCGTCTACTTTTTTGAGCCATCATATTAATCAGATGAGTCTTAATGCAAAGGCTTCCTGAAAGGTTCCGCAAGGGTTCTGTCGGGTTCGACAGGGGTTCGAAGTTTACGGTTTGGGGTTTTTGGGCTTTGGAACTTTAGGCTTCAGGGCTTCGGGTTTAGGGTTTCTAGGCTCCAGCTCTAAGGTTCAGGAGCGAAATCCTCAAACCGTGAAGAAACTGAAAACCCTAAACCCCAAACACCCTAAACCCAAAAGACCCCCTTTGAAGGAACCCTTATTCTAAATATGAAGGCCCCGATAGTATATCAGAGGGATCCTGACCACCCTTAAAGACCCTAAACTCGCTAAACCCTTAGACCCTTAGCCTAAACCCTTTCAATCCTCGACCCTGAAGACCATCCGGAAATGGTATGGCAAAGCCACAAGCTCCCCGGAACTCCCGAGCTCAACTTCGAATAGAATACGATATAAATGTAGGGAAAGACTATAATCCAATACGTAATAAAATGTCTAGAATATGACGTACTATACTGTACTTTGATACAACATGAGATGATATCATCAAAGAGCTGTAGCATGTGAACAACTTCAAGCCCCCGATAACCCCCTCGGGCTTCGCACATACGTCAATTGCAGAAGAAGACCCCTTCCTTGCCATCTGCACAGAACACTTATTATAGTATATCCTTATAGAACCGGGCCACAATCCTTCTTTATCGAACGAACCTTCGCAGAACCCTCGAAGTACCCCTGTACCTTTATCATGGTGCCATTGTTAAAATGTCCCTACTAAAACACTCTCTCACTCTTGCATATAAAACAAACTCATTATCGTACCACCCTATCGCATCCTAACCCCGAAACTGAAACCCCAAACAAGGAACCCCCAAACCAAGGCTCTCTCGTCCACAAGGGCCTCGCCGTGCTTCCGCAGTGCGGCGGCCGCCGCCCGGCGCACGGCGCCTTCGGCGTCGCCGACGAGCCTCGAGCTTGAGCTTTCTGAAAAGAGTCGGGGTTCTAGGGTCTAGGGTGTAGGGTCTAGGGCCTACTGGGGCCTAAGGGTTTAGGGTTTAGGGTGTAGGGTTCTATAGTGGTCTAGGGCCTCAGGGTGGGTTCAGGGTTTAGGGTCTAAAGTGGTCCAGGGCATAAGGGTTTAGGGTTCTACGGTGTAGGGTTCTAGGGTCTAGGTGCAGGGTTCTAGGGCCTAGGGTGGAGGCTCTACCTGTAGCTGGAAAGACCTACCTTTCTAGGGTTCCTTATCAGTTTATCATGGTTTCTATATATAGTTCCTTAAGAAGGTAGGTCTTTTCGGCTACAGGTAGCGTCTAGGGTCAAGGGTTTAGGGTTTAGGGTTCAGGCTCAGGGTTAAATTTACCCTGATCCCCTATACCCATAAACCCTTAACCCGGAACCCCTAAACCCCAAGTCCTAAAATCTAAACCCTAAAACCCCTGAATCCTGAACCGTGAAAATGAATTCTAAATTGAAGACCCCAAACTTTAGACTTCACTTCACAGACGCTTAAGGAGTCCTGTGCGAACAAGTCATGCAAAATTGAAGCCCTACACCCGAAATCCTAAACGCCCTAAACCCTAAACCCCTAAACCCTAAATCCTTTGAGCCGTCATAGCTTATGTAGCTGATCCACAAGTGATTCGCTTCTGGATTCTCCCAAGATTGCCCGCATAAACCCTAAATCCTAATCCCTGAACGGAACCCTAAACCCTATAAACCCAAAGCCCTAAATATCCTTTGTAGTGCCCTTATGGATCCCTATAAACGGAACCCCAAACCGCGTACTACATCAGCCCAGCAACTTCACGAGGCCAGGCACGAAGTCCTGCGCAGATTTCCGGCCGAAGCTTCGAAGATTTGGGGCGTTTTGGGTTTCGGCGTAGAGGTTTACGGTTTAGGGCTTGTTGGGTGAGGGATTTATTGGGTTTAGGGTTAGAGTCTAGGGTTTAGGATTTAAAGTTTTTTTTGAATGCCTTTTTCCTCCCGCCCGTCTGGTTGATCGGAATCCACGTTCGTGGAAGGCCTTCGCCCGTTGCAGCTCAGCACATCAAACTCCATCCGAGATGTCCCGATGATCAGGCAGGCTTCCGCTCGCGCTCAAGTTCATCACTTCCCGAACTGGCACCCTGGTGACTGGTGGCGACGATCATCTGCTCTCCGTAGTTGAAATACGTCGTAGCAGTGTTTGCCAAAAACGCAATTCCAACATTCGGCTGCAATGCACGACTCGTATAGGCCCAGTGTCCACAGCACCGATGATAAGGCCAGAAATGTCGTAGGAGTATACATACGAAAGAGTGTCCTTCCTACACTAACTCGAAAGGCCGATGTCACCACTGAGGGTGGCTTGCTCTTTCACCATCATCCCGTTGAATCCGAAAACTCCAAGAAATAGCACCAGATTCCGCTCATCTCTGATGTACGCACAAAGCACGGCAAAGTCAGCGGGAAGCTCTCCTTGAATCTGGTCTTCCACTGTTGCCCTTTCTGCTTGAGACCAAGCGGCATCATAACAGGGGCGAAAGTATTCAAACCGGCGTTGTGCCCGGTTGAACTGAGCACCACCAATAGCACCGTCCCCGAAGATGGCCGCTCCCCACAGCATGCGGGTCGTAAGCTCCACCATCCGGTCGAAGGGAGTTTCCACCGCGTGGAAATACAACATTACGGTATACTCCAGGGGGCGCCACGCCGAATGTAAGAAGTCAAACATCCATGGTGCCAATAGCAACCTTCCATCGAAGGAAGCTGGCACATTGACGTCAAAAACCACTCCTGGCTGAGCATCCGGCAACAGAGTGCCGAAGGCTGCAGAGTGCGGAGGAATCCGGTCCTCAACCTCCAACACGCCACAAAAGCGTAGCCGGTGTGCAGCAATGTTGCTGATTGTAACCATCTTCAACCCCTCCAATGCCAGCACCTTCTCTTGAGGTGTTGGCCGAAACGTCTGCCCAACCACTGCCTCAGTAAACAACTCAACCTTCTCAGGCTGGATGTAAAGCTGAAGCACAGCTGCTTCAAGAGCACACATCTCAGAAATAGCCTCAAGGAAGCGGTAAGCTTTGACCTTGTCAGACTTTGTACTGGCGATGAAGACATTGGTTGTGTCTCTCAACATCTGTGTGTCACGCAGGATGTGGCCAGGCTGGATCTTCTCGGAAGTCTCTGATGGCATCATACTGAATCCAAGAGACAGTACAGAAAGTGAGGCGGGGAATGCGGCATCGGTCGCTTTCTCCGAAGCCTTCTCCCGCTTATTCTGCTGGCCTTGCTTGTTCGGGTTATTCTGATTACCCTTACCTTTGTCCTTACCAGCACCTTTCTGTTGGCCCTTGGCTGCTGCTTTCATGTTCTTCATCGCCTCCTTAGTTTTCTGCCTCTTTGCGGAGTTGGACTCAACCGCCGCATCAGTCGGACTCGCAGCCGGAGCTGCCGGTGTCGACATGAGGTAGGGAAAACAGGAGACAAATACGCTTGAGAAGCAATTGCAAGCTCAACAAGCAATGAAACATGTAAAGAGATATCTAAGAAAGCAGCACAAACGTGCATGCAAACTCAGACGCGAACCGTTTCTGGATGAAGAGTACAAAAGTACCTTCCAGAAACGCTATAAAGTCAAAAGACTTTATAGGATTTAAGGTTTATAGTTCAGAATCTAAGAGTCTAAGGTGTAGGGCTTAGGTTGAGGATTTAGGATTTATGGTTCAGGGTTCAGGGTCCAGGCTGGAGTCTCGGGTTTCGGGTTTCCGGGCGCAGGGGCTACATTTAAGGGGTAGGTTTAAAGGTTTCAAGGCTGCTACGGCGGCTATGGTTTAGGGTTCACTTCAGGTGCTCCGACTTGTCGAAGCTGGAATCGCTCTCTCTTACTTACCTACAAGGACGTTGCGAGCCACCTGAAGCCAGGGGTCCGTGGCATGCTGCTTCAAGCAGAATGCCGAAGCCCTCGAATCCTCGAAGTCAGCGATAGTTACCTAAAGGATCATGGGACTTAGTAACTAGGGTTATAATTAGGGTAACTATACTTATAACCCCAATTAACGTACTTATAAACTTACTTACTAAGTCCCATGACCCTCCAGTTATGACCCCAGGTTCCGTAGGGCTCAAGGAACGCCAAAAGACCATAATGCTCTCTACAGTACCCCTTGTCGTACCACTGACAAACCCTTGTATAGCACCCATTGTATTACCCCTTGAAGTACCCCTTAGAGTACCCCTTGCAGTATCCTTTCATAGATAGTACCCCATAAACTACCACTTATTGATTCCCGACTAGTACCCCTTTAGGATCCCTTACAGCACTCTTCTGGCACCCTTTCCTGAGAGGATCATGGGACGTAGTACATTAGTACATCAGGTTATAAATAGGGAGGACAACGTTGTGGGAACTTATCGTTTTCAAGGTTTGTAGTGGTCGGGAACGACGTACCAAGGAAAAGCAAACATAGAATTATCAAACCAAAACCGGAAAACCCTCAAGCCCTCCAAGTTGCGACGCATCATTGCAGACCAGTAACCTTGGATGACTGGGGTTGGGGGCGGGCTGCTGATTTTCAGGAGCTACTTGCCAACCACTGCACGGACTGCAGAGCATGTGCAGCAGTTTTTATTGGATTTCTCAGCAGCTGCATGTCTTTTGAGCCCAATACGTGGATGCACAAGCTTCCAGCCAGTCTGGAGGCACCACTTGCTATGAGGTTGAAACCATCAAACTGCGACGCACCACACAAACCTAACGAGAACTGGCCGGACGCTTCTGTATGGCAGCAGGGCGCTTCAACATCTGCACAGCAGCGGGACGCTTCAACATCTGCACAGCTGCGGGACGCTTCAACATCTTCTTGGCTCTGCCAAGGACCTTTCTGCGTCGGGAAATGCGAATCGGGACAGACTGCAGATTGTTGTTGTAGAAGTTACACATTTCCTCTACCCAGAAGCGATGGGACTTGGGACGGAGGTTGTTAAGAAAGAAATTCAAGCTGCGAACCCACGCATTGAAGGACTCGGATACATTTGTTCTGACATTGCCACAGCGCCTTCGCTCAGCTGGAGTCCAAGTTGACTTTGAACACCTGTGGTTAGGTGCATGGAATGCATCGACCACGTAGTAGCGAATGGAGTTGAAGTCTGTTGCATGCTTCTATGTTCATCACCGCCTTGAGGAGACGAACCTTGTCCTTGTTGTTTTCGTTTTGAATATGCTCCACGGCCCCAAGGACTCTCCGGCTCGAGGGATCAACTGCGAAATGCCAGCCGGCAGTTCGCTGAGGGAGAACCACCCGAATAGAATCCTTCGACCGGCAAGTGCAGCTGCGGTCATGTTCTCTAAGGATCTTCTTGCGGGGGTGCCCCTTAAGTCGCGCCGTCCTTGGCGGATCGACTGGGCATAGGCCACGGTGGATGCCGAAGTGGCCATCAAAGCAAATCGCGTCCACCGCATCCGATGGTGGAAAGAGGAGGACTTTATCCATCTTCGTGAGGTGTGCCGCGGGGTAGGCCATGTTGAAGTTGCTTGCCTGCTTGGGGGTCCTTTGGGCCACCGCAAGCCTTCGAGGGCACGCAGAAGAAGCTCTCGAAGACGACGTCCAGTCGGAAGTCTGTCGTCCCCGACATGGTAGAGCTGTAGCACAGCTGCTTCCTGTCCTGGCGCAAGCTTGCCCCGCAACAATCGAAGATACGTCAGCTCCAGGAAGGGGATGGAGAAAGCAGTCTTCGAAGTGACGAAAAAGGCACCCGTGGTTCGCATTTCCTCTAACGACATGGTGTTGACCAACTCTTTTCCAAGGGTGACCAGGTTGTGCCGCACAGTGTTACGGCGCATGTTGCACTGCTTGGAAACAGTGTTCACATCGGTTATTGTTTCGCTGCCAATCAAAATTGCCTCAACGATTTGCACCTGGCGGATGAAGAGCTTCTTCTGGCAGACGGGGCATTCGTCTGAAGGGAACACGAAGGAACCTTTGTTCTTGCCGCCTTGTGGATCTTCTTGTGGAAGGAGGCACTGGGCTTCTTGAGGGTTGCCGGGCGCTTCATGGCGGGCACAGGACGCGGCTATGGCAGGACACTCACACGCAGGTCCAAGCGAACCCACTGAAGAGGTCATCATGTTGAGTCCTGTTCATACAGACCGCCTCCCTAGCGTTGCCATCTTGGCCCGGAGCCAACAAAATGATGGTGAAACATCTAATCGTGCATGTCACGGGCAGCCTCCTCATCCGGATCATCTTCAGGAGCGGCACGGCCCGCTCCACTTGATGTTGCCTGATCGTTTGGGACATGGCCTTCAGCACCCTCGTGGATTTCGGTAGACACTGACGTTTTTTGAGTCAAGCGTCTCTTGCTCGGAGGAAAGTTGAAGGTGCCGATCCTGCGGGGAGGGTTTGTACAAGCAACTGGCAGAGCCTCGGGATGTGGCACTGGCACGCGGCTCTCCTCATCAGTCGATGGGGATGCCGGTAGATGAACAGCAGTATCGGTCATAGTTGACGATAACACCCTTGTAGCAATGGCTTGGTTGACTTCGCGAAGATAGGACGACCAGCGTGCTGTAGTTCCCGCATGCCTCGTTGAAGAAGGTCTTGTTCCCAATCTACGTCGTCCGAGTGCGTGGGGGGCAACTCCTGGACACCAACCTTGTACTTGGCGTAGTAGGGCTTGTCTCGCTCCGTGAATAGGTCGAGATGAAGATCTTCCTGGTGAATGCAGTGAATGGGAGCTGTCTGATCCTGGCTCGGCAACCTAAGATAGAACGCATGCTTCCCAAACACCATGACTACACATCGCTTGAGGATTGCCAGGATATCTGCTTCCTTGTAGTAGCTGAAGAACTTCTTGACGAGTTTGAAGAACTCAGTAGGAGTGATGCTGGTGCGTCGAGGGTCATGGGGAGGTTCATCCACATCCTCCAAATCTTTCGCAGACAAGGCCCGCAGTCCATTCCGTACCAATTTCACATCTGTGTAGCGGCTGCTACAGTTCTGACCCTCCTCGGCCGTGAGCCATGACTTCACATCTGCTGCATCAAGCCGGTCCATGGACGGATCATCGAGAATCAACCCCTCCTGGATATGCCCGGTCTTGTGACGAAAGATATCGATGCCCTTGGCGTGGCGCCATGCCGGCATCACTCCCTCCAAGTTCAGCCGTTGGATGTGGTAGCGGCACAGCGCCAAACTTAGCGCGATGAGGAATGGGGTCGTACCTACCCCTGACCATCCAATGGTGAGTATGCCATGAGAAGTTAGCAGTGGACCGATTAGCGGCAAGAGGAACTCGCTCATGAACGGTTTCAGGCTTCTGACCGTAAAGGGAAAGAAGCTCAATGAGGTGGCGCCGACCGTGCCTCGAGACTTATTTTGCGCCATGCGGATCACTTTCCCCTCGGGCCACCCCGCAATGGGCGACCCGCTGTCTGGTCTGATGTTTGTCAATATCCAAAGGTACTGCTGGTTCTCTGAGCCGTCCTCAGGTGCATCGCGATTGACAAAGCTTACACCTTTGCGGAGCTCGTCCTCCTCTGGTGTCCATTGGGGTGCGGTGGACTTCTTGGCTTCCTTCGTCTCCAAGGACCACCAAACCACGTGATGACCGGGCAATCGATTGAAAAGGGAGTGCACGGCCTTCGACCAAGCCCAAGGTCCTGGGCGAAAGGCTGGGAATAGGCAACGGCCTGTGCAGAGGTCTTTGGCTTCCTTCGCATTAAGCTTGGCCGCGAACTTCAAGATGCGAAGAACGTCCATGGTGCCGTCGTGGTTATTGTTGATGATGTACGAGACTGTGCATCCATGAGGTAGTGATAGGGCCGGCTGTAGCGTTGCCGGGAGACCCGAGTGATCGAGCTTGGTAAGTCTCTCGCAAACAGCGGCGAGATTGCCAATCTCTGGCATGTTGAAGTGAGCGTCCAAGATCATAGTGCACGTTTTGGCGACGTCCAAACGACAAGCATGCTGCTGGAAGGCAGATAATGTCAAGTCGCATGATGCGTTGGGAAGAGACTTGTTCACGTAGACCGGCTGTGGCAAGTCGATCAAAGCCCATTCCTTCGAGCTGTACTTCGTCATGGCGTCATCTAGCATTCGTGTTGGTAAGGCCATACCGCTGATCGTCTACAGAAGCAAAGGGTAGGCCCGGACTGAAACTACTCAGAGTTGCTACTCAAGGCTGCAGTGAAGCAAAGGCAATATGCCGTAATGGTGCTGCTACATGCTACAACACGATGACCCGCATGCAAAGCATTCAAGGTTGATTTGCAGTATTTCATACCCTCCGGACGATGCAGTCTGTCCTAGTGTGCATAACACCAGACTAGCCGTCATGACAGCCTAGTGCTTCATTGGCCAAGTAGAGGTCCTTGTTCACCTTGTCCAGGTCGTTTTCCAGCACCGCGACCTTCCTCTGAAGAACATCTGTCTGGGACTCAAGTGTTCTGATGCGCTTCCTGAGAGAGCGCTTGCTCGTGGATGCCGATGAGGACGATGAGCTGGAGGAGTCTGAAGATGAACTGCACTCGCCGTCCGAAACATGGTTGTCCACGTGGTCCTCCTCCTTGGTGTTGTCGCCGTTCTCGCCCGCATCGTGTTTGTCATCCGTGTCCATGCTCGCGGTATTGTCGTTGCCGATGGCGTAGTCCATGTCCTGCTTGTGCTCCGTGCCGCTGTCCTGCAGGTTGTCATTGTCGATGTGCATGGGCTGGTCGCCGTCCGTTCGGGTGACGGGGTCCTTCTCGACAAACGCGCGCTTCTTGTCCAGCTCCACGTGCTTGTCGGCCATGTTGGTTTCGCGGCCGTCGTCGACATCCATGTGCTCCACGTCATTCGTATTGGCGCCGTCCTGATTCCCAATGGTGAGAGGCTCATTGGCGGATCTGGCTTTGGGTGGGACGTCTATTGACTTTGGTGAGATATCCATGAGAGCCAGAGGCCCTCCCTGACTGGATCTGTTGCACCGCTTCTGCTTGGGTTTTCCCAACAGCTGCATCAACTTGTTCTGCGCGGCTTCTGACCACTTGACTTCGCTGGAACGGAGTTTCAGCTGGCACTGCACATTGTATATCATAACTCGCACCTCTTGCGATGTGATTCGAAGTCGTGATGGGTGACATGGTTTCTGCCCTTGCGTAAGGGCAGTCACGAACTCCTCTGAATCGGGTGGGTTGTCATATGTGTTCTGTGCTCGCACTGGACCTGCGGGCGCTTCGGGCTCGAGTGCTATCAACACCTGACGTCCGTCCAAGATTGCATGGCCATTGACTTTGAAGCCCTGCATGGCTATACTAACTAAGAAGATATCGCCAACTGCAGGGCGATCGCTAACAGGCGTACTTCGAGCAGAATCCGCGGGATTAGGCGCGCTAGTCTAGCCACTAGTCTTGAAATTCGAATCTCGCCGTCATGCGAGTTCTACAAGGAAGCATTTCCAAAGAGCGGCCAAGAGTCACGCAGTTGCAGCCAAGAGACCTGCAGCGGGGTTGACTGTCCAGGATAGAGTTTCCTAGAGTTTATGGTAAAGGGTTCCCGGTGGCGGCCAATATGAGAATATTAACATTCTAATATTTGGGAGGCCGGGAACCAAGAACCAAGATGGCCCAGAAAGTCTTGGGGAGCAATCTTGGTTCCCGGGCCCGGCCAATATTAGAATATTAATATTTTAACATTGACCGGCCCTGGGCCGTGGGAACCAAGATTGCTCTCCAGGACTTTCTGGGCCATCTTGGTTCTTGGTTCCCGGGGTGGCCAATATTAAAATATTAATATTCTTATATTGGCCGGGCCCGGGAATCAAGAACCAAGATCGCCGAGAAAGTCCTGGAGCGCAATCTTGGCTCTCGGTGCCTAGGGTCTGCCAAATGCAAGCTAACTACTATATGCTACCGAAGGGAACGCTGTGAGACTTCCGAAAACCATGCAACCGATACCGAAAACTACAAAACCATAGGTTCCCACAGCGTCCTCTTCTGTATAAATAAGGTACTTATACTTGTAAGTACTTATCACACCAAGAAAGGTACTTATAGCCTACGTACTAAGTCCCATGCTCCCCTTTTACAGAAGCCCTACAAACCCCCTATAAGTCCCTTGAAGGAGCCCTTTAAGGAGGTCTTACTTACGTCCCATGATCCTGCAAGCACTCTCACGAAGCTACGATCCTCGGCGCCGGTCATGTCCTTCAGTGCCTCTGCCGCGGCAGCCTGTCGCACGGGTCTTGAGTCCATGGTACGGTCCAGGGTTTAGGGGTTCAGGGTTTAGGTTTTGGGGCTTAAGGGCTTAGGGGTTTAGGGGTTCAGGGCTTTCAGCTTTTCGGTCAGGGATCAGGGTTGCGATTCTAAGGTTGAGTGGCTGTCCAGCACGCTTGATGTAAATGTATTTAGGTTTTTGAAGTTTCTTGAGGACGTCAAAGGTTTTTTAAATTTCTGATAGACATCAAAGAAGTATTAGGCGTTCTCTCTTGTGCTTTCGCCGACAGCCCAACCAGAACCCCCAGAAAGGCCAAAGCCCCCAAAGCCCAGTAGCCTAGACCCCAAAACCTTATTTAGCACCCGCAGTGTACTAGCCTTATGGTTTGACTTACAGTACCCTTATGAGCCCAAAGAATGCACATGGGCTGGCTGGCCTTCACCCGGCCGTCCTTGTGCGCCAGCAACTCAGCGACTGCGCCTGCCTGGATCTTCGTGGGGCTAAGCGGCTGGATTGGCTTCCAAAAGCAGCTTTGAGGGTTCAGGGTTCAGGCTATGGGTTTTTTTCTTAAGTGCAATGGTCCCTTTTCTGCGAAGGTCCAGGGGTCTGGGGTTTAGGGTCTTGCGTTGTCGTCTTGCTCATAAGCTAAGAGCTTCATCCAAACCATGGGGGCCTGGACAATCAGAAATGCGGTTCTGGGGTAAATTGTAATGTGACGATAACATGAAAATACAAAGTACTATTCCTTACAAGGGTTCCTTGCTGTTATAACAAGGACCCTTGTAAGGAATAGTACTATGCATTATCATTGCTACTGTGAGTATTGTTACTATTGTTGGTATTACTACTACTAACTATGAAACGACCACCATCCCCCGGCTATCGCCTCCCGATCCATGACGGCAAGTCCGCCACAGGCTGCGGCCACAACTTCGGCATCTGGGCCTCAAGTCATTACTAGGTTCCCCAGTGACCCCATGATACAAGGGCTCGGACTGATGTTACTGTAGGATACGGTTAGGGTTTAGGGTTGTTTTAAAGTGCAGGGTTTAGGGTTTAGGGAGTTCTGTTGGTTTAGGGATCAAGGCTTCGGATCAAGAGCTTCGGGTTTAAGGTTGGAGCTCAGTTTACGGCTGAGAGGTTCAGGCATTGCGCTCTTGGGCGCTGTCTAAGGCTCGGGGTTTCGGAGCCTTTGTATCCAAGCCTTCCAGGTCTTAGGTCGGAAAAATTGTCCAAGGGTAAAAGGAGGGACCCTTAATAAGGACCCCTAGGTATATACCCTTGATATAGCTATGATATACCCATTATAGAGCCCATTATAGGGTAGGGGTCCCCATTAAGGGTCCCTCCTTTTCTCCTTAGAAATTGACAAAAAAGGATGGCCATTCCGCAAACCCTAAAATATTCCTTAACTAAGGGGTATTGTGCTCTCTGGGTAGGGCTTACTTGGAGGTTCATGGTTAGTTCTATGTAGTAAGTAAGATAACCATAGTTCTAACCAATCCGCAGTCCACAGATCTTTTGCCCTGCATGGTGCAGACCCTGTGTTGCATACTCACAGCTTTGTCGCCTATGCTGACGGAATCACGAATCCGGATGCGCAAATACCAGGGTGATGCAGAGTCTAGTCTAGTCCTCAGGATAAAGGATTTAGGATTTGGAGCTGAGGGCTTAGAATTCGTTGTGTGAGTTCAGGATTTAGGGGTTAGTCTACATGGCAACTCGGAAGTATGCCTGAGACTCCCTGGAGTACGTGCTTCCAAGAGAAAGGGGCGGCTGCTTCCTTCTAGTCATGCGGACGCATGTTCAGCAGGACGTTGCGGAGCTTGGTGACTTTCACCCGCGGATTTCGGCCGTGGCTTCGCAATCATGGGCGTCGGGTCAACAGGAAGGCATGCCTGCCGCACGCTGCTAGCATCTGTGCACGTGTTGTTGGCTCAAAGGCAATAAACCGGTTCAGTCTTAGGAACCGCCTGTCAGCGACACAACAAGTTTTAACTAGGATGCCCAGTAACCTAGGAAAAAAGGGCTCCCTGTTTGGTATTGGGTAACTTTATAAGGAACCTAAGAGTACTTACAAAAAAGGGAATCAGGGTACTACTGGGCATCCTAGTTCATGCTTCAGAAAGGTTAGCGGCCACGGGCAAAGAACTCCGAAGCGTACCTCCGCGCACAAACAATAAACGACCGGCCCACATGCACCTAAAGGCAAGCTGGGCATAAACGCTAAACCTTATACCCTAAATCACAAAACCTGAAATCCGAAACCCTAAACTCACTAAGCCCTGAACTCTAAAGTGCACCGCACCCAAACGGCTGGCCAGCGCTGCCGAGCATCTTCTGAGCTTCGCGGCGACTTTGCTGCCCGAAGTCGTGAGCTGGCAAGATCTTACTTTAGGGGTTACTATAAGGGCAGTTTAAGGGTACAATGAGGGCATAGGTGCACCATCAGGGTACTGTCAGGCTGCCATATGGTAACGTAAGGGCCGACATAATTACCAAGAATATTCCTCAGGGTGTTTTTTATCCCGTATCCCCATCTAAACCCCACAAAAAATTGAAGGTTCAAACCAGGGGGACCATGGAATGTATCGCTGATGACAGCACTGTGATTGTAAAGAACTTCCAATTCCTCTCACCCCCGATGCTGTCATCACGTTTAGGGTTTAGGGGTTCAGGGTTTAGGTTTGCACAGCTGCTGAAAACCATGTTTGTCTAGGCCCGATCTCGGAGAGCCGATGAACGTTTCTACACCTCAAGCCAAGCCATTCAGGCCACACTCACGCAACACATGCCGAAATGGCGTCAGAACCCAATCATGCCTCAAGCACCCTCCAAAGCGCATCTCGCAACCCCGAAGCCCCTTCACGTAAAAGCCCCACGATACGCGGACTTGCTAGAGAAACTCAAGTAAGCAAACACCCCAGCATAAAGACGAGTCTCAACACAAGCCTCGCAAGAATCACAGCAGTAGCCTCAACCCCAAACGCCTGAGCCCCAAAACCCTCGAGCATAGACCCGCCAAACAACCTTAAACCCAAAGCCCCTGAACCCTGAAGTTTAAACCCGAAATCCTAAACCCTAAACCCGAAATCCCCGCCTTAAACCTGTAGTGCGTTAACAGTGCTCCGCAAGGTCTGGAGCCCGGCAACCACAGAAAGCTCTCAAGCCAAAGAAGGGTTTAGTTTAGGGTTTCGGGTTTAGGGGTTGAGGGTTTAGGGTTTAGGGGTTTAGGGTTTAGGCTTTATCCGGAAAGCAGCTCAACGCTGAATGTTGAATCTCACTGCCCGAAACCCTTGAATCCGGAGCCCAAAACCGTGCCCAAACATCACCCAAGCCCACAAGCCCAAACCCTAGACCCACCACGACCCGCAGCTCCAAATTTGCAGACTCCCTAAAGCCCCAAACCCTAAACCCTGAACCCTAAACCCTAAATGCAAATTTGCAGACTCTTTGAGGCCTTCATCTTCCCTAAGGCCAGGCACGCTTCTGCCTCGACTTCCGGATCCTGAAAAGTTTAGGGTTGAGAGGCTTTGGGATTTGCGTTTTACCGTTTCGGGTCTAAGGGTTTGGGTCTAAGGTTTAGGGTTTGCAGGTTTTAAGCCTTGAAGTCCAGGGGTTCGGAGTTGCAGGTTCAGGATTGCTCGGTGCAAGTTTAAGGAATTGGCTCCAAACCTAAACCCTTCATCCTTCAGGGGCACTGAATCATAGGGACCCTTGGGGGGATCGGGAGGAGGAGGGTAGGGGACGATACTTCCTTAAATAGGCCTTCTTAAGTCCTTATGCTAGGTACTACGGGCCCCCTACCCCCCCTCCCCGCTCCCCCTAAGGGTCCCTAGGACGAAACAAGAATGCCCTTGTGAAGTCTCCGAAGTGTTCGAAGCTTCACGGCCTTCTGATCCAGGCAGCTCAGGATGTCACCACCGAACCTGGGGGTTTTGGGGTTTGGGGTGTAGGGTATAGGGGTTTGGGGTTTAGGGGTTTGGGGTTTAGGGTTTAGGGGTTTAGCGGTTTAGGTTCAGGGAACCCGAAAAAGTTTTCAAGCGGCGGTTTTTGCTTCTGGGGCTATTGCGGGTGCTACACTGATGGTTCTAATGGGCTCCTATGGTTTTCATTTCAGGAATGGCTTTTGTACGGGATCGATGAAAGTACCGTGGGGGTGCGACACCTGGGGAGCAAGAGAGCGGTTCCACCCTTAACGGAACAGCGTAAAGGAACCAGTTAAAGGAGCCCCTTAAAGGGGACCCCTTAAAGGAGGTCCCTGAAAGACTCCCTAAACCCTAAACCCTAAACCGGACCAACCTTTATCCGGGAAGCGCCGAGGCCAGCGTGCCGAGGTTGCCAAACGCTCGCAGGGCCGCCAACTTCACCTCGGGACTTACTTGGAGGATCATGGGACTTAGTAAGTAAGGTTATAGGTACCTTAATTGGGGTTATAAGTGTAGTTTCCCTAGTTATAACCCTAGTTACTAAGTCCCATGATCCTTTAAGTAGGGTCTCGGGTTTTGGGGTTTAGGGTCTCGGGTTTGAGGGTCTAGGGTTTAGGGTCTCGGGCTTTTAGGGCTTAGGGTTTTGGGTTTAAGGCTCCTTTGAAGGCTTAGGGTTTGTGCGGTTTGCCTATCAGGGCTTGTATAAGTGCTGCCAAACTTGTTGCTATACGAGCTACTCTAAGGCTTTCTGCAAGGGCGACACAGATTGTCCGGTCGAAGGCTCTTGTGTTTTAGGACTTACGGTTACAGGGGTGTGGGGGGCATGTGCCGCTGCACGCTTCTGGGGTTTCTCTGCCAGCACCCCAAGAGCTCGGAGAAAGGGCGAACACCACGGGATGATCTTTCCCAAACAAGATGGGAGTTTCCTAAAATAGGGGACCCTAATATGGTACCCTAAATGGTAGGATCCTTTTTGTAAGGACCCCCAAATACGGTACCCCTATTTTCGGAAACTCCCAGATAATCTTTCCCGAAGAATCGGAGCCACCGGTCAAGGAAAGACGATCAAAAGAAGCTCTTCCAACCTACCCGTCCTGAAGCTCGAAAACTCGGAAAAACGCTGTCCCGGTTAGTAGGGAACGGAAAAATGGTAGTAATAGCAGTTATAATTGTACCCCATTCCTCCATTCCCTACTAACCAAAGGTAAGCCAAGACACGCAGAAAGCGCCCCGGAACCCCTAAACCCTTAAAGTGGCCCTTAGCCTGTGAATGCCGCGGTGCCGATTTCACCGGGCTCCGGATCTTCCTGGCCATGCTGTTGCCTGGGTTCGGAGTCCAGCAATCGGGGCCGCCCCCCAGGAGGAAGCAAGGTAGGGTAGGGTCGGGTAGGGTAGGGTGGGGGAGGGGAGGGGAGGCCAGGGTAGGGTAGGGTAGGCAAGACAGACGGAGGACTTGCTCACTCAGTCACAGTCAGTCATCTTCTCGTTCGCGAAACATGTCAGTTCGTACAGCTGCTGGAAACACACAAGAGCAAGTCTTCCCTAGCCGTATCCTGGGTTTAGTGTGTAGGGTTAAGGGTATGAGAGATTATGGCTTGACGGTTTTTGGCCGTGCTTGGATTTAAGGCATTATAGAGAGGCTGCCGGACGTAACTGGGCCGAGGAACAGTGGCGTGCCCCGCGATCACCTCGCAGGGGACCAGGTGACGTTGGTGCTTAGCTCAAGGCCTCATGGGTCCTGACCGCTTGTATAGGAAGCTATTAACAAGGACCCTCTAAAAAACCTCAAAGAGACATCCTTGCTTGTATAGAAAGCTATTAACAAGGACCCCTCTAAAGAAACCTCAAGCATACCCTTTAAAAGACCCTTGGGGAGTTGACCCTCGCTCCTTCCACCGTGCTACCCAACACTACCAGGGTTATCCCCTTTGGGAAAGCTGGGGAGACGGTCGGTTGAGGGGTCAACGCAGTCCTTGCACAAATGAAGATACTAGACTGTCCCACTATAGTCCGGATACACATGGACATTTTATCTGGGTGTACCTCACCGGAAGAACATGTTCAGATTTTATGGCATATCTGGGTGTGCCTCAGTTCCTTGCTGCACATATAGTCGAAGCCAGAAAGTTGGAACATCATTATCCTCATGCCCTTGAGGTGAAGTATAGGGGATCCTCGCACTAATCCTCCCAAAGCCATATTCCAACTTTGTGGCTTCTACGATACCTTGACATACCCTGAAAACCTTTCGTACTCTGAAGGCCCCGAGACTAAGCGCTGCCTTGGTAGCTCAAGGTCCGCAGCACCTGGCCCAGCGTCTCGAGCTGCTAAAGTTTAGGGCTTACAGTAGGAGCCAGAAAGTTGGAGCATCATTGCCCTCATGCCCTTAAGGTGAAGTAGAGGGAATCCCAGCACTATTCATCCTAAATTTATGTTCCAACTTTCTGGGGTTCACTATATAGGGTTTAGACTCGCGTTTACCGTTGAGGGTCTTGGGACGGTAAGGGTTTTTAGATCTTTGGGTTGGAGCTGATTAGATTTCTTGGCAAACGCCAGAAGGCTCCTGCTTTCGATGGATTCGAAAACTGGGACGACATTGCTTTCTAGGAGGTCTAGGAGACTCTGGCCCTACAATGTCTACGTGAATCGCCATACTCCTTCCGTTGCACTCTTGCAGCTGCCAAACACACCATTTGCAGCCGCACCGCAACACGACAACTCTCCGAATAACCCTAAACCTTAAATCCTGAACCCTAAACCCTAAACCCTGAACCCTAAATCCTGAACCCTAAACCCTGAACCCTAAACCCTACGAAACCTCAAGGCCACCCCGCAGAAAATCCCGGAAGCTTCACCCAAGCGACCTGGAACCTTGGAATGCTTCACCTTCCGTCTCTTGTGAACGTCGCAAAGTCTCAGGAGAAGCCGCACGAAGCCCACAACTGTTCTGTCAAGTTCAAAGCATTGGACAGGGCATTCCAAGCCCGACTACCGGGGGGTCTTCCCTGGGAAACGGCATGCTGCCCTAAACCCTAAACCCGAAACCGACAGGAATTCCGAGAAAGGAAAGGGATGCCTCGTAGCTCCGCGTTAAAGCGGAGAGCCTCAAATCATGAACCATTGGGGTTATAAGTAATTATAAGTATAGTTACCTTATATTATAAGTAATTATAAGTACAGTTACCTTATGTTATAAGTAATTATGAGTATAGTTACCTTATGTTATAAGTAATTATAAGTATAGTTACTTTATTTATAACCCTAGTTCGACGGCGTTGGAGAACTTGGGGAGGCTGCCTGCTCTTGCACCTCCATGCTGGCATCGTCTAGAAGGGGCGCGACCTGTTTCAGAGAAATCTACGCCAATCTACGCTCTAACATCTGTGACAGCGCTTCTTCTGACATTCTGGCTAGGGTTGAGGGTCTAGGGCTTGAGGAAGCTTGGTTTCTGGCCTGGAAACCTGCAAACAGAAGCACCGGGAAAGAGAGCGCCAAACCTTCGCAGTTCTGCAACTTTTTGAGAGAATTTCTGGACCAGAATAGGCACAACGGTTGCCCACTCTGCACTTTACGATATTCTGCCGAGTCCCTGTGGCACCGCTTGCTATGCAAAGCTTCTACTTCTTCCTGGGAATGACCCTAAAACCCGAACCCGAGACCCTAACTGACAGCGCAGGCAAAAGGCTTCTCTTTCTTCAAGCTCGAGGAATTGCGGGGGGTTCTTTGCGGCTTTCAACATTGCCACTGCGCTCAAACCATCAGTCGAGCCCCCAATTCTGAATTCACAGAAATGGCATGTCGCAGCTACGTAGCTTGTCTGCAAGGAAAGCGCTCAACCCGACTCTAGGCGTACCTGCAAGTCGAGCTGAAACTGCGCGGCGCGCGCAGCGCCGAATTGGGCCTGGCTCTGAGCGCTTCAAGACGCTCGCAGAATAAGCGTCGGTTGCAAAGGGGATGTGGGATTGGGCTGCGACAACCAACTGTTGGGAACCCCCGCGAAAAGTTGGATTCCACGTAGTCTGACGCTTTTTTGGGCTTCGGCGTAATTTGCGGGGCTCATTGCCAGTTCCAAAAAAACTCCTCCAGACTCGCTGATGAGCGGCAACCGAATCGAGGGATCCTTGGAAGTTCCATGCCCCCCAAAACCCCACAATAACCCCCACTACTTGGAGGATCATGGGACTTAGTAAGTAAGGTTATAAGTACCTTAATTGGGGTTATAAGTATAGATACCCTAATTATAACCCTAGTTACTAAGTCCAACGATCCTTTAAGTACCCTTTCTGCCCTGAACCAATAACCCGAAAACCCGAAGAAGGAACCCTTCCTTGTGAGAGGAATCTTTGCAAGAATTCGGATTACAATTATAGGACCGCTTTGAAAGTAGGGCTGCTGGACGGGTTTGGGGGTTGGGATGTTAGGATTTCAAGCGGGATCGAGCCTGAACCAGCCTTTCTTCCCCAACCACTCCGACAAACGCAAGACAGAAATCCTGTAAAGCCCATGGCCGAAACCCCGAACTTCAAAAAGGCTAAACCTCAAATCGTAGAGCCCTCAACCGCCCAACTCTAGAAACCCGCCCTGAACCCTAAAGCCCTGAACCCTAAACCCTAAAACCCCTAAACCCCTAAACCCTAAACCCTAAACCCTAGAGCCCTAAGTGGCGGCAGCTGCGCAATTTTTATCAGGGCCCAGATCTTCACGGCTGTCCGCGGACCTCGCAAGCAGCTTCCGGAGTTCCGAAAAGAGCCCTGTAGTAGCAATAATAAAAAACCCAAAAATAGTAGTAACAAGAGTCATAATAATAATAACAATAATAATAATAACTATAATAATAATAACTATAAAAATAATAATAACTATAATAATAATAACTATAAAAATAATAATAGTGATAATAATAATCATAGTAGTGATAATAGTCACAATGATGCTAATAACACTCTACAGCTTGTTGAAGGTTCCTTAGGGGTTCTCTGCGAGCTTCAGGTTTCGGGTTCCCGGTTTTAGGGTTTAGGACAGATTCGACGGCCGTTTGGGGGCGTAAGCCTTCGGTCTAAGACCTGTTTAGGTTTAGGGTTTAGGGTAAACCCTAAACCCTAAACCCTAAACTCAGGGCTTGTGTCAGAAGCATCCAGGCCGAAGCCCCAATGCGGCATCGTCGAGCGCGAAACTTCCGAAGCGCAAGAGACAGAGGCCCCCAGCAAGCTTCTGCGGCCTTGAACTTACCTTTGGTTAGTAGGGAATGGAAGAATGTTAGTAATAGTAATTATAGTTGTACCCATTCCTCCATTCCCTACTAACCAAAGGTAAGTGAAGGCGTCTGAATCTCCGTACCACCGCACAAGATCCGAAACCCTGCAAACCCTGAAAGCCAAAGTCGATAAAGCCCGGGGCATGTACTCCGACCCTTAGCCACCATAGCAGCAGAAGCCCTGAACCTTGCAGTTACACGTATTGGCGATAGGTACCTTGACTGGCTTCACAGCACTTATAACTGACACACTAGATCCCCACGAACCTTCTAGAATCCTGAATCCTTCCAAAGAGACATAAAGAGACCTTAGAAAGCCCGAAAAAATGCAAAAGCATCAAAAAAAAATCAATCAAACCCTTTACCTACCACAAGGCCCCAGGGACGTCTTTCTGAGGCTCAGTCTCTGAAGGGCAGCCAGGACGTCATCGACGGGCGAGGCCTGACCACGTGAGAGATTGCCGGTTCCCCTCAGTTCGGAACCAAAGGCGGGGGTGGCGTAATTCAGGGCTCCCTTTAGGGGTTGCTGTGAGGCTTCCTTGAAGGGGTACCATAGCGTTCGATGATAGGGTCCCCTTTAAGGGTTACTTCAGGGTTCCCGAAGCCACGCCAAGCACAGGGCCTGTTGCGCCAGGATGGGTGCCGCCATGGGCTCTGTGATGCTGGCCCGAGGGTGTCAGGAGGGTCTGAGGCTTGTTGAGTTATGCGAAGCTGTTGTGCTTTGACCTCTTGATGAAGCTTTCCTGAGAGGGAGTAAGAGAGTGTGGGCGTGGGCTTGGTGCAAGCTGCCGGCATCCCTTTGAAGATTTCTGCCCTGGGAGCCCTTCCTGCAGCTGGCCACACAAGGGGTCGTGGAGTTTCAGGAGCAACACCTCAAACATAGGAGTCGCTAGGACCGAGCCCTGAACCCGGAAACTCCAAAGGCACCTGAGACCTCCACGCTTTTTGCAGCGGACAGAGCTTCTCAACTTGACGGCTGCCCATGCTTTGGGCACCTTCGGATCGTTGAGACGAGCTGCCTGTGATTACCCAGAGAGCCCAAGCACCGCTTCGCAGGGGTTTCAGAAAAGGCTCTAGAAAGGGTTTAGGGTTTAGGGTTCAGGGGTTCTAACCTCTATCTCAACGCGGTTTCTCCTTCAACCATGAAGAAGTCTTGGACAGTCTTGGGCTCTTTGGGTAGGCCTCAGATTCACTCGAGGAGTTCTGCGAGGCGGAGAGTGGAGGGTAGTAGTAGGGTAGGGTAGGGTAGGGTAGGGTCGGGTCGGGTAGGAGGTAGGAGGTAGGAGGTAGGAGGTAGGAGGTAGGAGGTAGGAGGTAGGAGGTAGGAGGTAGGAGGTAGGAGGTAGGAGGTAGGAGGTAGGAGGTAGGGTAGTGTAGGGCAGGGTAGTAGGGTAGGGTAGGGAGGGTAGGGTAGTCGTAGGGTAGGGTAGGGTTTGTGGTACTTCTTGCCGGGACCGGCTGCAAAGAGGGATCAAATCGAGACCCAAGGCTGGAGTTGCCAAGGAGACCCCCAAAACAAGGAAATTAGAGCCCTGAACCTTAAACCAGGGTGTACAACTGCGCGTCCCTTTGGCAACTCCGGAAGCAAAAGGGCCGATGAATTTGAAAGCCGAGTTAAAGCGCAAGGCAGAGCCACTGCTTCTCAGACCCAAACAATCTCCGAATCCACGAGCTCTGCGGGGAATCTGCCAGGGCCGAAAAATTTTGGAGAAAGTGCTTTGTAAGCGGCTTAGATGCGTTCATCGAACTTTTTTGTACAGGTGCCTTCCATAATGTGGTTTCCTACACCTTAAACCCTAAACCTGCACCGACCGAGCGCCGGATCGCAAATTCGCAAACGTCACCTCTTATTGCCGCTCATGCGAAGCAACCTTTGTTCTCAGAACCCTAAACTGTAAGCCCTACTAATACTAATCCCATGAACCCTCAACACCTAAACCCCCCACATGAGCACGATGACGGCAACGGCGACGAGCAGGCAAGGCGTAAAGAAGAGACAGCCCTCCTGGGAAGCCACAGCTTTACGAGTCCCTCTAGCTCTCTTATGGGGTTCTGATGGGGCTTGGAAGGGAGGGCCTTTTGGGTACGGGTTTAGGGTTATGTAGCAGGAATGCTGGATGGTTTGGGTTTCGAAATCTTGGTTTAGGGTTTAGGGCCTAGGACTAGGCTCTCGAAGCTTTAGGGGTCTAGGCTTGCAGGATTTGGGTGGCTCTTCGTGTCGGGTGAAACGCCTCCTCCGGGAAACGGGCGCTGCCTCTTCGGTTTTAGGGAGTCCACGGGATCCAGGCTTTGTGTAGTTTAAGACTTTAAGCTTAGTTTCCTGCAAATCTTCATCCCTCTGAGATTCGAAGCATGTCCTAGCTTGTTGCTTTGGTCACGGTCGGACCTGTGCCCTAAACCCTAAACCGTCCTGATCCAAGCTGCTGACAGTGAGCACTTTCCAGCCCGATGACACAATCCTTGGAAACAGTCTGGCGTCGAAGACCAGAAACCTCAAACCCTGAATCCTAAAGCCCAAACCCTGAACCCTAAATCCTGAAGACTAAACCCTAAACCGCAGGGTCCTGCCGGGCATTGTTCAGCATGACTCCTGGCGGAGGGTTGAGCGAAAACTCCGCCACCATGCTGGATGCAGCCGCATTGGGTTCAGGGTTGAGGGTTCTTTGAGGGCTCTTTGAGGGTTTAGGTTTAGGGCTTAGGGCACCAATGCTACGCAAGAGCCCGCTGTGCCGAAACTTCGTCCGGCTAATTCGGACACGAAGATTGAACTTGTGGGAGTTTCCGAAAACAGGGGACCCTGATATACAGTAGTAGCCTAAACAAAAGGATTCTCCAGCTTAAAACCTCTACTCCGCAATCTCTCAAGACATCGCTGCTCGTGCTTGCCGTGCTCACGCTCCCGATCCGCAGGTCAAGGCCGCACATTTGAGTGGTTGTCAGAATTAGGGTCCGTTTTTGGGTCCTTAATATAATATGGCACCTAATATTTAGGGGACTTAAAAAGGGACCATAATTTTGACAACTACCCATTTGACGGCGAAACCCTAAACCCCAAAGCCCTGAAACCCTAAACCCTGGACCCCAAATTCAAAACCCCAAACCCCAAGCCCTGAAACCCTAAACCCTGGACCCCAAATTCAAAACCCTCAACCCCAAAGCCCTGAAACCCTAAACCCTGGACCCCAAATTCAAAACCCCAAACCCCAAGCCCTGAAACCCTAAACCCTGGACCCCAAATTCAAAACCTCAAACCCCAACCCTTGAGACGCTACCCGCAGGCCTATTGAAATGGCGACAGAGGCCCACTGCTGGACGCGGGCCTGCAGGTTTGCTAGGTAGTATTATTAGGGTTTAGGGTTTAAGGTTTAGGGTTTATAGGGTTTAGGGTTTACGGTTTAGGGTTTAGGGTTTAGGGTAGTATTATTAGGGAGACCCCTTAAAGGGTACCCCTTCTGAACCCTACTTCTGGCTCTTAAAAGGACCCCTTAAGGGGTACCCCTTCTGAACCCTACTTCTGGCTCTTGAAAGGGGCCTTATTGAAAGGGTCTATATCCCCAAGGGTCCCCCTAATCCTAACTCCCATTTGCTGCCATGCATGCAAATGTGTCAATAAAGCATAGGGACCCTTAGGGGGGTAGGGGGGGTGGGGGGCTAGGGGACTATACTTCCTTATTATTGTGGGCATTAAGGCCCCCCCCTACCCCCCTTTTTGTGAATAAACTTGACTAGATCCACTCTCGTTCTCCAGCAGATATATCCAGAAACCCAGGCAGTGTCCTGCTGAGCACAGATGCTTCTGCACGGTACTCGCCAAAAGATGGCCTATAAATGAGGAGGAACAACAAACGTTGTCCGCATCAGCACACTTAGGATTTTGCACAAGAAGGAAACGATCAATTATGAACGTGAGCGCCTGCATGCGGTAGAACCATTTTCCTTTTCGGATGTCTGCATGCCGGTCTGTATGCCGCATGTACGTGCTTACATTACATTGGCACACAGGTAGGCCTGCATGCAAGCAGGCTTTTCGAGCGAGGGGAAGGGAGGCACTTACATGCTCTCATCCATGCTTGCATCTGCCCGTCCCGGCTTCTCCACCTGTGCGCATGCATGTGAAAATACCCAAAGATCACACGCGAAACACCTGCGCAACCATTCGACCGAAGCCTCACAGCACTTCTACCCAGCAGTCGCCCGATACACGAGCAGATATAGATACATATAAGAACAAATATAGCTTTTGCTGTAGCTATACCCATACAATCCCATACATATAGATACAGGTTAAGATAAGATAAAGCTTGACAAAGCAATCACAGTAAAGATAAAGACGAAGATAAATGTCAAAGATAATGATACGAGGCATAGATAACCATAAAGACAAAGATGAAGGTATAAATAACGACAAATAAAACATGTGTGTATGTGTGTATTTGTAAACACACATTTTTTATGTATATAGACACATATTGTACACACAACCATCTGGTTTTTAAAGCATGGGCGAGAGACCCTGCAGGCCTGTAGGGTGAGGTCTTCCAGGGTCAAGCGGAAGTAGATCGATTGCAGAATCTCGGTGAACAATTCGGCAAACTTTGCACCCCTAAAGAAAAGCTGAAAACTGTGACAAGAAGGCGGTGCCCCAGCAGAAACAACGAAACATCCACTCATGTCAACTCTTCGTTGGTTCTGCTCTCCGTCGGCCGGCTGACCCAAGTGCCCAAGCTGTGAGAGACTGGAACTGACAGAGTAAAAAAATTCTCCCCTGGAACCAGACGCACGCAAGATCCGAAGCTCTAAACTGGCATGCCCTCCAGGCACCATCTGCGGCAACTGCTCGCAGATGATCGTCGCGAAGTGCCGATTGCTGGCAAGGCCCATATCGAAGACCTTGTCGCCCTTTCCTTGGCATTCTCTTTAAAACTACCCACCCTAAGCCCTAAACCCTATAAACCCAAAACCTTATAGTTGCCTTTAAAACTACCAAACCTGCACCGCAAGCCCTAAGCCCTAGACCTTATAGTACATCGGTTCTTGGCATGCTCTCTTCAGAAGCTTCCGTCCATCACTTACAGTAGAAGCCAGAAAGTTGGAATATGATTATCGTAACCCCTTTAAGGTAAATTATAGGGGATCCTACCACTAATCCATATTCCAACTTTCTGGAGTTTCCTATACGGCAACCTGCCAAGCTCGCATGCCCCGGAGCCAAACGCAACGCCCTGGCCCTACAAAGAACAAGTTGCGCCTGAAACCTCGGCCAGTCTCCCATCGCTTGCACATGTAACCCGAAATCCCAAACCCCACCCCCCACTCTGAACCCTAAAAAATGCGCAACCTAAAACCGCAAAACTCAAAACCCTAAGCTCACGATCCCTAAACCCTCAACTTCCTACACTCCTCAACCCCCGAAACCCTCCCACAACCTGTTTAGAATCCTCGGACACCCCTTAAGACTTAAGACCCTTGTTTGACCTGTCATTAAAGGAACCCTTATCGTACCCTTTAAAGGAACCTTTATAGTACCCTTTAAAGGAAACCTTATAGTTCCTCCCTATTATACCCTTCAAAGCAGGCTGCCGAAGCGTGCGACGTAGGTGGTTTGGCCCAGCCAAGCCATGCCCTGCAGCTCGCAGGCCATCCACACCTCTGATACAAGAAAACCCTTCTTAGAGGGTTTAGGGTTTAGGGTATACAAGAAAACTCATGTTTACAGGCTCTTTATGAGCTTTCCGTATGTCTCTTTGAATTACAAGGGTTCTCAGACAGTTTTACAAGCGTTTCGGGTTCCTTGAAACGGCTCCTGTAAAAATCTAATAATTTAATAGTGCTGTGAGTTGGCGTTCAAGGTCCAGGGTTTGGGGTTTAGGTTGATTAGGGTTTTCGGTTTAGGGTTTGGGGTAAGGGGTTGGGGGATCGGTTTCGGGTTTAGTTTACTCTAAAGGTTTGGGTTGGGGGCTGAGGGTAAACCTAAGCCCCTGAACCCCTTAAATGCGCCTAAACCCCTAAACCCCAAACCCTCAAGCGGCTTTGAGGGTTGACGGAGGGTTTAGGATTATGTTCCACTGCTAACCTCACTGCTCCCGGGCTCCTCCAGAGCCTCTATAAGGGCTTGGGGTTTCGGGTTTAGGGCTGTAAACAAGCAACACTGACGCCAAGAGAAGGAAGAGTAAGTAAGACGCATCCTAAGAAGACTACTAATCATAATCCTCATTGTAGTAGTTGTAGCAATAGCAGTAGCAGTAGCAGCAGCAGTAGCAGTAGCAGCAGTAGCAGTAGTAGTAGTAGTAGTAGTAGTAGTAGTAGTAGTAGTAGTAGTAGTTGTTGTTGTTGTTGTTGTGCTCCAAGTGGCCGTAACCTACCAATTACGAATGAAGATAGCAGTAGCACTAGCAATAACATCCATCGATCAGCAACAAAACGCAGTTTATAGCAAGGATCCTCAGCCAGGAACTACAAAATATATCGGTGGCCTCCATCGTTCTTCCCAGAGAGCCCAATACCCCTTAATTACGGAATATAGCTTAAATCATAATATGAAGCCCCTTATGATTTAAGTTATATTGCTTAATCAAGGGGTATTGGGCTCTCGGGGCATGAGCTTGTCGGTAGGCAACTACCAGGGGGGGGTTGTAGGGATTTTAGGGCCCGGGGCCTGGGTTTAGGGGTTCAGGGGTATAGGGTTTAGGGGTTTGGGGTTTAAGGGTTTAAGGTTTAGGGTTAAGGGTGTTCGGCTTAGGCTTGCAGTCGGTGGTTTGAGATCTGGGAGTTTCCGAAGAATGGGGGACCCTAAGATATAGTACCCTTAAGAATAGCCGTACTATATGGACCCCAAAACAAGGTACCCCTACTTTTCGGAACCTCCCATCTGGCGTCCGGGACGACTTCTAGAGGGTTTTTGCTGGACAGAAGATGTGCAACATAGGGGCCAACATGATTAGGACAGGGTTTTGGGGCATACTATACCATAGTAAAATAAGGAACGTGCAAAATAGTATTGGTTGTTGCTTAAGTTAAGCCCCTATGTATTCTCTATTTTGATAAGGCGCACCATTGGCAGATTGCTGGGAGGCCAACAGGGCTTTAGGAGCATAGGGGTTTAGGGCTTTACGGGTTAGGGTTCAGGGTTGGGGGCTTAGGGCTTAGGGTTTAGGGTTTAGGGATTTAAGGGGGGGGGGAAGATTCTTGGGGTAGGGATTCCTTAATCTGAGCCCTCTTGTGGGAACCCTAATCCCTACTAAACCCCCATAAGCTAAACCCCCTTTTGGCCTCCTACACTATAGAACCCCTTCTAGTACCCTTATATTATAGATCCCTTCTAGCACCCTTATAGCAATCCTTATAGGAACCCTTTAAAGGGAACCCCTTGTGGCCTCCTATGACAGATGCCCACCGATCCTACAGCCTGCCGCTCTCCTTGCATGCTTCCCTGATTTCACCCAGAGCTCAGCTGCATCGCCAAACGCAAACCCGAAAACCCTAAACCCTCAACTCAGAACCCTATAGGGTTTTAGGGTTTAGCCCTGAACCCCAAAACCTGACGCCTGACATCCCGAACACTGAACACCCCGAAGACTTTGCGAACCTCCATGCTAAAACCGTTGCGGTCACCTGGACGAGGGGGATGTAGACATTGCGGCCCTTAACCTCAGTCAATGCCAGGGCCAACATTAGGATCATATGCGTGCATGGATATGAACCATGTATGCAAACAAGTCAAAGGTGCACATATCTGCATCATGGATAGATAGGTAGATAGAGAGATAAAGAGATAGACAGATACACAAATAAAAAGATATCTTGAAGATATTTGCATGCATGCATGTCTGGGCTGATGGATGTAAGGATGAGTGAATGAAAGGATGTAGTATGGATGTATGCACGTATGCATGCATGCACGCATGTGTAGAATGTACGGATGTATGGATGAGCGAATGTATGGATGGATGCATGGATGGATGGATGGATGGATGATTTGATGTACATACATATAGACGTACATACATAAATATGTACATAGGTACATACATGCATACATGCCTGCAAATATGATGGTTGTTCCCTCTGTTCCGAAGAAGTGCGAGCACCGTTCGACGGATTCGAGTTCTGCACATTCCCGCTGTTCTTCCTGAACTCCGGCGATGAGTGCCACAGGAAGTTCGGAAGTGCTGATAGGATGAACCATCATGACACTGCAGGGGTCCGTAAGACCGCATAAACATGGGTCTATGTTTCCCTCATGTTCGGTCTTTAGGGTTTAGGGGCTTTAAGGGTTTACGGGCTTGAGGGAGTTGTGACCTAAACCCTAAACTCCTATAGATCCCTTTTAGTACCCTCGTGGATCCTTTTAAAGGAACCTTAAACCCTAAACCCTAAACCCTAAACCCTTCCTAAACCGAGCCGAAGCAGCCACCATCGCCAGACCGGAGGCGCCGGAGCAGGTCAGCTGCACCACCACGGCAGTAATCAACGAAACCTCGCTCCGCGGGGCAGTAGTAGTAATAGTAATAGTAATAGTAATAGTAATAGTAAGAGTAAGAGTAAGAGTAAGAGTAAGAGTAAGAGTAAGAGTAAGAGTAAGAGTAAGAGTAAGAGTAAGAGTAAGAGTAAGAGTAAGAGTGATAGTGATAGTGATAGTGATAGTGATAGTGATAGTAATAGTAATAGTAATAGTAATAGTAATAGTAATAGCAATTAGTAGTTAGTAATAGTAATAGCAATTAGTAGTTAGTAAACTGTGATTAGCAACTAGCAGTACTAATAGTAATAGTAATTACAGTAGTAGTAGTTATAACAATAATAATAACAATAATGATAGAAAAGGCAATAGTACGAGTAGTTAACAGTGGTAGTAATTACAATAGAAATTGTAATAATAACAGTAATAATCATGGTAACAGTAATAATATCAGCAATAGTGGTAGTAGGCGCAAACGTTTCAGGGTTGCGTTTGGTTGAGGGGAGCTCCGAGCTCACGAAGTCAAGGGGCACAAAAAGCGTCAGCCCTGTCGGCCTGAAAGACTCTGCAACATAAGGGATAGCTTTGACTGGAAATTGTCCCTCCTTTCCCTCAAATGCAGCGATGACTCCTAACACCCCGGTTCTCTGGGCGCTGCCCTGTCACCGCCGAAGGGCCGAACTGACGGCAGCCAATATCTTGTAGCCAGCCGCGTAGGCTGTGGCCGTGAACACCACATCCGTGAAGAGATCCTTTGACCCGACTCTGCCCAGAGATCCCGACTCTCTATGTGTCAAGGTTTGGGCTTTTTGGGTCTAGGCTTTAGGGTCGAGTCTTGGGCAATCCACCTATGAGGGCCCCGGGCTGACAAAGCCACAACCTCTGAATCTGCAGTGAAATCTGTGCAGCTTCCTGGCCAGAGGTTCCCCACTTGTTCCCCGGCTTGCTAAGCTAGGTCTACTTTCCGCGTACTTTTTGGGTGATGCAACAGGTTACTCTGGCTACAACGGCGATTATAAAAGCAACCAGATTACTTTTGCTGAGTTCTTTCGCACCAAGGTGCCAGATGCTCCATCACACCATAGTAGATCAGCATGACCTGGGAGTCTCAAGAGGAGCCTAATGTATAAGGACCCTCGACAATAAGATCCTGCCTATAAGCAACCCAACATGAACCCTAAACCCTAAACCCCAATACGAGGACCCCGAAAACACTGAGGACCCCCGAACTGCCTAAAATGCCTTGAGCTTGAATATATGTGTATATATATATATGTAAGTTTGCATGCATGCATGCATGTATGTACGCATGTATGTGTATCTATGTGTTGCATATATAATTGTATTCGCACATCTTACACACACTTTACACGCATACCAAACGATGTACCTATTTATATGTATGCATACACATACACATACACATGCACATACACATACACATACACATGCACATACACATACACATACACATACACACACATACATACATACATACATACATCTTTCTTTCATACGCTGCAGAGGAAGTCCGCTTGGCGAGGCTGTTATGACAGGGAGCCACCCCGGCTGCTGTGAGCCATGTGCATTTGCACACGTCGGTGAGAAACGTGCTAGCAGCCGTAGCGATGATCGGGACCTGCCACGAATGGCCCATAACGTTCCGAGCATGCTAAGACTGCTGAGTGCGGCAGTAGAAGTAGAGATAGCCCGTGGTCAATGCTGGTAGCGGCAACTCGGTGAGAGTGGTCGGCTCTTTTGAATCGTCGCATAGCCAGAAAGTGGGCTCCGATTCAGGAGGGTAAGTGCAAAGGAGCGCACGGTAATGACCGGATGCTGCATCGGGACCCTCGTGCATAATGATTGCAATCAGCTGATATTCGCAGTGTCTCACATGAAGGGCGGAATTATGCGGAGTGGGTCGATGCTGAAAGCAGGGTAGCAAGATGCGAGGATCGGGCAGCACACTCGTTGCATCCTTTGCACCGATAGCATCAGGGCTGAACCTATTGACCTGCAAAACTAAAAGGCTCGGCTCACGTTCGAGGGCAGTGACTCCAACCGCAGCTTGGACCTTCCATGCATGAATAAGCCGTTGGATGGTAACTCTGCCACTAGGGCCTGTATCGCACTGAGAGGGTGGCGTTGCAAGGAGCATAGGCCATGCTTCCCCACAGTCACGCACCTGGCAGCGAAGAGGGTTGCAGTCGGCAAGAAGAAGCCTGTTCTGCCACCTGCCCAAGAGCAGGTCCGGAATGACGAACCTGCGACAGAAGGTGAGATATTCCGCAACATCATGTTGGGAGTGTGGCCGGGCCCACCCGGAATGCAAGATGGCCCATTGGAGAAGAGACCAGAGATCAGGGACAGGCGCCTGTGTAGTCATTCTCCGCATGACTGAATGCATGGCCGCGGACCAGATCACCTGAGGATGAGCCGGTGCTGAGCAGAGCAACTGATTGGCCCAGTGGAGACAACACAGCATCGAATTAGCATAGCAGTGGTTGGAGGCATTGCGTATACGCAGCAGTTGGGGTGAGAGGGAGAACAGGCACGCTGAGTGAAGGGCCCTTGCAGACGGCGAGCAAGTTCTGTCGCCAGCGCGGAGCGACCCATTTTCTCCGGGCGCAGGGACCCTCCCACCAACTGCCAAATCGCTGAATTGGCCAGCGAGCGGAGGCTCAGATATAGCTCGGCCGCTTCCGGCGATCTGTGACCCACCTGAAGCAGGAAGGGCACGGTGGGGCCCTGGAGAGGCCCGCTGAGCCGTTGGGTGGAGTGGAAGCGCATGATGGCCAGGGGACAAAGGCACTGCTTCTGTAAGACCTGCAGCTTCTCGAGCATCGTTGAGACCGGAAGGGGCTGCAGATCCTGCCGAGGCGCCAGAGTCTTGGTCTCCTGGTTGTAGCTTAGAAAAGGCACCTGTAGCTCCGCGTCGCCGTCCCGTGGAAGGAACACCTGGAGGGTGGTGGCCGTCTTCAGCTGCTCGTCGTTCTGCACGGTATCCTTGATGCGCTTCACCAGAGCCTCCAACAGGGTATGAAACAGGAAGGTTCTGAGAGGGAGAGCAATCTCGTCCATCTTTTCCTGCTTCTGCTCCTTGAGGGCATTCCAGTGCTGAGACTTCTGCACGAAGAGAGGAATCAGGGATAGAGCACTCTCTCGCTTGAAGAACATGACAAAGCCGTTTTGGGTCTTGTCGATGCCCATTTGATCCTCGTGCCGAAGAAGGAGCTTGCCCAGAAGCCACATCATGCCCTCCGGCGCCCCGGCCTCTGTCTCCGCCGAGCGGCGGAAGGGCTGTCTGCGAGGGCCACTGGCCTTTGGCTGATTGCCCTTGCCTCTCCCGCCCCTGCCGTAGCCACCCTTGGAGTCCGGTCTGGAGTACTTCGCGTCGCGCTCCCTCTCTGGCTCCTCCGTTTGGTCCATCTCCGAACGCTTGTTGGCCGTGTCCTGAACCATCGCCTTCTTGTCCTCTCCCCAGCATTGGAGGAGCAACAGCTCGGCCTGAGCCTCCCGTTGTTGTGTCTCCTGCAGGGAGAGGCCGCTGCCCAGGGCAAGAGAGGAGGCCAAGCTCATGGCGAATGAGGATGCGCAAAGTGATGGTTTGTTGTAGAACAGGGCAGGCGACAGCGTGCTGGGTCTTAAACGTCACAGCGAGTCTGCACCAGCTACAAGGGGAGCGGGCGGCAGCCGTCCTTGCTGTAAGCCAATCAGCTCTCATTGACTCTTGCAGGGCCGGGAGCGGATGCTGCCTCTTCAGATGCCGAAAAATGTCCTGTGTGCGAGTGAACCATTGATGACAAACAGGGCAGTGCCGCAGCCCATGAGCAGAGTGCAGGGAGCGGAGGTAGTGTGCCAGAGGTTGCCAATCCTCCTGACCGGCCAGTGTTCGGATGTCAGATCTTTGAAGGAGCGGCAACTGATGAGAGGGCACCTCAACGGGAGGCGGAGTGTCCACCCCAACTGGCGGGACCAGGTCGGAGGTTTGAGGCGTCGCATCAGGGACTGATTCAGCAACAAGGACTGAGGAGGAGGCCGCAGGGGCTGCTGGGTCCTTCACGAGGGATCCATCATGAGCCTGAGCAGGGCAGGAGTTGGTGTAGTGATGGTTCAGAAAAGGCGGCCATGCAGCAAACTGGCGATCACAGAGAAGACAGTGGGGCATGCCATCCTTAGCGAACTGCATGAACCTGGCACGAAGCTCCTTCTGCGAGGGCGGAATAGCAGGAGAAGGGGTAGACACAACAGCAGCCGCGGGGGGAGCGGCAGCTTCCCGGCGAACGGATGTAGTGTGTAAAGTCGAGGCAGAAGGGGTCTCTGGGTCAACCGGAGAGGGAACATCCGGGGCAAGCTTCCCATGGGATTTGGTGCAGTGGGTGCGAAGGGCAATTAAGGTGGGAAAAGTCTGCGGGCAGTGTGGGCAGGTGTAGGTGCGCGCAATGACACCCGATACGTCGACGAGGCCACAACGAGACATCTCCTCCGGTGACTGGGTAGGCGACAGCCGATCAGTACGAGGGTCAGGCGTAAAGGAGGCCGGGAGGGCAGAGCGCCAACGTTGGCGTTCTGGAGTGTCAAAGGCCTCAATACTGAGAGAAGGCCGGCTATGTCTAGACTGCATTTGGGCAGCCATCTGATCAACAGGGTCCAGAAAGTGAAATCTAGCATAGAGCGCGGCCGTCTTTTCGTGAGTGATCCAGCTTGGAGACTTGAGGACAAGACGGATCTGCTTGGCCACAACCTGCCGGATAATATCAGGTCCCCGAGGGGGAAGACCAGTGCTCGTGAGGCCGTACCTGAGAGTAGAGAAGACACAGGCCGTCCACAGCTGCAGGCGCTGCTGGGGCACGATATGCTTGGATCTCAAAAGTGAGAAGAGGCGGCTGAAATTGGCCCAACTCTGTTTGATTCTGGCCTGCAGAGACAACTTCTCAAAGCAATCATAGCTGAGAACAATGCCCAGGTAGGGATGCTGTTTGCGAAAGGGTAGATCCAGCGGGCCTGCCAGACAGGGCACACGTAGACAGGGGCCTTTGTCTTTGGAGCGCTGCAGATAAGGGCGCAGTAGCCTGGATTTGGCAGGGCCACGGAGACCGTCCAGGATGACTGTTTTGGAGTCACTCACTGACATACCGAGAGAGGTAAGGGTGTCAATAATGAAAGCGATATCCTTCAAAATGCAAAGGATGTTTTCCGGCTGATGAACCTGCCATTGTGCAAGGATATCATCAGAGAAGGCCGTCAGACAGGAGAGCGGTATCCTATCGCTCAGGAGGTGGAGAGTATAACAGATGAAGATGCTCCACAAGGCAGGAGACAAGCTGCACCCTTGGCGCACACCTGAGTGAAGCTCAACTTCAACAGTGTGTGACTTATGCGTAATGTTGAGTGTGGCTTGGTAGTGGATGTGAAGGATGAGATCAATCAAAGCAGGTTCCACAGCCGCCCAGGTGAGTGCTCTATGCAAGACGTCTCGTGGCAAGCAATCAAACGCACGAGAGAGATCTAGAGAAAGTGTGATTCCCCCTTTGCACTTCCCGACAGTGTGCCCCTGACGACGACGGTGAATGCTATACTTCTGCGCTTCGAGTACAGCGCGTACCGCCGCGCAATGGGAGCATGCGCGTTCTATGGAGTCTTCCACAGAGCGACCCCCAATGTATGCAAACTGGGGAAGACAAGTGGCGAGATGCTGTACGGTAGGGCGCAGCAGTTCCGCCGCCATTTTCGCCAAGCATTTCGACACCGGGTGCAGGAGAGCGATGGGCCTGAGATTCTCAGGACACTTCGGAGGCTTCGTCGGCTTGGCGAGGAGACACAGTGAGGATTGAGGCCATCGCCCCGGCATGGGCGCCGACATGTTTGCCAGCCACTGCGAGAGCACCGGGTGAATCGTGGTGGCGACCTCAGTGGCAGCGAGTGCCCAAAGTGGAGCCGGCGCCAGCCATGAGGGCAGGGCTTTGCCAGTGGGCAGCTGGGCAATGGCAGTGGTGAGCTCGTCAAGTTCAAAGGGTGGGAAAGTCTGACCAGGAGGAAGGGACTCGGGTGAGGATGAGCGATAAAGACCACGAAAATAGTCTTGCAGAGCTTGGGCTTCCTGGAGCGTCGTAAGAGGGTTGCCCTGATTGTCACGGAACAGGATGGGTTTGCGAGCGGTCTTGGGGGCAAGGCGCTTGACCACCTGGTAGACGGCCGTGAGACCCTTCTGGGCAGCCTGCTCCGCCTCTTGCAGAATCTGTTGAATCTTGAGCTGCCTGTTTTGAGCACACAGCGACTTGAGGGCCTTGGTAGCCTCCGTCAGCTCAGCAGCCTTGGGCCAGACCTGAGCAGTGGAGAGATCCTGCTGTCTCATGAAGTCGCGACGTTCGCGGCGTAGCCGCCAGAGGTGAAGAATCAACTGGGTCTTTGGGCTGTGATTCTGAGTTGTCGGAGAAGGGGACGGTGCCGTGAGCGTCCAGGCCTGCAAGAGGCAGGCCGAGATATCATCCGGTCCTGCTCTGGCTATCAGGAGTCGAGCCTGATTCTGAAAGCGAGCGGCAAGGGATGGATCAATGCGCAAAGCCGTCCTGATGGAGGCAAGGGTCACAGAGGGAGCACAAGGTTTCTGGGCTCTTTTGGGCAGGGCAGGCCTGAGGATGGAGCCCAGCACAGGCAGGTGCCGAAGCCCACTGGGTTCGACAAAGGGAAGCCAGGTCGGACCAGTGCGCCTAGCAATGCCGTCAGCGGCAATGCGACGCGTAAGCGCAAAATCGATTTGCGTGCCTCTGTTGCCTACAGCAGGCAGGAAGGTTTGTGCATGAGAGCCCGCGCGTCCGAAGGTGTTGAGGGCCTGTAGCGAAAACGTGCGGGTCAGCTGCTGAAACTCCTGTTGATCTGGGGGAGGGCGCCCGAGACGAGTGCGCACTCCCTGCCCAACGAACGGCAAATCAGGTAAAAGGTCAGTGTTCATGTCTCCTAGCACTAATACCGAATTCCGACCTGGGAACCGTGCCAGTGTGTGATGTAGCTTGGTCCACAGTATGGATCGCTTGACCAAAGCCTGTTCCAGACCAGCGGCACCCGGGAGTGCCTTTGTGCTAGAGTAGAGGTGCTGATAAGCAATGACGACATCAAGGGAAGGGTCCCCTTCCACGCGCAGGTGAACCAGCCTGCCATCGATGATGGAAGTGAACTGGATACGGTCCTGCTGGAAAAGTCGAAGGTTGACAAGCACCAGAATGCCAGAGACACGATCCTTGCATGGGGAGGCAAGAGCTTGCCAGCCTTCCATTTTGAAGGTCAGATCCGACGCCCAGTGCGTTTCCTGGATAGCAGCAAGAGCCAGATGCTGCCCTTCGGTTCGTAGCCAAAGAGCAATCTGCTGATAACGGTCACTAGAGAGCCCACCAGCATTCCAACTCAAGAAATGAAAACGTGGCGGCTCACGCGGCCTGGGGCCGGACTGAGACCGCACGGCACGAGTCGGCCTCGTGAGAAAGGAGCCGTCACTATCGATACGTTGGCCACGATACATTGCACTACCGCAGCGGTCTGCCCTCGAGAGGGCCCTTTGGAGAGCACGTTTCCGAATGGAGGAGGCAAAAGAGAAGCGAGAGAGTCGAGGGAGAGAAGCGACAAAGGAGTCGCACGGCTTTGCCTGAGGGATGAGAAAAGAGCGTTCATCTTGAACGGCTTCAGGAGGATGGCGACTGCCAGTGCCTCCAACCCTCGGCTCAGGGACTTGCATAGCGGCACAAAGGTGGGGTAGTGCCAAGAGGGTATAAAGGCGAAGACCACGAGGAGGCACCCGATATACAACGTCCCGCCCGGACTTGGGACCGGGCGCAGCAGTACACAAAGGGAGGGAATGGTGTTCTGAGGGTTCAAGAAAGCGCATGATAGTCGCTAGGTTGTGCGCGTATAGATGCCAGTGAACATCGCGGATGTTGTTCAGGCGGTAGAGCCATATCCTCAAAAGCGACATGCAGCTGCGCCTGCAGGGGTGCCGAAGTCGGGCGCGAGATTTGCGGGACCCGCGGAACCTGCGGCCGCATGTGGAACGCAGGCGGGCACATCTGAGACGAAGACCGAAGCATCGACGGGAGGCTGGGCGGCGGGCAGGTGGCAGAGGCCATGTGATGCAGCCTGCTCGGCTCACTTGCACATAGGTAGGCTGACGAGAGGTGGCGGACAGACTGCAGACGCAAGCTCTGCAAAGCAACAATTTTGGCCACAGAGCGGCGGCAGTAATAGAGCTCGAGACCGACTCCCGTGGGGAGCCTGGGCTAAAAATCGTCGCCTTCGGCCGCCAAGGTGCTGTGGGACAGCGTGCCCCTGAGCGGCTGGAGCCGAGGTGAGGACCCTTCAAAAGACCTTGTGGGGGTGCATATGAAAAGGAGCTAGGCATCACTGTCGCGACGATAGCGTGGGCTCCTGCTGCGCTGGAAACGGACGCCCAAAGCATGGAGAGCAGCCTTGGCTTCTTCGTGTGCACGCTCTGAGCGTTGGAGACTCGCTGCCCAACGCTCGATCGTCTGTTGGAGCATCTCCAGGCACCGGCCTTCTGGATTAGAGGACATGGTGGCGGCCATGGAGGATGGCATTGAGAGTCTAGGATCTGGCGGAGCCTCGCGCGTAGGGCCGAAGAGTAGACGCAGCTCTGACTCAGGCGTAGGATCTCTAATGGCATTATTGCAATTGGGACCATCCAACGACCCTGCAGAAGGTGGGGCGGTTGCCAGGGAAGAGCCCTCCAGGGTATTCTGCTGAGGTCTGGGCCGCCGCTCCACCCCAGGCGGCGGTGAGTCAGGCCTTGAGGTGATCGGCGTAGCCGGGGCAGATGTCTGCTCGGCCGGGGCGCATGTCCCTGTAGAGGCCATGGGGGGAGAGGGTGCACGAGGCAGGGCGGAAGACCCCGAGCAGGATTGCTGCAAGAGTCGCACGCCCATGCAAAAGAGACAGGCAGGCGGAACAGCCAGACGCGGCACATGCAAGAGATGAGACGAGCCGAGGGCCGAGCAGTAGAACACCGAGTGGTAAGCGGAGCTGCGACCTGGGCTGAGCAGCAAAGGGTATGCGCAACACTACGCGGTGACAGAGCAGAAGGAGGCGGATCCGATGACTCAGCAGTATATGCACCCGCTCGCACTGGGTCTGAGTCTGGCTGGGCAGCGGTGCTGCCCTCCGACTGTACAAACCAGGGGCTTCGCCTCTTAGGTCTGGCATCAGGGTCCGGGATGTGCGCGGAGTCATGTAGATAGGAATCAAAAGCGCCCGGCTCTGGTCCAGCAACTCGAGAGGATGCCCGGGATGACTGCTTCCTCGTCTTGGCCCCGGCCTGTGGCAACGCAGACCTGGCCTTGATCTTCCCTCGGTGACGGTCCTTCACACGGCCGGAACCGAAGGGCTTCCGCTTGGCACGCCTTTGAGACGATATGGCCCGATCGACTTCCGGGGGCAGAGCTCGCAGGGGAAGCTCCGGAGGCATCTCAGGAGAGTCCACCGTCTCGACGGACTCGGAGAGAGGTGCTGGAGAGTCAGCTTCTCGAGGTTGAAGTAGAGCCTGTATGAGCGCACCAGGTCCAGAGGCTGTGCTAGGTGAGGCCGCAGTAGTCGGGGCCGTTGCCAGAGTAGCGTCAGTGCCGGCCTCGATGGGGAGCGGCATCAGGGTTGCCTGGGCACCAGTGCCAGGATCCGCGGACTCGGCAAGCGGCGTCTCCAAGTCTATGCAAGGACCAGGCTGGGCTTGTTTGCGCTTGACCTTCTTGGCGCATTCCAGGTGGATGGACCCAGCATGAATTTCCAAGGTCCCTTCGTCGTCGGAGAGGAGAACGGGCGGCCTAGGGCTGCTGGATGCCGCAGCCGCAGCGGTCGAACCTGGCGGTATGTCATCATCCACCACCTGCAGCAGCACGTTCGGTCTCTTCTTCGGCTGGGGCTCCAGCCTCTGGCGCGAGTCAGTAGAGGTCCTGTCAGCAGAGGAGGCAGGCAAGACAGTCGGCGGCTCAGAGCTGGGGGTCGCGTGGTAGCGTTTGCCACGCAAGGACCTGATCAGGTGTTGTAAGAACACCGTGGTCGGAGGCGGCCCAGTGCGCCAGCGGAGATAGCGCAAGAAAGCCACCTCTTCCGGCTCAAGCCCATCACGAGTAGGATCAAAGTCCAAGCAGTGGCTGGGCACTCTAGTACCAGCAGCTATCGCAGAGCGGATGGTGCCAGCCACCTGCTCGATGGGGCCCTCGGTCGTCGCCCCTGTAGAGCGCTGGGCCGGCCGCGGCCGCAGGTGCTGCCTTGCTTGGCGCTTTTGCTGTCTCAGGGCCATCAGAGCACCGTGTCCGGCAGGGGCGCAGCGCACCCTCAAGGAGAAACTGAGCCGATGCCGTGGTGGGCACGTACATGCGGCACGGGTAGCCCAAGGCACAGAACGGTAGAGCTTGGAGCATGATAAACAACAGATCGGCAGTGCATCAGATGGCTGGGGCCGTGACCACGGCCAGTGGAGCGCCATGCATGTGGCAAGCTTTGGCTGGCGGCCTAGGAGAGGAGAGATGCCCACGTTGGGGCGGGACCAGGCAGCAGTGAGCGGGGCAAGGGCCCAAGGCCGAGGCCGAGAGTAAGGCTTCAGTTGACGAGGCCGGCACCACAGTGGCCGAAGAGACAGCGACCTGAGCAGGGACAGCTTAGCAGTAGCGCCGGGGAAAGGGTCAGTGCAGAAGGGCATGCGTGGACGCAGAAAGACCGTACTCCGGAATTTTGCTCGACATGGCTGCTGTGCACGTCGGTGCCCTGGAAGAGAGGAATCGCCTCGGAAAGTCTCAGAGCCCACGACCAGCCGGAGGCGGCGGATGCGAAGTCGCCGGTGCGCTGCAGGTGCGGATGGACACCACGTACTGTACGCCTGTCGGCGGCACTGGGACCGTGATGACACTGTTGGCCGGCACGATGTTGAACGACTGTGCAGTGCTCGGAGCGGAGGGAGCCGAGGGAGCCAGCGTCGCAGCGGGGCCAGCACACGGCAGCGCCGGTGCCGGCGGCATGGCGGTGCTCCCCGTCGTTGTTGTTGTAGTTGCAACAGTCGCTGGAGTGGGAGGCGGAGGCCCACTAGGTCGGGTCGTCGAGGGAGCGCTGGGTGCCATAGGCGTAGTCGACGTCGACGGTGGCCGTGCCGGAGGCGGTCCTCTGGTTGCTCGGTATGCGGCCGGCAAATTGACAGGGGTAGGCGGCGGAGGCCCCCGGGGAGGAGACCGCCGTGGCCGGACCGTTGGTGGTCCTCTACCGCCTCCTGTACCGCTTCCTCGCCCTCTGCCACGGGGAACATCTGCACTGGCAGTCGCAGCTTCACCTGGTGGGGTCTCAGTGCTCTCGGAACTTGAGACTGGCGGCGAATGATGACGCCGTCGTTTCTTGGGCGCCATTGAGCTCCACTGCTGTGCTGGCCAGGGACTATCAGCAGGATGCTCGGAGCCCAGTGCTGCAAGAGGTGCAGGGAATGCTCAAGCTGCACAGAGGACGGCAGGTACAAGTGCAAGGAAAGGCGAGAAGCATAGGCAACATAAGGAGCAGGCCACCGGCCAGCACTCATCCAGGTGGATGTCAGGCACGGCCTGAGAGAGAAGTTGTCAGGCAGGTGGTGGTGCTGACTGGCACAGGGTGCTAAGGATGGCACGCTCGGCGAGGTAGCCTCGAACCTGAGCCAGGGGGCGGACAGCTGTTCGGTGAGGGGACACTGAGCTTCCGGCGAGGGGACCTCCAGCCAGGTAGGACGCAAGAGCCCCAAGGGCCAGACCCAAGGCGAGGAGGCCTCGAACCTTGGTCTGCCAGGCAGGGGCACGGTCTGCAGGGTGGTTCGGTTGAGGCACCGGCCCGGCGCGAGTGGCTGAGCAGGTGGATCACAGACTACGGTACGATAGACATGCAAGGAAACGGCTGCATTGACCAGTCGCCTAGCATGCAAATGTAAAACCGCTGGCGAACAGCTTGGCAGTGCACTGACGGAGCAGGAGATCCTGATAGTACCCTCAAGCGCCCAGGTCAGTATCTCACTCCCAGAGTGAGACCTAATCCATAGTGTCCAGGAATGAAGCGCTGGTGGCCGACCTGTAGCCGAAGCAAAGGAGGAAGCATTTCCGACAGTTGGCCTGCGAGGCCCTTGCCTGTTTGGGAACGCAAAGGGACTGGGGTCCGTATCCGAAGTTAAGCCTGTCTCGCGCGCTGCTTGCACAGATAGCGTATCAAGATACTGCCGCTGCCGAAACATAGTGGCTGCGATGGTTGGCAGCTTGATCCTGCGACACTGGTACAGCTGATACTGGTAGCCTGACAGAGCGGCAGTGGTGCAGCCAACAGGGCCTGCATTCTGAGACGCCCTTGACCTTGGCATGGTCTGAAGCAGCAAGCCTGAGCGGTCAGACGGCTCGCCTGATGACCTTGCGGGCAGTACAGCGCCTGTGTGGTTTTCCTGACCAAGTGTAGCCATCCACGAACCTGTCAGTTGGGTGTAGCTCCACCAGGGCGGGGTCAAGACCGGAGAGCACAGGGCACTGACTGTGACATCTGCAAAGATCCTGTGCACAGCAGAGATACCAGTTGCCAATACGAGTAAAGGCACCCACCGAGACCAGCCTGAGGTCTGCGGAGCCGGGATTTTATTGGCAGCGCTCGTTTTCAGGTTGGGACCAGGATGCACAGAGGAAGCCATGGCAAGGCCCTGAAATCGAAGGGGCAGGAGAACCAGCCCACCCCACAAGAAGGGGACCGCGCCGAGGGGCAAGAACCCGAACCCAAAGAACACCAAACCCAACGCAAGGGGGCACCCTGCTGCTGAGCCTTACATACATACATACGTACATACATACATACATACATACATGTGTCTGCACATATATATATATATATATGTGTGTGTGTGTGCAGATGTATGTGTGCATGCAAAATACTCATATACATATACACCTATATACAAATATATATATATATATACAAGGGGGATATACCTCTGTTTGATACATATACAGATATGTGTTATTTAGAAATGACCAGTTGCCGGCAAGTCAGAGCCTTGGGCACACGATCCGCCGACCCAAAAGCAGAAGTCTGGAGGGAAGGAGGTGATATTCGAGTATCGAATACATATGTGAGTTTCCGAAAATTGGGGATACCTTATTTCTTGGTCCTTACAAAAAGAATCCTACTATTTAGGGTACCATATAGGCTACCATATAGGTTCCCGTATTTTCGGAAATGCCCATATTCTAACTTTTGCTTTTATATCATCATGCAGCCTTTTCTCTAATACAGGGGCTACAAGAGGATACCATCGGTAATGATTCATAATGCTTATACATTGTAGCTTACAGAGGATAATCTTGCTCATGCTATACTGCATCTTTGGGGGGCTACAATACATGCTAGCACTATTCATTGAGAAACCCCTGATCCGCTCAGGAGCGGTAGGGGGCAGCACACGGGTCTGCATGCGGGGCGGCACGTGATGGTGGGGCGGTTGGCGATACGGTGCGGTGCGGGCGGTAAGCACGGGGTGGTGCTGCGCGTTTGGGAGGTACATGGCTAAACCAATGCATCTAAACCCCAAGCCGCTGAACCCCCCAAACCCTTAAACCCTTAAACCCTAAACCCCTTAAAACCTTAAACCGTGAACCCTAAACCCAAACCCTTAAACCCTTAAACCGTGAACCCTAAAGCCAAACCCTCAAACCCCGCAAACCCTCAAGCCTCAAACCCTCAAACCCTCAAACCCTCAAACTCTCAAACCGTCACACCCTTAAACCCTCAAACCCTTAAACCCTTGAACCCTCTGTTTGGGTCGGGCTGCCGGGTGCTTCATGCTGCAGCCGGCTAGCTGCTCCTGGAACTTAAGTTACCAGAATGAAGAAACCATACATATTAGGGTTTAGGGTTTAGGGGTATGTAGTATATACATATATACATATATACACATAAGAACATATACATATGTATCTATGTGTGTTATGCCAACTTAAACGCTCCCGGAACCAAAGTGGGCTACGGCTTGGGTTGGGGCTCTGAGATTGGGGTATGCGGTTGCGGATTTAGGGTTTCGGGTCTAGGGTTTGGGTTTTTGGTTTTGGGGTTCGGGTTTGGGGTTAAGGGTTCAGGGTTTAGGGATTAGGGTTTCGGGTCTAGGCCGCTTACTGGGTATGTCATGCTATAACTATATTCAGGAACCCACACGACCATGCGAGTCCTTCTGTACTTATTCAGGCTTCCACATTAGCGTAGACCCCTTATTCATAAAACCCCCCTACCTCAAACGAGATTACATGATAGTCCGGATCCTAAACGAGGGTTTTGAATCGGCTGTCTACATTAGGGATAACAAAACCGATGACCTCCCAGTTCTAGTCCCGCAACCCCCCACTCCGAAACCCCACGCCACAAGAAGTCGTATAAATCTTGACCCTTTTAAAAAGAATAGAGCGAAACAGAAGAGAACAGATAAACCCTAAACCCCTAAACCCTAAACCCTAAACCCTAATGAAAACCCGGGGCTCTCCTTCTGGATCTCTGCCGCGACCGGGTCCTCGTGGAGACAAGGGGCAGAAAACTCCACCAACCCTAAACCCTAAACCCTAAACCCACCGAAAGGTTCGGAGGGTCCTGAAAACTTTTGGAGCTTGGGGGCCTTTAAGGTACCAGGCTTTGTGGCCTTGAGGCTGAGGGTTTTGAGGCTAGGGCTTGGAGTTGCAGAGGTCTCGGGCCTTTGGGCTTTAGGGTCGCGCTGGATCGCTTTAAGCAGCTTCAGATTTGAGAGAAAAAGGGAGCTAAGAGCCGGTCCAACGCTTTCCAGCGGAAGAGGTAGTACACCTGGGAGTTTCCGAAAATTGGGGGGGGTACCTTTAAAGGGATCTACAAGAGTTCCTTTAAGGGATCTATAAGGGTTCTATAAAGGGTTTAGGGTTTCCGAAAATTGGGGGCACCCTATGCTGGGGCTCCTTATAATAAGGATCCTACTATTTAGGTATCATATTAGGGTCCCCTATTTTCGGAAACTCCCACCTCAATGCCCTTGTTCACAAGCAGGAATGGCACGTAGCCGAGGTAGAACATCATGGGGAAGCCTGTTTCCAGCTCGCCAAAGGAAGCCCCAAACCCAACCCCCTAAACCACGAACCAAAAACCCTAAACCCCAAACCCTATGTAGAAGCATTATAGATCCCCTATAATAACCCTAAACCCCTAAACTTTCTGCTTTATTGAAGTTCAGCAGGTCATCTTCCAACCAGGGGGTGTCAAGTCACGGGCCGCTTGAACAAGGGCAGCTCCAAACCCTAAACCCTAAACAAGATTTGGGGTTTAGGGTTTAGGGTTTGGGGTTTGGGGTGTAGGGTTTAGGGTTTTAGTTTAGGGTTTAGGTTTAGGTTTGGGGTTTGGGCTTTGGGGTCCAGCCTTGCTCCTTCGTTGTGAAGAAAGCACCAGCTACACCTCCAAGAGCAGAGAGTGGGAAGATGTCGAAGCTTCTGGAGGGTAAGGGCTTCTACAAGGGTTCTACGGTTTAGGGTATAGGATGTCGGGTTTAGGGTACAGGGTTTAGGGTTTAGGGTATAACATGTAGGGTTTAGGGTATAGGATTTAAGGTTTAGGGTACAGGGGTTCTAGAAAGGATCTTTAGTGCATCCCGGTTGAGGGCTCCACGGCGTAGGGCAAAAAGGGTTTAGAGTTCAGGGCTTACAAGGATTATTTAGGGTTTAGGGTTCAAGTCATAGGGTTTAGGGATGTTAAAGGTCTTGGGATTAGGGGTTTTGGGCTTCTGCCGGCTTAAGGGCATGGGCGTTTAGTGTTTGTGGGACGTCGGGCTTTGGCTCATCCACCATGGCATCGGGAAGCCCTGGGTGCAGCCGCGAGATCAACAAACTCCACGCCGCCTCAGGCGAGAACTATGCACCCAGCAGCCAAAGGACAGCATCATGGCCACAAAAGCCCGCAGAAGCTTCAAGCCCATGCCACGAACGCTTGAAAACTGTAAGCTGCCTAAACTCAATGTGCTGAGCCCATGGAAGCAGCAACTCAAGGCCCAATCCCCACGCAACAAGACGACAGAATGCAATAATGAACGGTCGCCCACATGTAGAACGAGGTAGCTCTTGGGCTTTTTGTGGGGCTCCGGCTACTGTAGGGAGCTCAGCCAAGAGGCCCAGCAGCGGCAGGCCCACGAAAAAGATGAGCCTGAGGTGCAAAATCCCCTTTCCGAAGCCTTCAGAAACCCAATCGACACCTCAAACAAACCCTGTTTCACTCTATAAAACCCCTTATAAACCCTTGTTGTCCGTTTCGGCGGCAAGGACGTCCGTGGCACAGAGGAGGGGTAGGGCACCGCAGGATAGACTACAAAAGTCCAAGACGGGAGGTTGGCCGGATCGCGCTGGACTGCCAACAAAGCAAAGTTTAGGATTTAGCATGTAGCCAAACAACAAGAACAAGCTGACATTCGGGAGCGGAACTAGCACCCCTTGTGGCTCCCATGTGAGTAGAATATACTATACCTCAAAAGCCAATTCTAGTGACTGCCAAACCGCATTCAAGAGTGTGTCTGTCCGAAATCGTTTCTTGAGGCAACGGCTCACACTGTCTCAGACACCCAATCATCGCCCAGATGAATTCGCTCAGCCGTTGAAACTCCTTCAGGCCACGTCCAAGCATTGACAAGTCCAGGTGCGAATCAGAAACAGCCTCAAATCAGAAACCTTATCCCCAAAACTTGTCAGAGTTGCCTTGCGGAATGTTCTTGGCCTGTCGCTCACTGTCTTCGTTCTACATACCCGGATGAAAAATCCTGGCAGACCCCAGAACTACCGTGTGATATGCAGGGAGGTGTTGCAGGGATTGAGAACACTTCCCGCTTGCGTGCTGTACCACAGGGACTATACTTCCTTAAATAGGCCTTTTTAGGTCCTTATGATGTGCATGAATGCCACCTAAGGGTCCCTATGACTGTAGCAAGCTCCTCTTCGGAGATTTCACTCGTCCCCTTCATCGGCGTCTCATTGTCTATGTCGGAGGCCTCATCGCGAGTCCAAAACCCCCATGCCGGGAAGCTGAAACATTAGACTTTCGACATCCAGAAAATGGTATATCTACTTCAAGAATATCCTTACATATATATATATATATATATATATATATGGATTCTATATATAACCTCTTAATAATTCAATACTCATTTTCACCATCCACCCTGAACCTTGCATCCTGCTCCTTCCTGAATGACATTCACTGATTCCTACATGGGAGTTTCCGAAAATTGGGGGGGTTCCTTTAAAGGGATCTATAAGGGTTCCTTCAAGAGATCTATAAGGGTTCTATAAAGGGTTTAGGGTTTAGGGTTTCCGAAGATTGGGGGTACCCTATGTTGGGGGTCCTTTTAACAAGGATCCTACTATTTAGGGTACTATATTACAATCCATGGCCTGGTTGCGGAAACTCCCACATGCCCTGGCAACACGCCGAGCACACCAACACAGAAGCCTGAACCCTGCAACTGTGTGAACCTCCCACCCGCTCTGTGGAACGACGCAGCTCATCCTACACAGGCAGGAGTAGAGAAGCCTTTGAAGGGGCTTTCGGAAACCCTCGGCTGGTAGAGACCCAAAAAAAAAGGAACCCTAAACCCAAAATAAATAGATCCTGGCGTTCCAAACCCGAAGATTTCTTTCAGCCCGGCCAGGGGCCTCCAGGAGTCCTCTTGCGGAGTGCGGTGCCTCCTCGCGAAATGCTGGTTTCGGCAGCGAGTTTCAGGGTTTGGGGCTTAGGTCTCATAGGGCTTATAACTTATAAGATTTATAAGATTGTAGTATAGGTATTATAAGTAAAAGGTTTGGGTATGGAAGGTCGGCCTTTTTACCAAACGTCCTGCAAGCTTTGCGGGGTTTCCGGCTACGGCGTGGCCTTTCGAAACTCCCCTTTTACCAATAACGAACTCGCTTTTTCGAGCTCGGGTGCCTCGGGCGCGCTCAAAGGCTGCGCAGCGTCCATGGCTCCGGACCCCGAGCACTAGCAGAGCTCAAAGAAATGCTTGTGATGCGCTGTTACTTTGGAGGGGCTTCGATGGTCTGCCTTCTCCCAAGCTGGGTTGGAGGAGCATGTGAGGCGAGGACAGAAAAGGAAACTCTACGCACTGTGCACATCGAGCGGATGCTGAATTGCATGGGCTGTCGCGTCGTTGAACGACTGAAAGCAAAGTAAATTTCTCCTGGCTTGGGGCTTGGGCTTCAGCATTCAAGGTTCCGGGCACTGGGTTTACGGTTCTGAGTTTGGGATGCACCTTCCAAGACAGAGGATGCTACCGGCCCTTTAGAGGATATTGCATTGCACGGCCAATCCCAGGCATGAGGGATGGTGCACAGACACAAGCATTAACAAAGCGCAAAAGTTTTCACCCCAACCCCTAAACACGATAGCCTGACAACGTGAGGTGGCTTTCGCAACCTTCTGGATAGAGAAACTCCTGTATCTTCAACTTGGCCTTCAAGACACGGCCCCACAATGAAGTGCAACCTCAAACCCTCTTGTACACCACAATACAGGATTCGTGAACAAGTCTCTGCATCCGCAGCCCATCTCGGCAGAGGAAATTGCAGGGACCCCAGCCCTAAACTCCCAGCCTACAATGTGCCGCTGCACTGATTTTTTGGCTCCGGCGCTGCTCTGCTGTGCAAAGCGCTGAGGAACAGAAGTCCCCGGCTTGAGACTTCCGAGAATCAGGAACTACCAGGGTTTACGGTTTAGGATTTGGGGGATTTAAGGTTTAGGGTTTAGGGTTTACGGTTTAGGATTTAGGTGAGAGATACCCAGCGTACCAGGACCCAGACCCCAACAGGCCCTGATTTTCGGAAACCCTACTACGGTGGCCCCTCCCCTCAGGCGCCTTCGTGCGGCAAGTTGTGGATCGCACAGCTAGGGGCCGTTACTTCAGACCCACCCGGAAGGTAGCTGGCAAAGCCTGGATTGTCTTCAACACATGTCGCAACCTTGCCGACCCCAAGTGTGAGGACCGCGATATCAGAACTTCTGGGAAAGCCCGGCTTGGTCGACGAAGTCGGGTTGTAGGGGTCCCCCGCTGTGCATTTCTGATCCTTGCAGATGATGAGGGAGCAGAACGGGTTGCCATATTCAGAGATATGATAGCCCCCTCCCCAGCAGGCAAGCACCCGGTCGTTCCACAAACGCTGCACTCCACCCTTGTACTGCGGTTTTCTGGACTTGGGCAGGTCCAATGTGTAGATGCCCTTGACCGACGACCCAGAGATAGAGAGAAGGACACACGTGTTCGGATTTGCATAGTAGCAGTATATTGCCTGGGTTGAAGTCATAGCCGTAAGATGGCCCCAGGCCGCATTCTCTTTTCCGCCCAAGTCGAACTCTTGCTCCGGCCCGGCAGAAATGGTGTCACCCTCGATGGTCAGGATCTTGCAATTGAACTTGCCGTCACCATACGCCATGTTGTAGCAGGCAAGCACCTTCCCCGTAGACAGCAGGGTAGTCTGGACCAGGCCATAAGTCACCTGGCGGTTTCCGAAAATTAGGGGTACCTTATTTTGGGGTCCTTACAATAAGGATCCTTTATTCCTTATTTGCACACCGGAATCCAATATGTTTTCTATGGAATATATATCCATATAAATGTGCGAAGGTCCCTTGCTCGCGCAACTCTATTTTTCCACGTGGGATGCTACACTCCGTGCCGTCTTCCTTCAGACGGCTAAGGGGTAGGCTCAAAAATTCTGGGTCGGGAGGGCGGGACAAGTTTTCCCCGTGCCCACACTTGAGAGGAAAGTCGCCGGAGCCACACTTCATCTCACTGCCCGGAAAACTGGCAAACGTGATTCCTAATTTCAGTTTAAAACAAACATGAAATTTGTGCAAAACTGAATAAGGAGTTCATCCTTTCTGCTTCGGGAAGTTTAAAGGAGTAAACTCTTATTCCTTATTTGCACACCGGAATCCAATATGTTTTCTATGGAATATATATCCATATAAATGTGCGAAGGTCCCTTGCTCGCGCAACTCTATTTTTCCACGTGGGATGCTACACTCCGTGCCGTCTTCCTTCACCCCGATCATCTACGGCATGACCTGGTCCCACGGAATAGCACGCCTTGCAGCACCTCTTTTTAAAAGAGGCTCAAATTCCAGCCGTGAGGGATTGTCTGCTATGTTGCAAGCAGTCGGTACGCGAGCGAACCACGTCTTCAGCTGCAAAGTGGTTTCAAGCTGAAGGAAAGATTCAATCACAGCATTGGCGAGTGAGCCACCGCCAAAGGTTCGGATCAGAGAATGGCGAGCACCATCATTGTCAAGATAAAACACCACTTGAGCTCCTTTCAAGCGCTCTGCCCAAATGACAAGGCTGATCAGTGCTGGAATCAACTCAAGCTCGAAAATGGGATTTGCGCTGATGCTCAAAAGCTGCTGCATCATATCACTTGGAACTGCCTCACCGAAGAACTCGCACGGAGTACCAGAGGCATTCACAAGGACGCCTCCGACACCTCCCGTGCCTTCCTCTGGGTTGCAAGCCCCGTCAGTGAAAACGATCAGTGTTGTGATGAGGTTTCGCTCGACAACTAAAGGCTGGCTCAGGGCTATTCTTTCACGAAGCCACGTCAACGCCCACATCAAATCTTCAGTAAGATTCTGAGGGGCAAACTTTTCCACGCACTTTGCAACAACTCGCTGAGCCCGGTTAGAAACCCTTCCAAAGGTGAAACCCTCGAAGAAAACCATACGACCCCTAAGGCGTTCGGCCGCCTTCGAGTCGATCTTTCCTTCCTGAAGGATGGTTTGGATGTACTCGGTGAGCTCCTCCTTTCGCTTCTGAGTATGACCCACACGAAGGATCCGCTGCTTCACACAAGACAGATCAACAGAGAGGCCGAGCATGTTGAAGGTAACTCCGAAGGGTTCGGCTTTGGAGCCGTCCTTGGCGAAGCGGAAACCAAGCAGGTCAAACAAAGTTTCCACAGTCCACTGGGCATTCGATTCCAGGCTCTTCGCAGAAACTATGCTGTAGTCATCGAAAAAGGCAGACCAGAATAGCCTGAAAAGGACTATTCCGATCTTCCACAAGGCGATACTTATCCTTAGGAAAGCAGCGACCGACCCCACCCCTCCAAAGGGGAGGGCGTTTACGCCCAAGAAGCTCGGCTTGTGGTGGCCTGGCCTGTTGACAGCAATGCGTAGCCTTTCACGGTCAGCAGCACACACACCGAATTGCTTGTACGCTGCCGTAAGGTCGAAAGTTCTGCCGCAGCACTCAGGCATAACACCGGACACGACATCAAAGGCATGAGCCATCATGGCCGCAAGCTTATCTATCGTATGCAAGCAAAACTTTTCCAGCAAGCCCACTGTCGCGTTTAGGCCGCAACAAGAAAGGTCATCAATGACCCTCAATTTGTTCTGCATGATTCCGAAGCGCATAGCAATCGAGACCATCTCAGGAACCGGCCCTTCCTCAAGCCACACCCAACCTGAGTCAATCTCCTTTTGGGTTTCAACCCAGGTGGATTCTTCAATTTCGGAATCCTGCCTCCTGGACAGCTTTTGCAAGGTCGCTTTGTTCAAGCCCTTCGACAAAACTCCCAACGTCTCGACACTGAATTTGGGCCGTCTGGACCTCTGCACAAACTCACCCGACGCGGGAAGCCAGCCCGACAACTTGAAACCTTGGCATATATCAGAAACAAGGTCGACATCCTCACACCCTGCGGCTCTCATCATCTCTTGGAGAAGCAAGAGCTTCTTTCCTTTAAGTATGGGCCGCAGGTGATCAGGGAGATTTTGGTGAAGTTCCTGCTCCTTTTCCTTTAGGGCCCCTGCACGACCAATCCAAAACTTCATTGCATCAATCCTGAAGGACGCAAGTTCTGCCGGAGGAGCCTCAAAGTTAGCACGTGCACTAACGGTGACGAAAGGCTCAACATGGACTGCCAAGGACCGTGGGTGGCCTGCCGCAATAGCTCTCGCAACAAAGACCTCTTCAGAGCACGGTACACCGACTTGCACAAGCTCTGCACAAGCAGGCGGATGCAAAGGGTCCAAGCCCACGATGTTTGTTTTTGGCTTGCCAACTCCTTCGAGGAGACTCTTCAGCGAACCCCACTCACACACACGTCTCGAGAAGATTCTGGAGCCCTTTGGAAGGGAAGAAAGCACAGCTTCCAACGGCTTGTCACATTGCACTGGCACAACGAAATCCAACGTAGTGTCAAACTCCCACACAAGCGAAGGCAAGGAGTTGCCCCTGGGTTGAGTGCCCAGATTGATCCGGGCGACATTCGCAGAAGGATCCTGTATTGCCTGCGCAAGCACACGTGGCCCGAAGGACAAGCTGGGATGCGCATGAACGATGCAACCAAGGATACGATCGACGAGGAGCGGGGGAAATTCGGGTTCATCTGCTGTGATGAAGCTCACCCGCTTCCTTTTCGAAATGAAAGGTCGCCACGGTTTGTGCTCGTGTGACCCGTCACAGCGACCCGCAAGCATGCCAAAAACGTCCTGTGACGACCAAAGCTGCATCAACTTGGGCCTGTGACCCCCATGCACACAGGCATGAAATTTCACAAAGTGACCCTGCACATGATTGGTCACCTGAGCACAGAAAGAAGTGTCCCAATAACGGCTGTTAGAAGGACTCTCCAAGACTGTCAGAATGCCAAGATCACAAGCCTCACATGCAATGTTTGCAAGCTGATCAAACAGTTGATTTGCACGCTCAACCTGGAGTTTATCACGACCACGCAAAGTCGGCAAGCCATCCGGATGCAACGCCGACCTCAAAGCATTTGGCATCTTCAAATCAAGTTCACCAGAACCCGGCTTACGGCGTTCACGCATGAAAGATGCGGTGCCCACCGGAGGTGAGATGAAAACACAGATGACGTGATGATACTCAACTCGCAAGAAATCGACAACTGCTTCAGCCTGAGCTGGATCACTCAAATCCATGATGACAGCTTGTTCACCAGCCCTCTTTCTAGAGGAATCAACTGCAAAAGGCCTGAAGCCTAACTTTGCAGCTGCCTTACTAAGAACGGCTGTCCCAGCACACAACTCAACGAAGTACATTCCCGCCGCCGACTGCCGGACACTGCTGGCATCACGCTGTGACGGCCTAACAGGGGAGAGGCACCTAGGGTCCCAGGAAACCACAAAAGGGCCTAAACCCAACGGAGACACAGAAAACCCGAGCCGCTCAGCGACAGCTCGTAATTCAGGCCGGAGCTCCTCGCACTGACGCACCGAATAAGCAAGCATGACAACTCTGCGACCTTTCCACGGCCTAGTCCCATGAAAATCTTTAGGCTTCGAGAAAAAGGCGGGGCCTGCGGCCACATCAAGCAGGCATCCCTCCAAAGAAGGGTCATTCAACGAAGCGACATCACCTCCAACCTTCTGAAACCAAAGTTCACCGTTCTCAAAGTCCGTCAAAGGCACCAACAATGTAGGGCCATCACGATTGTTCTCGTCGCGGTGCAAACCTGAGGCAAGATTTTCATGGACTGCAAGTGAAGAGTAACTGAATGCAGGGCACACCCGACTCACAAGCAGGTTGAAAACCTTGATAGAAAACGGGAACATGTCCATAGTCCTATGCAAACCCAAAATCCCGCCACGCCGGTAGACGCCCATGCTGAATCGGGCTCCACCCGATCCCTGAAATGCCCTAGGAGGATTTTGCGCCTCCTGAGGCAAAAGCTCCAAAAGATCCAGAGCTGCACTGGCTGTCAAGCACGACGGCTGCCGCAAGAGAAACTTCGCAAGAGCTTCAGGATCAGTGAACTGCGGCCTATTTGGGCGAGGACTAGAACCAAATTTAGGGGTATCAGGTGACACTGCCATTGGCACTTCCAGTCACTTCCAGCTGACCGCTGGGCTTGGGTGAAATTTGCGCCAGGCCTTCACAAGGAGATTTCCTCGGCTCGACCTGCGACTTCATCGAGGCAAGAGCCCTCGCCTTCAACGCTTGCAACTTCTCTTGAAGAAGTGTTTTATCATTCAAGATTGACCCTTCCGCCGGTCCCCGCACCTGCTCAAGAGCACGGTACACCAACGGCTTAGTCTGCTCTCCAGCGGCTGCTGCACCAACAGTGCAGTCCTCACTGTGAGAAGAATCATGCAACACAACGGGCGACAATGACTCAGATAGTCACTCTTGCGCCTTGGCTTTGCACGACACTGCTGAATGCCCCGGCCTATGACACTTCGCACAGATGTGAAGGCCGCGGACACACTTAAGCCCTCCCTTGCACTTCTCAGTCTTAAGAGAGCAGCCTGAAGCAAGATTGAAATCCCAACAAACATTTCCATCTTCTGTCCTGCAAGAGTACTGCTTCAACTCTTCTGGCACAGTCCTACGTGTGCGCGCCTTCGCCTTCGCCTTTGCTTTTGCCTTGGCCTTCCCTTTCGGGACGGGCTGGGAGGAACTCTCCGCCCCATCATCCACAGGCACTGCCAAGACAGGGGCTGTCTGCTTCGGAAGCGGCAACAGGAACTGCTGAAGACGGACATCATACATCATTGCTGAAAACTTTGCATCAAGCGGCGAAACCCCGAGCGAGTCCACCTTGAAAGGAGGCGCAGCCTCCCTGGCCAATAGCAGAAAAAGCTCCTTATCCGCACGCATGCATTGATTCAAACTGACTGGGCTATAACTCGGTGGCGGGGTTGCTGAAAGGCAATCCAGCATCTTCTGAACCCACCTCTGATGCACATCCCAAGATAGAAGGTGACAGTTGTCAAAAGCTATGCCTCTTCGCATCATGGCCCACTGAAAACGCAGAGGATCCGAAACATCACAAGCGATAGCCTGGTCACCAGGCCCCACCTTTATGACGTTTTGCTCCACCTGCAACAAGGAGCTCCTATCCTTGCCCAATGCAAGGACCTCAGCTTCCCTCTTGGCACATTTCGACGCAGGGATCCAAGTAAGAACTCCGGACTCGTATTGCTGATTTGCTAAGTCAAGAAGCTGATGCGAAGGCTCAAGCTCTCCAGAAATTTCCATTCCTGAAAGTCGCCGCCTCTGGAATTCCAGCCTGGCCCGTTTTTCAGGGACCGGAACCTTCCTGGTATGCGATGGATCAGACGGGTCGTGGGTGACCATGTCCCGGTAAGTCTGAACCACTAGAGTCGTGGCTTCGAAGTGCAGATGCCGCAAGATTGCGGTTTGCCCCATGGTAGGAGCAGCTCCGTACACCTTCACACTGAATTCATCAAACTGAGCCTCCGTAGGCGGCTGCTGAGGCGACCCTATCGCGAAAGCCAATGTCTTGAAGCACCGGATGCCTTGTGCCACCAACTTGGTATGCAGAGTCGCATCCTTCGAAGCTTCAGCACATCTCTGATTAAAGGCAGCCTCGCTTTCGATCACGGTCGACATGTTGGAAACCTACGTACCCTAGCAGCACAAACCTACAACGTGAGAAAACGCACTCAAACACCATGCAAATCTCTCACATGTTTGCATGCAACAATCTGCCATGGATCACATCTCGGGCCTCCGCGAGCAAACAAGTCAAAGCCTACTCCACGGCGTGCGCACATGCGAGCAGAAAGCATGCAACTGAAGACTCGCAAACAAGGCTCACTCTCGGTTATTAGCCGCCTCGCTCAAACGTTCTTGTTGCAAATCCTACACTTGCTGAAGTCCCACCGGAGGTCCTCTGCCCGTATCTTGACATGCAGAGATCCTATGGCCCTTCCGCAAGCGAAAACCTTAGTGTAGCCGGTAGGGGCAAAATGCACCACTCTCGACTTCTCGTGCCTCCACACATCATGACCCTCAGGAACATTCACTACCAGCTTCGAGAACGGTCCCTCAGCCTCCTCCGCGCACGAGTCGCTGGAGGAAGAGTCCGTAGTGATATGCCCGGTGGCCTCAGCGTCGAGGGCTTCCTCATCGCCTGCAAGGTTTTGAGCAGCATCATCCCCTTCGATAGGAGAGGGCGGGTCATGTTCCTCCTTTATCACAACTACCTCTGAACGCTGATGCGAGTCAGCGGCTTTGCCCACCAAGCGCCCGCTACGAGTCTCATCTGGGAGAAAAACTCGATCCCTTATCTCCTTGATCATCCGCTCCAAGATCATCAAAGGATGAGCTGCAGAATCACGGGAGTATGTCAGGGCCATGCGGTGCGGCGTCGTGTGATATCCCAACAGCTGCCTGTCGACAATACTGATTCCCCTCTTTGCCGCATAGCTCAACATGGTACACTTGCAGCTATGCGATGATAGCTTTCTGTCAGCTTGCTTCGATCCAGAACCCGTTAGCAGATGTCTCAGCCACCTGCCCATCTCCTCAGTGTCCAGCGGCCTGACACTAGCAGCACCAGACTTATCCGGCGCCGGCATGACAGGAAATTCCGGAGGATCTGGAATGTTGAGTTCCTCTCTAGCAAGCTTCCACAGCCTCGCCCAGTTGGAACCCGCAACTCCCAGGCCAGGAGCCACCATAGGAAGCAGATCATGCCGCATAACTCGGCTCCTCATATTCTTATGGTACGCCACGGGGCACTCCACATAGGCAAGATTCTTCTGGTTGTCATAATCATAAATAATTCCTTCTGCATGCATCAGGTCTGACCATCTTGCCCGCGAATATACACACAGCAAAACTGCTCCAGCGAAAACGCGGTCCCACGGGTCCTGTGCGTTCTCCAGCCGGTCGTGCAGAAGGGAGAGCTCATCCACCGTCAGCGGCGAAGCCCTGTTCCTCGGCCTCACCTCGCCACGGCACGCATTGCCAAGGCAACGCCTGCTCTTGACACATAGGTCCAGCTCCTCTACCCCCAGGACGTATCTGCAGAAAACCACTGCTTCATACGTAGCCTTTCTCGAAGATAAGCTGGCACCCCCATCCCTTTCAAGACAGAGGAACATGTAAAGCAAAATCTCGTTTGCAGGGAAAACCAGCTTCTTCTGACGAAGGAAAGCTTCATACTTCAAGAGACTCCTTAACCTCTTGCGAAGTGTGCCCGGGGCCTTTGCACCCAGCACATCGTAAGTCATGGCCTTCCTTTCATCGTCAGTGGGAAGTTCGCAAAGCTGATCCCGCACCTGCACACCTTCAGACCATCTGCCAATGAAAACAGCCCAAGCACTGACCGCTTCCAAAAGCTGTTCCTCGCGCTGCTGCTTCCACGATGCAACCACTCTGTTAACAACGGCCATCTCGAAAATTCTAGTGACGACCCTTCCCGCCCTCTGCGGGTTCTTCGAAGGTTGCTCCAAGACGCCTTCTGGGACGCCAGGCTGCAGAGGCCTCTTGAGGCCAGTTCCATAAAACCCACGGAAGGAATCCTCTGACTGAGGAGTAAAAATACTTCCCCAGAAATCATTCTCCCAGACTTGCTTTACTTGAGGAACATCCAAAGTTTGGAAAGCTGCCGCCATCGACCTGTCCAGATTTCTAGCAGAAGCAGCAGAAGAGCCTGCCGCCGCAGATGACAAGCCCCAACCAGGAGCCTCCGTCGGAAGGCTCACTGAACCCTCTGAAGGCAGGGCAGCACCATCTTCCGACAAATCAACTTTATACCAGTCTCGTTCCGCAGCGGAATTCCCACAGGACCAAACATCTTCCTCGAAAACATCTAAGTTTGCAGAAAAAGCCCCATCAACGGAGTTTATCTCCAGATGCTCCCCGCTTGCCACACCTGCGGCCTGAGAGGCATCCTCAAGGGGATCGCAAGACAAAGCATTGTCACCAGGCTGCCCCGAAGACCTTCCATCCACCCCTTTCCAAAAGAATGTCAAGGGCAGACCATCTTCGGCATCGGAAGGCTCGGCTTCCGACTGCATCAGCGGAGACCGAAATAGCGAAGCCGAAGGCGACGCGCGTCGGCAGCCGCAAAATCCGAAGTAGCCAGTAAAATGACTCGGACAGCTCTGTTGACGCAGAAAAGCTCGTAAGAAAAGTCTAGGCCCAGGAAACGCAGCACCAAGCTATTCGTACGCGAAGCGCCCAGCAAATTTTCAAGGTCCAGCCCTCGAATCTCACTGCGCCAGTCCCGGACCTCTTCTTCCTCCTCGAGAAACAAGAGAAGAAGGCGCCGATGTGGCACCGGAGGCAGCTCGCGACGGCGCGCGGCCATCCCTAGCCCGACAAGTTTTCCCCGTGCCCACACTTGAGAGGAAAGTCGCCGGAGCCACACTTCATCTCACTGCCCGGAAAACTGGCAAACGTGATTCCTAATTTCAGTTTAAAACAAACATGAAATTTGTGCAAAACTGAATAAGGAGTTCATCCTTTCTGCTTCGGGAAGTTTAAAGGAGTAAACTCATTATTTAGCGTACTGTATTAGGGTACCCTATTCTCGGAAACTCGCACCTGGAAACTGTGGACCAAAGTGTTGCTGGGTCCCCTCTCCAGAGTGCCCTCCTTATCTGTCATCACCCAACAAGTCAGGTGGTGCGTCACCTTCCTTTCAACATTCTCATTCGCACACAAAAGGACCTTGTGCTCCTCAAGGTACAACAGGGTCGGCATGTAGGTGTACCTGACAACCCCAATAAGCCACAGAAAGACAAGGTTCAACTCTCCGGCTCCTACTAAACTATAAGAACCCAAAAGTTTAGGTATTGGGGATCTAAGGTACTCCATGGGGCTGAGCCGATTCGGCATATCCTGCTCGTTGGTTTTTGTAAGGCTGCGAGCATTTGCCGTCACCGTGTAGCACCTCAGAATCGAACCTTAGCCGCACATTGAACCAGAAAAAACAGTCGTTTTCTTAATCCCCTTAACTTATGCTTTATTGTTATAAAACAAAACATGTTCCTAAGAGCAGTAAAGGGGTAAAGGAACCTGCATGGCGGCAGATGGCGACCTTGTTCTCTGAAATTTGGGCGCCGTGCTGCGTGCCGCTTGGAATGTCGAGTCGATCACCAGTCAGGATGCCACCCACAACATCCTCCACTGCCTGGCATTGCATCCCTTTTCCCCCAATGTTATTGCGCGCCCAAACCAAGAATTTGTTGCCGGTGAGGCGTGCAAGGTGAGGGTGTCTGTTGGCCGTCTTCTCGAAGTCCACCAGCGTCATCTCGGGCTTGACGTCGGCACCGAGGGCTGGAAGCGAATCCCACACTGCGGCCGGGTTCTCCACGCGTTGGCACAGATGCGAGTGCTGGCAGGTGAAGCTGCCAGAAGACTTCAACGCAACGACACACTGCCAGTGAAATCCGGCAGCATCAATATCGTAGCTTTGCTTGCATGTCGCTTCTGCGGCTGAGGAATTGCCACTCAGCGACTGGCAGTGCCCATCGTGTTCCCCATAAGTCTCGGACAGGAGCTTACCCTCGCATTCAGGGAAAGCCCTGGAAGAGTTCACAGCCAGTTTAAAACAAGCAGCGATCGTAAGATGGCTCAGCAGGCCAATTGTCCTAGTGCACAGCTTCATTGCTACTTCTATTACCACGGCATGTGGTGTTGAGCACAGATTGCTGCTTCAGGCCGACGGATTGTAGCGTCCTAGATAACTGCCAAAATCATGTTTTTGAAATACCGTATACCTTGGCATCTGCCCCCGCCCACTAACAGTGACCACAATCTGAACCACAACGAAAAGCACAAGAAAATCTGGTGGGTTCACCGGTTTTCCCAATTTGAAAAATGAACAGCCAGGAGCCTTGAGTGTGAAACCTAAATCTTCGACAAAACAAGCCCCGAAACCATGCTTCCACTTTCGGTAAAGTCAACATCTGCCGAACGCACAGCCCAGAAGCAATTTTCGTTTCCAATTAGTCACTGGACTGCAACCCTCGGCCGAAACATTTCGTTCGACTCCCTCTGTTGCGTCTCAACATGTGCAGCCAGGGGTGGCCTGGGTGGATGCAGGGATGTGGACCCAGGGGATGGGGCGATTCTGGGTGGGGAGGGCGGAGATGGAGGTAGGAGGAGGGAGGCAAGTAGGGAGGGAGAGCGACTGAGCACAGCCCCTAAACCCAGGCAAGCATTCAAGAGCATCGGCGACAGTGACAGCATCGACCACAGTACCGACGACATAATTATCGGCATGGGCATCGGCGACATCGGCATCGGTATCAGCATATCCTTCTGGGTACTCCCTGCCTCTTTGTTTCGTTGTCGTTCTCTCAGTTCTCTCCTCTCTGGGCCTCTCTCTCTCTGTTCCTCTCCCTCCCCCTCTCTAGCTGGCTCAGCTAAGCTGCAGCATGTGACAGCATGTGACATGACATGTGCAGCTATGCACGTGTGTCCGACGCCAACAGCACTAGCCGGCAAATCTTTTTTGTGCGCAGTGGGCAGCCCGCTGCTAGTCAAGGCAGATCCCGAGATTGGCACCAGAGGTGCGAGCTCAGGCTAGCTCTGCAGGCTTCGGCAGTTCGTGCTATGCTCCGTAGGGCATAACTTGTAACTTGTGGGATCTTGTGCGCCTACCGCTACACCGAAGCCTGAAGCCCAGCCTGAAGCCTGTGCGGAGTCGCTGCATGTCGGCAGCTCGCTGCCAGTCAAGGCCGGTTTTCTCGAGTTAGGCACCGGAGTCGAGACCAAGCTAGCACCAGCAAACTTCTAGACTTCGGTTATGCAGAGTTATGCTCCGTATGGCATAACTTATGAGATATTGGTCATCCGGGCCTGATGCTATGTCGACACCAAGCTAGCTCCAGGCTTCGACACTTCCGCCGTGGCATAACATAACTTAACCTGTGAAATCCTGAGGGCCATTTGGCCCTGCGAAGCCTGAAGTCTGGCTCGAAGCGCTGCATGTGGGCAGCCTGCTGCTAGTCACAGCCGATTCTCCGGAGTTGGCACCGGAGGGGTGGAGTTCAGGCTCGCTCTGCAGGCTTTGAAGTTTCGCACTATGGGGTTTAAGTTAAAAGGCTTAAAGCATGGGATTCTGGAGCTTAGGAGCTTTGGGTTTAAGCCGGCTTAGTCTAAGGGCATGAGGCATGCGGCATACCTAAGGCGCGGCAGAACGTATGACATCGTGTGGGCCGCCCCGTGGGCCATTTAAGCCTGACACTAGAACTAGAACAATGGTGAAGACGGTGAAGACAGCATGAATCAGTGAATCAGTGAATCAGCATGAAGCCTGCAAAGAGGCGCTGCATTCACACAGCCCACTGCCGGTCACTGCAGATTCTTTCGAGTTTGGCAACGGAGGCGTCAAAACCAGGCTAGCTCTAGCCTTCGACTCCCATAATTGACAACTGCATAACTTATGAGATCCTGTGGGCCATTCGGACCTGCGAAGGCTGAAGCCTGCCTTGAATCGCTGCAAAAGGCAGCCAGTTGCTGGTCACAGCCGATTCACTCGACTTGGCACTGTGCGGAAGGATCCTTCAGCCGTCAGTTGTTATATGGCGGAAGATACCTCACTACCTTGCCTTCAGAAGAAACTTCATAAACGGTATCATTTGGTTTTAGGCGTTAGGTGGGAGGTTTTAGGCTATAGGCAAAAGGCTATAGGCTAGAGCATTTAAGGTTTTCGGTGTTTTGGGGCTAGGCGTGTAGGTTAAGGGTTTTAGTTTTAGGTATTGTAGGGTTTAGGCAGGGTTTAAAACACTTAGGGTATCACTCCAACCGAAGCGCCAACAGCCTGGCAGGACAAACTGTTCGGAAGTTCGGCCCTACACGACTACGACTACCAAAGCTACAGGCCTACAGATTGCAAGGAGTAGTAAGGATTCCGGCTTCAAGGATTTAGGGACTCACACATCGCTAATTCAGTCGAACCAAAACCTGGCTACAGCCAACCACCGTAACTATGACTAGACTATGACTATGACTATGACTATGACTCAGACTATGACTCACTATGGCTATAAGACTATAATCTAAGCAACAGAGTCTAACAGAATGACAGAATGATTCAGAATGTCACACGTCACATGTCTGAGGTTTGCAACAATTCTGCGATGATGTGACAGCTGTAGTCGACTGTCTAAGGGTGCCCGAATGGTTTATTCCTGCCAACCTACGGCCTACGGCTCTACTATCGCTCCTAATTGTTTCAGGGACTGAACGATCAGATTAGGCAGATTAGGCCGCCGATATCAAAATCTCAAAACCGCAGCCGTGGGCCGCAGCTCACTTCGCTGCTGCATCCTGACTTGCTTCGGTCAGCCAAGTAAGCAGAGGCTTGGGCACCGCTTGTCCATTGCGATCCAGGCCCTTCCGATACCTCAGGATGAGGAAATGACCCATTGCATTCGGATAATGCGGAAAATTCAAAACCCTAACAGCCTTAACGTCTTACAATAACAGTAGGTTAAGATAATTAATGTAACTCGTAGACATATCATAGTCATAGAATCATACATACTCATAGAGTCCATGGAGTAATGATTGGGTTAGGTTTTTCGGCGCTCACACTCGGACAATCCAGGCGAGGCTAGGGCTTGGAGTTTTAGGGCTTTAGGCTTGAGGGTTTCAGTTTTGGGTTTCAAGGGTGTAGGCGGTTTAGGCTTAGGCCAGAGTTTAGGAGGTTTAGGCTTAGGGGTTTTAGGCTACCTGTGGAAAACCAGGCAAAACCCACAGCTTGAACTGTGCTATCGGCGATAAAAGTGCTGCCAGAGCTGGCATGGACGGTGATGATTGATGATGATGATTCAATGATGATGAGGAGGAGGAGGCAGCAGTGATGAGGGAGATGATTTGATGATTAATGACGATGATGTCGATGAATGATGAATGATGACTGGACACTTGTCATCAACGATGACAATTCACTGATGCTAACTTACTGGTAACGGTTTGCAGCCAACCCTCGGACTGATTATGAATGATGATATCATGATATCGATGATGAGTCTCCTGGGCGGCAGTGGCAGCACTGTGGTGGCTTGCGGGTACGGTGGTTGTGGGTGGTGGCGGCGGTGTGGTCGGCAGTCGGCAGTGGTTGTGGTGGTTGTCTGGTGGTTAAGTGGCAGCCTGGCAGGTTGGTGGTGCTGGTCGCGGTGTTGAGGTGATCGAAGTGGTTCTTTCTGAGCGCACTGAGTGAAAGCCGAGCTACTCTCTCACCAAAGCAGCCTTGTTCCGGTTTTGACTCTCCTTGGGCAAGCGAAACAAGACCAAGTTCACTCCGTGCACTGTTGCGCTGTACGTCTTCAAGGACTTCAGGTTCTGCAGCGTGGTGCGGAAGCGGGACAAGTCCGTTTGGGGACACACCCCGAAGGCAGACAAGCTGTCAAGGCTTTTCTGGAGCACACCTGACACCCTGGCGAGGGAGTCCAATTTGCCGCAAATCTGGGAGTGTTTCTCTCGGTTCAACATCGCACTCTTGATCTTCTGAATGCTCCTGTTGGAGAGCCACACCTCGTACTGCGAAGGCAAAGCATTGATGGACTCATTCATCAGGCTCTCGTGGTGCTTCAGGATCATGGTCACGGTTGGGATCACGATGCTCTCCACCTGCTTGATCAGCATCGAAGCGTCCTCAGAGCTGGCCGTTTTCTGGAACTGGAGGAGGCCGTTCACGATCTGATGGAGGTCCTTCTCAAAGACCTCGATAAAATCCGCGATTTCGTCGTGCGTCGGCTTATTCTCGTCTTGCCAGTTCTTGGTCATGCAAGCATACCTGAAGCTGCACGCATACACCAGCACCGTGGTTCTCGCAAAGGCCTGGGCACAGCCCTTTGTGGATGCCTCCACGTCGATCTTGCTGCGCTTCAGGGTCTCGGACATCCCTGACAAGCAGCTGAACTCCTCGCTCGGGAGGTCGAAGGTGGCGGCCTTGTTGAGAACTTCACGCTTGTCGACCTGGGCCTCCGGGATCACAGCACCCGGGCGCACGGCCTCGACGAACCAGTCCTGCATCTCCAAGTTCACGGAGTGGAAGTGCTCCGTCATGGCGGTGAAGATCTCGGGGAGAAGGGACTTTTGAACGTCCTTGCACTTGCGGACAACATCATCGGCATTTTTTGGCATGCCATCCAGTCCCTGGAAGCTTCGACTCGGCATGGCATCCACCTTCTCACAGAACTTCTGGAAGGCCAGGCCAATTGCTCGCGTCTTCTCGCTCGTGGCTTGCACCACAAAGTCCGGCACACCCTCTTGCCAAGCGACGAAAGTCTGGTCCTGGGCATTGGTGGGCTCCAAGACGTCATGCAAACCGTGGAGCAAGTTGGCCTCCAACGGTGAACGAACTCATGTTGGAGGCATACATCCAAGGTAACCGTTCAGGAGAATATGACACATCACACACGGTCACCTACGGTGTAGTATAGTATAATCTCGAGCTCTTTTGAATTAAACTACTTGTTGGCTGCCTCAAACCTCAGCCTAATGTCAACAAAATCTTTGGCCCAAGCATCCAAACTCACACATCTGTACTCTGCTATACAGACTACACTGTTGCGAGCCTGTTAGACAGATGACCCAGCTTTCGATGCAAGACCCACATCCAGGCCTCTCAACAATGCTACGCCATGATACCCTATCAGCAATCATATCATACAGAATCTCATAAAGATATAGAGTACAAATTATTGAAAAGTCGGTATGTTACGTTGGTACAGGTCACATAGTCACATAGCCAGTAGAATCGGGTCTAGTGTATGATTCGTTTATGTTATGTGAAGTTATGTGAGTTATGTGTCTAGTGTAGTTTGCGTGTATGAATATATCATATGTAATACAGATATTATCACATATATCTATATGAAATATGCTATGGCTATGGCCCATGGCTCTCACGACTAAAACACGACAAGAATTTCGCCTAGATGCCAGTAATGCACAGTGTGTAATTTGGGATGCCAAAGGTCACTTGACTGCTGGGTGGCCCCATGCACTACTTAGGATTGTTTACTGGCTTGTTTTTGAATAACACACAGAATGCAGCACATATCATGTTCCAAGCAGAGCCACAAAGGAAGTTATGGCGTGCAGGTCGTTGCTCGGAAACTTGACGCCCTGGCATCGACAGCAAAGTCGCTGCAGCTTCTCGTAGCCGCTGGTGTGAAGCTTGCCGAACATCACGAAGTCGGGGCCCATCGGAAACACCCAGCATTCCTGCATAATGTCCAAAGGATGGTCGCTGAGGATGGCGACGCAGCAAGTAGCCATCTTCTCCCGGAAGGAGGCCAGGATCGTACTCACCGCTTCCCCCAACAAAGCGGTCAAATCCTCACTTCACGAAAGAATTGTGTAATTCGGGGCAATTCAAAGATGCAAACGCAAACGATGCAAACCTAGACCTTCCCGGTTTCGGCTGGGCGGGATCAGGGTTCGGACTTGGGGTTTGGGAATAGAATAGGGTTATAGTCAAAGGGAAAAGGATTACCTGATTACCTGCAAGTTTTACCAGTATACAACAGTATAATTATAATTACACCTTAGCTGTACTTATACAGATAAAGGGAAAGCTATGACTATGCCCCACCGCTATGCCCTTAAATCCTTAAACTGTTATACCTAAGGCCGGCAACAGACTAATATTCTCCATCAAGCAAGGCGCTCTCAACATCTGGACTGTGTTCGTTTGCTGCAGGAATTCGTCCGACTGCTCGCTGACCAGACTGACAACCTTCGCACACATCCCCGCCAGGCTGTCAAAGAAGCTCGAGGAGTTCAGAGCCTCGGCGTGGTGTTGGTTGGGGCTGCGCTTGTACCTTAGCTGCTGAGCTCATAAGCCGCAAAAGCCGGATGTTTTCAACCTTATGCCTATGCCTATGCCTATGCCGCCTATGCCTATAGAGATAGGCCTGATAGGACTAGCCCATAAAGAAGTCGTATACCGTATACCGTATACAGTATACAGTAGTATACAGTAGTATACACAGGTCTTTTAATCCCAGAAAGTATTTTGAAAGTATAAAACTACAAAGTAATCCATTCATTCACTCATAGGGACTCCTCCCACTCCGCAAGGGTCGCGAGCCCAAAAATCTCTTGCGTGGAGCTGTGGATGGAAACGTTGATCATTGCCCGTGCCTGCATTCCATGATTTGCCTCCTGTCCAAGCTCCACGAACTTCTTGCCGAACTGGGCGCTGAGGAACACACGCACCACAGGCTTCGATGAATCCTCAACATACTTCATCGTCTCATCCATGGTGCTTTCCCCGTCCGAATTGAGGAGCATGAGCATACGAAGTCGATTGAAAGCCTCCGAAACCTTCTCACCCGGATTCTTGTTCAGGATTTCCTCTGTGGCCTCCAGGAATTTCTTCTTCACGTAGTCCAACACAAGGTCCGGCTCCCCGCCAGCCTCCTCGCACTTGGGCAACTCCTCAACCAGGTAGGACACGAGCTTCTCAGCCAACGCGATTGAGCCCTTCTCGCCAGCCTCCTCGTCTCCACCATGCACCTCGATCTGCTTCTGGAGGGCCACATAGCCTGCAACTGATGGCCAATCACTGCTCTTCATGTCACGACTGTAGCCCACCTCGATGAAACGGGTTTCCAGCAGGGGGTTGAAGGATGCAATCACCAGTGGGTGGGCTGCCTGGACCTTCTTGAACAGGTTGTAGAAGGGCTCTTCGTGCTTCTTGTTCATTCCTGACTTTCCGGAAAAGAAGTTGCCCGAGACTTTGATGAGATCTCTCGTCGAAGCAATCTGATCAATCATGGTATTCAAGGAAGGGAGACTCTCGAAGGCGTTGGCCTTCTTCAGGTTCCCAAGCAGCTTGGTGGCGGCCCTGTCCACCTTGCCTAGGCTGTAGCCGAACTTGTCCGGCAAGGTTGGCGGGAAAGATCTCAACTCCGCCAAAAGGTTGCGGAATTCCGTGTCCAGGTCGCCAAATTCCTTGAGAAGCTTCTCGGACTCTGAGACCTTTTTGGCATCACTCTTGCGCTTCTTCTTCTCGCCTTGAATCCCCAGCATCTCAGCCTCATCATCCTCGTCATCAGAAAGTCCAATGCGCACGCTCGCAGGCGGATTGTCCGAAGCAACAGCACCAGCACCGCCACCACTTGATGGCCCAGCTGCTTGGGAAGGAGCAAACCCTGGCAGCACACTTGATGGACCACGAAGGAGCGGAGCGACCATGGAGCCACGGTCTGGCTCCAGAATCCTAGGAGCCTTCTCCAAGGGGCAGTCCATTGGATAAGTATCCAAGATCGCTCGCTTGGCCCTCTGCTTGTATCTGCTGGACTGCTGGTCCGGGGTGATCCTGAATGAGCAACAAAACAAGAGTTTCAAAAGATTATTAATCGGGCTTTCAGTTTTCAAGCATTGGGCTGTGTCCGTGTCTTCTCAACAGCTAGGCTACACAGGCTATGCGGCTATGCTACGCAGCACACAGAAAACAACAATTGAAAATATTGACTCCTCTGACTCACTCAGACTATGACAAGGAATCGGAATAACAACAACAGCTGCAACAACAACAAGAACAACAGGATCAACAATAGGATCAACAGGAACAAACGGAAGGAAACGGAAGGTGCCCTAAACACCGCAGTGGGGAACCTTTTACATCCCGGTCTATATTATAAGCCGATAAACCGTAAACCGTCGACCGACCTCTCTCTCTCTTTCTCTCTCTTTCCCGATGATCGAAGAGCACAAATCGCGCACACCGCAAACTTACTGTGTCCGGGGCCTATCATTCGGGGCACATGAACAAGATCACTTCTGCACTCTGGCATAAGGCATTCTGCGGCTTGCGGCATACGGCATGCGGCATACGGCATACTGGTACGCGGTACCATACCTACCTGGCCCAGAAAACCCTTTGTCTGATGTGGAAGAAACAAGAGTTCGCAAGAACCCCAGAAACAATTCCAGGCGAGAGACTGGACAAGACCATCGTCCAAAATCCGACGAAACCTCACAGTCGTCTCCTGCGAGATGGACTCGTCCCAAACGTCTTTGGGCCCCATCCACACCTCAAGCGACGGTAGCAACAAGCCATCAGTTGCGATTGGCGATTGGCACACTTCAACTCAATTCATCTCCAGTGCCAAGGTTTGATTTCCCACAAAGTTTTCACTGAAGCTACAGGACTCTGATGATTGGCTAGACAAGAGGCCTTGAAGCACTGGCAGGTTTCACCGTCCGGAAGCTTGACGTCCTGGAGCTGAAGCCCATCTTCGGTGCCTTCACGGCCGTACTTCTCCTTGTAGGCTTTCTTCGAGTAATTCCGAATGAAGCCCGCCGGTGTGAGCTTCATAGTCACCTCCTGATCCACCACCACTTGCCTCGTGGCATGCACAGTTGAACATGTCACACAGCCCAGCTCACACCACTCAGCACTGCACAGCAGTGAGCTGTACTCAAAGGCATGGCAAGACACAAGGTCGGGGACGGCGTCCACCAGTCCGGAAACTTGAGCTTCCCCTGCTCCACCAGTTCGATGACATGGGCCCTGCGAGATGTGAGGCTCTATGATACCATACTGAAAAATAATCATATGAGAGAAGTGCATAGTAGAACATAAGAATAAACGTAGCCCATAATTGCCCAGAATATACCCCAATACTGCAGAATATAGACTATGGACTATAGACTAAGAACTATAGACTCTAGACTATAGGCTATACTGGACTATACTGTACTAGACAGACTTCAATAGAATAGAAAGGAGTAATACATAAATACAGTACAGATACAAGAAATTACAAACAGAGTAGCCGGAACTCAGAACAAACTATATATACCGACTGTTACGCAGACTACACTAGAAGAGCTATAACATAACATAGTCAGTGACATGCGATATGATATGTAACAGAATAGAATACGAGCCCCAAGTCCATACTAGACTAGGCTGGACTACCTGAGCAGCTTCCCCGACAAAGGGCTCCGGACTACGAAGTTACGGTTACGGTTACGGCTTCTCCAACAAGTACGAAGACCAAGACATGGGGCCTCCGCGCGAGAAACAGAGCTCGCTCTCTCGGCTGCTTGTTGAGCCTCTCGATGAGGTCCTTCCAGATTTTATCAGAACCTTTCACAGCATCACTGTCATGAAGTCATGAACCACGAACATATTTGCCAGCAGCAGTCCTTGTATGTGGCTTCTCCGTACATGAGCAGGTGAGTGAGGTGGCACCAAAAGTCTTTCACGGAGTTCACAAACTGCAATGGCTTGTCAGGGCCAAGGCCACTCGGTGTTTGCGGGGTGGCGTAACACGCCGCACAACAGGGGGCACCTTCCTCTGCTGTGCCATCCTCGTCGACGAAATTAATCTCAGGCCTGGCTGCGACATGCAGTTGACAGGAATGCTGGCATATACAAACTGGCAGCATTGGCAGCGCAGCATTGGCATTGACATGTGACATAGTGACATATGACTCATATGACATGTGACATATGTTTTATATCACTGTGTTACAACAGGGTTCCGAAGGTTCAGGCTATAGATCGCAAGTTGCACTGCACGGACACATGACATGGACTGAATTTCAGTCCATGTCACCGAATCCTTGACGGATCTATCGCGACCAAAAACCACAGATTCTGTTTCGCTTAATGCCAAACTTGAAACTGCACTGCAAAACAAGCCAGGCTGTCTCTTGCTCAGCCATTTCGCCCGGGAAGCTCAACAGTAGAAGCTTTGGTCTTTCCTAGCGTCGCCCTGAGACAAAACCTCGAGAGATCCAGCCGGTATCACAGCGATGCTGGCATTGCTGCTGATTGTCGATACAGAGGAGCACAAAGAGTCTCACACACACACACACACACAGGCAAGCACACACTCCGATTTCAGACTCCATAAGATCGAATGTCGTTGTCGTTGCCACATTGCACCAGATACGATACAGTACATCTAGATCATCTGGTATAGAGCCGAGCCACTGAACAACGAATGTTCATAATCATTAATAGTTCATCGTACAGCCCATGCTATGAATTATACAGTGTATAAGGGTATACGTATACGGTATCGGTATACATTATACAGTAGCTTATAGAAGTTAGAAAAGGCACACACAGCACACACACACACACACCTACACACACATCTCTGCACATGCATCACTGTCACAAGCGTTGGTTGTTCACTTTGTGCTCGCTGCTCACTCACCGGAAACTTCAGGTGAAAGACCGCCGGGAGTCGATGAACACATGTCTGCACAACGCAGTCAGCTGTCTATCTTCATGGCTGCACTTAGCAGATCAGAACAAAACTACCAAAAATTCTTCTCCTCGACATCCAACTAGCAGCTTGCAGCAAGCATCTCAAACAGGCAACACAACACAATAACAATAACAGGACCGATAGGTAACTTATAGGCTAGGCTACCTAGGCTTATAGGACCAGCACCTTGCGCTCGCTGCACTGCTTCAGTCGAAAAGGCCTGCTCGGTTGTTCGATTCATGTCAGCCTGTCAGCCAACTAATCTCAAGGCTGGAGAAAGCTGCAATCATCGCTGCAGCCACCAGCTGGTGACAAAATGCATTTCCTGCTAGGCGGCGTTTCAATGCTTCAGGCGTCGCAGAAACTGTTTCTGCATGCTTCTCAATGTCGATGCCTTGCTGTATGAGGGCCTCGTCGCCTAACAGCCATCGCTGTCGACGCCGCAGCCAGACACGACTCGACGGCGTCAAGCAAGGCAAACAACCATGCCTCACCATCACCCTGTCCAAATTCTGGCTCCTGGCGAGTCAGGATGTGACGAGGAAGGGGTTTGAAGTGTTTTTTTTGAGAGCGAGGTTAGGGTGCCAAGGTTTTTGGGGTTGCATTTCTTCAGGTATTTTTAATTCAGATTTAAGGCCATTTAGGAAGACTTCTCTGGGTCTGCCGGTTTGAATTCGGCCCGGGCACACATCCATCACTTCCTCTGGCCCTCTGACAGGGAGAGGTTTCTTGACATCCATGAACGCGATGAAATCCTTCTCACGAGGGGGGAGGGCATCCCAGAAGGGATTGTTCATGCTGTCATAGGCTGCAATCTCGCGTTCCACTGCATCCCCCGACACCTGGGCTGCTCAAAAGTCACGTCGTGTCATGTCACATGTGTGGCACTGACTTCATGTACCGAGGCAAAGACTGAGGACAGTACTGTCATCTCAACATGCATTGCCGGCATCATTGATTCACTGATTCACTCACACTACATACAGACAGTCACGGACACACAGTGACACACAGATCATCCCCCCCCCCCCTGAGGCCCCCCTGCAACAGGCTCCCTACCTTCCCGGCGCACACTTTCAGGCCCGGGCATCGTGCTTCTCGCGGAGTTTCTCGTGCAGCTGTTCCCACTTCAATGGAGCAGCAGCAGGCTTCAAACGCTTTGTGCTCCGAGCTGCGGCAACCAATTCTGCGTAAGCTTTCGAATCCCGAACCTGCTGCTCCGAGAACAGCAGCTGGTCCAGCCCCACAGTCAATCCATTACCGTCCGCATGGGCACCATCCAGAGCATCCCACACCACCAGAAGCTTTGCAATCTGGACTCGGGCTGCTCTGGACCCAAGTGCTTGGCCATCGATACCTTGGTAGAAAATCCGAGGCCTCGATTGAGGCCATCCATAGTGTCTGGGGTTGACAACTTTGAAGACGACGTTGTAACCAATGTTCTCGAAGGCGGCCAAACAACGATGGTGGCTAGAGGAGGCATCACGGAAAATGTCATCATCATCTGGATCATCTCTGATCTTCTCCGCATCCATGGAGCCCGTGACCTAGTTTTCGAGTGTGTGAGCGACTGTATGGGCTGTATGGGGACCAGTCTTGTTTGAACGGCTTAGCGGGCTTCGCCGCGCGACTGATTTACAAGCAAAACGAACCTATAATTCCATAATTAGCCTATAAGCCAAAAATTCATTACATAATTATATAAACTATAATCTGTCGTTTAAGTTTAAGTTTCGAACTACTTTGCTCAGCTGTGATTCAATGAAAGAGTATTCTCTGTCATGGGCCATGGCCCATGGGTCACACAATCACAATCCAGTATCCTACAGAATCCCACAGAATCCTACACAGCTTTAGCTGAGCACATGGGACATTGAAGGCAAATCATGTCTACTGTCTACATACAGAGTATGTAACTGGCAACAGTACTGTATGACCCTGTATGACTACATCGAAACGAAAGCAAATCAGTATAAGCCCGGCCCGTTCTACTACTCAGGAAGGCAAGGAGCCATTTCCGCAAAGAAGTGCTTTGGTCTGGCACTCTGCAGATACGACACAAATGCCTGAAAAGTCTGCCCTGTGGTGCCTTCGCCATCCCGCACACATGTAGTTGATCTCTGCGGGTTCCGCCGGGACCTGGGCTGCGACTTGCAACCCTGATGCTGCAGCAGCACATGTCACGTCATATCTCCCTGGGATTCTGGGTTTCAGGACATAACTTACATATATAAGTTACGTAAGTTACGTAAATACAGCAGACTTAATGACGCATTCGGCATTCGTGCACAAGGGCTCCACATTTGCAAAGGCAAGAAGACCCAGGGGCTTTCATTTCAATTTCAATTTGTCAATTTCTAATATTATTTCAAATTATTTTTATTGAAAAACTAAGCCCCGAGCGACATGTGGCAAACCCAGCCGCAAAATGCGGAGGTCACCGTGGGCCGCATCACGCAGTTCCCGGTGATCACGTCCTGGATAACTGGGCTATCCATCTCTGCGATGTCTTTCACGTACACGGCTGGGCGGCTGGTTGACCTGATCCATTGTTCTGTTGCTGCACAGTTGTCGCAACTGAGCCGATGGTCCACTACCGTCTCCAAGGCTGTGTTGGGAGGCTGTAGCAACAGGTCATAGCTGGCAGCCTTGAAGATGTCCTGCTGGCATGTTTTGTGGATCTTGAAACAAGTCTTCAGATTCACAAGAACTTGAACTTGAACCAATGACTCAGACGGCAACCTCGAAAGATACTGCAAGTCCAGGAACCTCTAGCCTTTGGCCTCAGAAGTTGGATCGCACAGGGGGTGCGAGGACCTTATCAGAAATCGCACGCATATTGAGATCAGAGATGCTTGAATATTTCGAGAAACCGGAACACCTATAGCCTATGGCAATACTACTGTACTTGAAGTTTTGAAATAGAATATCTCGTCGAGGGTCAAGTCAAGCCACAATCTCAAAAAACAAAGAAATTTGGCGCACTGCCGACTTGAAATAGATTTGAAACCCTTCTGCCTGGATCACATCCACCACAGCATCGGTGCCGGAGCACAGGGTGAGCAGCTTGACACTGCCCTTTCCGTTCTTCACGGAGAAGACAAGGTCACGTAGACGTGTCGCATTCTGAGGCGGCAACACGCCCAACATCTTCGAAAGGAACTGCTGCACCCATTGGTTGGGTGTCTTGTCTGCAGTTTCAACGGTTGCTTCAGGAGTGCCCGCCGACGAGCTCTCGTGAGAGCTCTTCTCTCCCTCCTGCCAAATTTCTTGTGGATGCAGCTTTGTCACACTTTATACACAGCAAACAGTACACAGTAGATGATCGACAGAATCTGACAGACTGACAGATGCTAGACTGCTGCGAGTGGCCTGGCCCATGTTGCTGGTCTTTAAGCAAAAAATCTACAACCTCCCCGGGTGTCCTGGGTGTCAAAAGCCGACCAAAAGGCATCGTCAACGCCAGGCTGCGAATCCATATTTTGACTGACAAAGACTCTAGGGCCACCTTTGCCTTCTGAGAACACTCTCACACAAACGCACATACATCATATCATATCATACATACATCAGACATCATACAGACATATACTCAAATGCTTCCACTGGCGCCGCACACGGAGACTGCGAGGCTGACAGGCTGACAATTCTACACAAGTGCCCTCTGCTTCAAGTCCAGTGTCCTGTGGACAGAAATGTCGGCATATGATATGGGTATCCAGCTGGGCTGCTGACATGATATGACCATGTGCTGACACCCCATACTCTGCCAGGCTCACAAAGTTGCACTGTAACGCTGCTGGGAAACTCTTCTGGAGTCTGATATGTCTGAATATGAATATGAACCAGTTTTCAGCCGCTTGGAGTTTGCTTCGCACACAAATATCCTCATAAAGCATCAATCAAAATCAAATTCAATCCATCAGCAATCAGTATTGACTGACTGACAATGATTGATAATGCGATAATGCTCCGAAGTATAGTGACAATAGACAATAGACAAGATAATTGAATTTGAGGTTTGTGGAATAGGTCATCGAAACAAACGCACAAGTTATTTATATAATTTATAGTTTCTATTGTTCCATTAGACTTGAGTTTTAAGTACAAGTCTTATACCGACTTCTACTTATATATTTTGTATATATTAGCTTACAACTTATAGTCTTATATGTTTAACATCATATGACACTTAAAACTTATAACTTACAACTTCTAACTCTAACTTATAAACTTAACTTACTTAACCCTTGTATAGCTAGGCTGGGGTTTTTGATTTGTAATTTTAGAATATTTCGTATAAACTGAATATAACATATATCGTATACCGTATACCGTATACCAGTAGTTTACGTACCATATAATATTTCGAATTTCGAAATGTGCTGAGGCTAAGAACCTCCGCAGCCCTGCTGCAGGAATCATACAATTCTCCAAAAGTACCAACCATCAATGCAGCAACAACATCAACTCTTGAATTGGACCTTCCATTCCACTCTTTGCCTTCGGCGGAACTCCGAGAAGCTCGCCGGCTTGCTGCAGAGTTCCTCAACCCTTGCCAAGCACCAAGCATCAATTCATGGACTGTATTTGCGTGTGGCTCAAAGTTCCGAAACCGTCCCAACGCCTCAAGCATCAAGCTTCAAGTCAATCAAATCAAGATTTCAACCCTCCACTATCTGCCTTCGGGCGAATTCCGAAACTCTCGCCGATTTGCTGCAGAAATCCTAAACCCTCCCGAAGCACCAAGCATCAGTTCTTCAACCCTCCACTATCTGCCTTCGGGCGAATTCCGAAACTCTCGCCGATTTGCTGCAGAAATCCTAAACCCTCCCGAAGCACCAAGCATCAGTTCTTCAACCCTCCACTATCTGCCTTCGGGCGAATTCCGAAACTCTCGCCGATTTGCTGCAGAAATCCTAAACCCACCCGAAGCACCAAGCATCAGTTCTTCAACCCTCCACTATCTGCCTTCGGGCGAATTCCGAAACTCTCGCCGATTTGCTGCAGAAATCCTAAACCCACCCGAAGCAACAAGCATCAGTTCTTCAACCCTCCACTATCTGCCTTCGGGCGAATTCCGAAACTCTCGCCGATTTGCTGCAGAAATCCTAAACCCTCCCGAAGCACCAAGCATCAGTTCTTCAACCCTCCACTATCTGCCTTCGGGCGAATTCCGAAACTCTCGCCGATTTGCTGCAGAAATCCTAAACCCTCCAGAAGCACCAAGCATCAGTTCTTCAACCCTCCACTATCTGCCTTCGGGCGAATTCCGAAACTCTCGCCGATTTATTGCAGAAATCCTAAACCCTCCCAAAGCAGCGGGCACGCCTCGCAGAGCTTCTCTCAGCACTTCCAGGGCCTTCCCAGGCCTGCCAGGGCCTTCCCAGGCCTTCCCAGGCCTGCCAGGGCCTTCCCAGGCCTGTCAGGGCCTTCCCAGGCCTGCCAGGGCCTGCCTGGGCCTGCCAGGGCCTCCCCAGGCCTGGTTTCGCTTGATCATTTTAGAAGGCAATCCTGGGTTCTTTTGTAAATTTGAAATTTTGGTCTAGTCACTTCTAGTTTGTGCTTTTTCTTGTGCTCCAAATCGCAGAACAGTTGTGCATTTCTTGTGCTGGATTTTGGAGTTTGTGGTCGGGCTTGTGCTCACTTTAAAAAAACAGTTGTGGGTTTCTTGTGCTTTTTCTTGTGCTCTAGTTTGTGCTTTTTCTTGTGCTGGATTTTGGAGTTTGTGGTCGGGCTTGTGCTCACTTTAAAAAAACAGTTGTGGGTTTCTTGTGCTTTTTCTTGTGCTCTAGTTTGTGCTTTTTCTTGTGCTGGATTTTGGAGTTTGTGGTCGGGTTTGTGCTCCAGGTTAGCAAAACAGTTGTGGGTTTCTTGTGCTTCTTTTTGTGTTCTAGTTTGTGCTTTTTTTAATTAAAACTCAATAGGCTGCTTCCAGGGCCGCACTCCAGAGTCACTAGAATATTTTAGTTTGTGCTTTTTCTTGTGCTGGATTTTGGAGTTTGTGGTCGGGCTTGTGCTCACTTTAAAAAAACAGTTGTGGGTTTCTTGTGCTTTTTCTTGTGCTCTAGTTTGTGCTTTTTCTTGTGCTGGATTTTGGAGTTTGTGGTCGGGCTTGTGCTCACTTTAAAAAAACAGTTGTGGGTTTCTTGTGCTTTTTCTTGTGCTCTAGTTTGTGCTTTTTCTTGTGCTGGATTTTGGAGTTTGTGGTCGGGCTTGTGCTCCAGTTTTGCAAAACAGTTGTGCGTTTCTTGTGCTCAACTTTGCGTTCTAGTTTGGAGGTTTTTGGGCAAACTGCTGGCCGGATCCAAAATTTGAGCAAAGTAGTTTGGAGTTTTCGGGGCGGGCCTGGCCTGGCCAGATAGCACCCTGGCTCCGCCTGGCCTGACCGACAGCAGAATTCAGTTCCTCCACCCTCCACTATCTGCCTTCGGGCGAATTCCGAAACTCTCGCCGATTTGCTACAGAAATCCTAAACCCTCCATAAGCACCAAGCATCAGTTTTTCAACCCTCCACTATCTGCCTTCGGGCGAATTCCGAAACTCTCGCCGATTTGCTGCAGAAATCCTAAACCCTCCCGAAGCACCAAGCATCAGTTCTTCAACCCTCCACTATCTGCCTTCGGGCGAATTCCGAAACTCTCGCCGATTTGCTGCAGAAATCCTAAACCCTCCCGAAGCACCAAGCATCAGTTCTTCAACCCTCCACTATCTGCCTTCGGGCGAATTCCGAAACTCTCGCCGATTTGCTGCAGAAATCCTAAACCCTCCCAAAGAATCAAGCATCGATCATACATCATAAATCATACATTCTTCAACCCTCCACTATTGGTCATCGTGCGGATTCCGCAACCACCCTCACATGACTCTCATGCCGCATGCCCTTAAATACCGAATAGTAGACTCGGCTGCATTCCGAATACCCCCACAAACGCTTGAACTAGCACCTTATGCAAACATGAACGACTTAAAGACCTCCAGATTTTCTAGTCATATTTATTCATATATCATATATCATTTATATCAATTTATATCGTTTATAATTTTATAATCATTTATATCATATCATTTATACTATAGTAGTCTATAGTTCACAGCATACCGGAATCTGTATACTGTATACTGTACTGTATGCTATATACTTATATAACTTAAATAACTGATATTAATATAATACTTACAAGAAATTTATATGAACTACATGCCCAGAAATCATATGACACTTATGACTCCATATTATATGACAAAACACAATAGACAATAACGCTTTGCACAAGAATGGAACGTTTGTTTGTGCAAGGAAAACGGAATCTGGGTTGAATTTATTGGATTATGGAATACACAGTGCGAAGCAAACTCCATTTGACCGAAGCTGGTTCGGATTCTGCAATGATGCAGAAATAATCTCAGAATCTGGTCACTTATCAAGACCTCCGTGCTTCCGGGCATACATACGGCAATCAATTTTGCACCAGTTCGGCCAGTGTGGAGCGCAGCAGTGGTTCCCGTGCGAGCCTGTGTACAAAGGAGGTGGCAACCGCACTGGAAAAGATCCATGCCCAAGCCCTACTGCAACAGGTCTGACTGTCACGAGGCTGCAACTGTCAACATTGGCAATTTGATGACAGCTAGGGCAAGTCTCTGAGCGAATCAACGCAAACCACAAGCCACTAGCCTGTGAACACAACTGCCACGACTCCAGAACTAAAAAGCTTGCGTGCCTCGGGATGCCATGTTTCACAGACCGGCATGCTTTCGATAGCAAGCGTAGACCTTCTCGACAGCTCCTCAGCAAGAACAACCAGTATACAGTATACAGTTTACCATGATGCAGTATACAGAATAAGGAGTATACAGTATAAAGTATATAGTCTACAGTATACAGTAGACATACAGCACGCACAACGACAAAAGGCTGTAGCGACGACAATGACGATCCTGTGGAAATACTAACTCACTTTTGCTTGCTACAGCTCTATAGTCTATAGCCAGCCTATAACGACTTTGACTTATAGAGTATAGACTATATATATATATATAGACTATTATACAGTACTTACATACATACAGTACAAACTATATAGCTAGTCAGCTAGTTAGCTAAAATAGAACTAATCTGACATAGTCTGACATAGTCATAGTCGTAGTCATAGTCATATGAGTCATATGCGTCAGACTGTCAGACTCATAGTCATATTCACAATGTATAGTCTGTTCCTGCGTCTATGCTGCTATGCTGCCTAGGCCGCATACCGACGCTGCCGATGTCACCGATGTCTATGGTATGACCGTATGAGCTATACTTAGGACTTACACTTGAACTTGTAACTTCTAAATTCTAAATTATGGGTCATGACTTAATGACCATGAAATGCCGGCCAATGCTTCGCTTCTTAAAAGATGCCTTGTGCATCTCGAAAACCGATATTCTGCAACGGAAGGCTTGAAACCTTCGTGCTCCCCCAGGGTGGAGCTCTACCTGCACCTATGGCTTCGTGGTCGTGATGCTTCGTCGTCTCAGACAAGAGACAATCAATGGATAATGGCGAGAGGATCGAAATTGAAATACCTGAAATAAGAAATGACCAAACTTAAACCGAGCTTAAACTATTGACAGTGGCACAGTGGCTAAGATTAAATGATATCCGATCTGGAAATGCCTGCAGCCTGTAGCCTTCTAGCAACGACACGGCAACGACATTGACTTTAGAACGAGCCAAACACACTGGTGAAGAGTTCGCAGCTAAAACCTAAAACCCGTCCTGCATGGTTGGGCACCGCCTTGAGGCTGCAGCTGGACTTCGGCACGTACCGGTTTCGATAGTGCAGGACCCAGGATTGCTTTTGTGCGTTAAAGTAGATGGCGTAGTGCTGGCGCAGCGGAAGCCTGCGAGCACAGTGCATCAGAATTGTTCAGAACAATCTTTCTTTTATAGTCTTTTGGAGTCTTTCGAATAAAAGATTCGTTCGCACGGGTGGAATCTGAACTGCGCATGTGTGTCTGTGTCCTGCTTACAGATCTATGATGAAGCTTTGCGAGTTTGCAGGCTTGCAACAGCAAGACAGTAAGACGACACCACCATGTGTGGCAATGTGGCAATACCGGCAATACCGACTTCTGACTATGATTGAATAGGATGCACAGCGCACAAAGATGACTGGCTATAATTGGCTGTCTAAAACTGTGACATCATAGAATCATAGCACATGACTCACATGACTCTGACGACATCACATGATCACATAACACTGGTGAAGAATTCACTGAGTCATTGACTCACTGGACATAAAATAAGTCACTTACTTGTGTGCACAGGCGCCTGGATCCGAGGATGCTCGCCAACAAAGCTTTATCCGTAGCTTGCTCGTGTGCCTTGTGTGCTTGTGGGCCATGATCAGCCCCATCCAACGACCCAGCCCCGGGAGGTTCTCCCGGTTCTCCCGATTCTCCCGGATCTCCGTCGTCGAAATCACTGTCTTCACTTGGGTCGTCGTCTCCATCCCCGCCGAAGAGCAAGTCGGCCTCGATGTCGGAATCCACGGACCGGTCGACACCTTTTTTTTCTCCCCTTCCTCGCTTGTTTGCCTTTGGATCCACAGGGTACACCGGTTCGCTGGGGAGCTTGGCTGACAGCTTGAGAAAGGGCGAATCAAAGAACTCAGCATCAACATCCTCGCTCGCAGGCTGCGCGCTGCTGGACGAAGCTGCAGCAGCCTGTTCAGGAACCTCAACAGCACCCAAGTGCTGCAACGTGCGAAGGACTGAAAAATTCTTCAAAGAACTCTGTCGATACTCCACCGTGTGAAAGGACCACTCCTCTGCTGCTTTCATTCGAAGCAACTGGAGGGCCAGTTCATGTTGGAAGAAAACATCACAAGAGTCACCATCCTTGAAACCTTCAGGCAGCTGCTGCAAGACCAATGTGTGAGGAATCTTGGCATCTCTACCGTGGAATGCCAAAGGACAGGAACGAACACTGTCCACCAGGGGAACAGCAAGCCATGCGTAGAGCATTCGCAGCGGCCTCTTCGTTCCTGACAATGGGCGATACTCAGACGAGCATTGTAACTAGTCACTGTGTCACAATTATCAATTGTCGCACTGTCAAAAACAAAAGGGTCTATGAGTCGGTGACTATGAGACTATAAGTCTGAAGACCTATGAAATATGAAATATGAAATATGAAGCTAGAGTCTGTAGTAGCAACAGCGCAGCAACACGGATGGGAAATGATGAAGCTGAAGCTCATTCATTAGCACTAGCTGTCACTAGCTCATCTTCTTTTGAGCACGGCAGCCAATGCGAGCGAGATTTGTGGGTACGTATAGTCGTGTGTGAGTTGCCTGACACTGTGCAGGGCTTCAAATGTCCAGCACATTATATGACATTCACGACTACATGATACGGTTGCATCCCTAACCCCCCCCCCACCCCCGCCTACGATGGCCTTGACATAGACCACCAGTCTCGAACTGCGAGTTTGACATCGCAGAAGACAATTCTCCTTGGGAAACAACTTCAGCAACATCTCCACCTCTGCTCTTTTCCCCTGGTCTCTCGTCCGGCAGAACCCAGGGTGCTGTTGCAAACAGGAGGCTGGCGAGCATCGTTGCGAAAGAATGGCTTGGGCAGTGGCACTGTCTCGCACAGTCTCTGGGCCAATATGTGCAGCAAGCAAAGGCGTGCATGCCAATACTGCCGCATCTCGTGAGTGATATTTCACTCGGCCTTCCCGGACATCACGAACATATGCACAGCACTGTGGACATTGAGCACAAATCTCCGCCTGCAGCGCTGCCATGCCAGTATTCTTCGTCGCAAAAGGTTGAAGCATCTCAGAGATAAACTCCTCTCGAAGTGGATGAGAAGCATCCCCCACACCCCATGTTGTGCTGATGGCTGCTTCCTCCGTTCGTGCTCCGGCGATTTGCCTTTCTTGCCGTCTGCGAACCCTCATGAACAGGTCGTGCTGAGCCTTCCACTGATCCTTGCTTTGCTGGGACAAGCGCTTCCACTGAGCAATCAGAACTGCCTTAGAGGCTTGATTCCCCTGTCGCCTCTGGGCTGCAATGAAATGGAACATGGCAGTTCCATGTTGGTTTGGGCGCTTCACTTTTACTTTCCTCGCCCTTGCAATCTTTGCGGCCTTCTGCACAAACCTGGGCGCCGTATGCAGGCTTCGGCCCCCTCTTCTTCCGTAGCAAGCACTGAGCGACCGAAGGACGAAAGCAGCCGATTGGCTTCGCTGCCGTGCAGCAGCAGCTCGATCGCCGCCGGCAAGTCGACGCTGGAGTGCATGCATATTCTCTTCCCTGAGGGAGTTGTTCCTGAAACTCGCCAATGTGACTCCAACATGCTTTGCGAAAAGCCGGTCTCTCTCTGTGGCATCGCCTTCCGCTAAAAGCTGCTGCTGGATTGGAACTGCCCAGTGTGGATCCAAGCAACAACGGTTGGTGCTGCACAAGTCTGAGCAATGCTTGCGAACCTCACCTAGCATCTCGGGAGCGGGGTTATCCATGGGCAGAACACCCTTGACGAGGTACTTGTCGAGCGAGCAGGCCGAAAGAGGTGCCTGACGAAATCTGACTTTCAGCCGCCACTTCAGGGCAGCTATCTCACCCAAGATCTCGTCAGTCAGAGCTTGGAACATCCCCACACTGGGCTCATCAGTCGGCCAAAATACTGCAGCAACGCGGAAAACCCCATAGACAGGACTCAGCAAAGCGCCCCAAAGCCGGTTCACGGCCTTTGCAATGGCTACTGGGATCTCTGAGAAATAGTGCTGTTTGGCCTCTGCTGCTGGAGGGACAGATGATTTGAAAAAAAGTCGTCGCTGGACCTTCTGAATCGATTTGCCACTGTTGCTGTGCACCCCATCATTGTCACTGTTGCTCGTCAAGAAGCAGATCCTTGTAATTGGCGCCAGCACACTGGCCAGGGTCAGTGTGCACAACATTCTAAATTTGGTTGCTTTATCCTTCAAAAAGGAATCAGCTTTGCTTTTCCGGGACAAATTCAACCTCCTGAAATATTCAGCCTCTGAGAGTTCATCTCCAGCAGCTGCACCGGCATCGGCATCTCTTGCGCCAGCTTCCTGCGAAGGTTTGGGTACCCAGGCATTTCAATAAAGACACAACACACACGTCACACAACACTTCACAACACAACACTAAGCTGAACAGGCTATATCCAGACATCCAGGTCTGAGAATCCTGTGGCAAAGGGACTATCAATGACTATGGACTATTGACTATTGACGACCATCAATCTTTCGTGAGGTTGCTCAAAACCCTAGCCTTGCCTGTTCTTGGAGCACATGGGAGGACGCGAAGCCGATGGCAGCGAAGTTGTGCAACACGAGGTTTCGGGACCAAGCCAGGATGCTGGGCATGACTTTGTTCCATCGTTGCGGGCAGAAGAGATCTGTGGTTCCGCTGAAGACGCTGTTGCGGATCAAAGTCAGCGCCTGCAGTCAGTCGTGCTTGTGTCTAATGTTCTCAATGACACGAGACAGGTTTCAAGGAACCTTCAGGGCCGGGGCTTTGGAAACTGGATCAAATTAGGTCTTGGAATCTGGGTCAAATCAGGATGAACTGATGAGATCAATGCGAGTGTGCATTGCCAGCCAATCAGGCAATCCATTAACCTCATGGCGACACATGGCATAAACGGTATCGGTATGTGTGTAACTGTATGTATATGCTGTATATGACTGTCGCGGTATGCGGCATATGGCTCATTCATATGGCATATAAGAGTCAAAAGCCATCTAAGTTATAAGTTATAAGTTATAAGTAAGTTACACGTAGTTGTGTCGAACATATCACGAGACTCTCAAGAGACACCATGATACCAAAATCTGCACTGGTCGAGTACCTTGATATTGGTAATTGACAATTGATGTGATTGATATGGTTGATATGATATGATATGACTGACATTATATGATTATATGACTATGAGACTATGAGACTATGAGGTCATAAGAGCGTTATGAGTTATGCTATGTTACTGTGGGATGGACGCGACAACCAGGGAGGCCGGGCCTGCAGGAAAAAATGCACTGGACTGCGAGTGACTGAAACTGACCCTACACTGCCTACATTACACAGATAAAGTATAGGATTGCAAGGTAGGATTGCAGAGCAGCGAACCTCACCGACTGGGCAGACTTTTCCCGTCGCTTTCGGTTGCAACTTCGGATCTACGCGACTCCCTGTGAATCGGGAAACGACTTGTTGCTGCACTGTACAATGCTCAAAACCAAAAGAACAGACTCAGATAGATGATACAATAATTCGCTCTGGTGGTCTAGGGCACCAGGCTTTAGGCTTTAAGGCTTAGGCGGTTTACGGGTTCTGGCCTAGGGCTTTGCTTATATAAGTTAAATGAATTAAATAATGCAACTGTATGGTATTACATCATTATTACCAGTACTGACGACTACGACTATTCTTACCCGTTACAACATCGTCACACATGAGCTGCTTCTCCAACAACTCCTCAGCGTCTTTGAGGGCGCAAGATGGACTCCGGGGCTCCCTGACGACGTCGGCGACGGCGGCGAGCTTGCCTTGCTTCGTGGCATCGGTCACATCGGTGGTGTCGATGCTGATATTTGGCCCGGGTGCATGGGTACTGACGACAGGACATACAAACATTCTGGCATGGAACCATCCACCGGCATGGGTCTTCCGACTCTGATGTGGAGGAGCCCTCCTCAGGCGAAGCCTGCACACCAAACGACACCCTCCTGCTGCCGGTGCCCTCAGGCCTGCTTCCCTCTGCCGCCGTAGACATAGACTGTGGAGCAGGGTCAGCCTCTGTCGTCTCTGTCCCAAGACCATCTAGAGTGTCTAGCGCATTTCTGGTGCCTTCATCATTCCGCCCTGTGGCGGAGGCTTCCTCCCTCAGGATATTGCCGAGGATATCAAAAACCTGAACTCTGGTGGCCGGATCCAACAGGAGCAAAATGGCACGGATCTCCCCCGCCGTTACCATGGCTCACATACAGGGGTTCAGAACTGTGGCACCTTGTCCAACTTTTGCCGAAGCTGCGGGATCACAACAGATCATAGTGGCTGACTCACTGACCAAGAACTTTCTGAGCAGGTTTTAAAGATCCACCGTCCACCATACTGTCCTACACTGTACTGGATACTGTACAGCGTTATCTCGTATACTGTAAAGGAAACACAGTACACTGCATACTGTATACTGCTGCACACCGTACACCGTATACCGTATACCTACCTTACCTACCTACCGTATATACCCTGTAGAGAACCCAACACAACGTGCCGTCACATGTCTCCGAATCCGAAGACCCCTGAAGCACGGACCAGGGTTAGAATTTTTGAAGCGGGAAGGCCTTGTTCATGGATTGGGCTCGGCTGCTGCAGCAGGAATCATCTACACAGTAATGGCACCACTCATCTTCTCGAAGAAGGTCACCATTCCAAAATTGAAATAAGTCCACAATGGCTTTCTCTCTCTCATCGCTGGCCTCTTCGAAGTCCCAGAAACCCACCATAAGTGCCACAAGCGCATTTCTGAACTCCGGTGATGTCGTGGGTCCGTGGGGAGGTGGCCCACGCACCCACCGGAATCGTTTTTGCAGCTCTTCTTCGAGAGCCTTTTCAGTCTTCCTTCTCAGCGGTGAGAACTGCAACAGCCGTGTGATGCTGAACAGCGGCGCACTCACACCCTTGGTGGCAAGGTTCATTGTCAGCACCCGTGCCAGCTGGTGGAGCATGCAGGGCGAGAAGGTGGCTGTAACCAGCACATCATGCACAGCTCCCTCAGAAAGCACATAGCTCAGGAAATGCCTGATAAACCTCAAGTTTGCAGCGGCGCAATCCGCAACGACCTGTAGATTGACGGTGCTGTACACCTGCGATGCCTTCGCAAAAAAATCCGACAAGCCACAGCCAAAGATATGCTGTTCGAATGTCAGAGCCAATGCCGCCGAGAGGTGTGGTGCATCACATGTTTCAAGTTGCACAGGTGGAACGATCACCTCGTTCTGAAGTCGGTCGTCCCCCAGGACCCTAGCGATGCTCCCCGTCACAACCATATGTTGACTCACCTCCGCCACGCCGTGCCGACGATGTGGTTGCTTACGAAAGCCCATGTTTGCTGCAGGCCTACGGATGCAACATCGTCGAAAAGCGAAGCCATCTATTTAATTGTTTGCACGATCCCGTACAAGCTTTTGCGATGACTAGACGAAGCGCTTGATGGGGCAGGACTAGTGTCGGAAGAACACAAGTATCGTCACTGAATCGTCAGCATTATTTATCGTACTTACTAGTCAGTATTGGTGAGTAGTAGTACTACAGGCTACAGGACTAGAGTCCTTCAAAAAGCAGTTGTTTCCGAGGCACCTCGTTGCAGGAGGGACTTCTGGCAGGAGGGCACCACCCCCATCATCTTCAGGAATCACACTGTCATCTGGTTCTTGTATCCGCCGTGATTTGTGATGCCGCTGCTGTGTTTCATCAAATCCAAAGGACAGAGTGAGAGACTTCTGGCCATGGTCGGCTGCAAAACCGGCTGCAGCTTCCAACGCGGACTCTGTGAAACTCCTCAAGAGTGAGCTGCTGTGCACGGACCCATACTATGTGACTATGTGAGAGCAAGACCGGCAAGACCACATATTCAGACACACAGCATGCAGCCTGCAAATCATGGAGGCGTGTACCGTGTACAGCTGATACAGACAGTTTCAAATGAACATTAGTCAGAATCAATTAGTCAGAAATATTATGATTCAGCTAGCCAGATAGCTGTAGCCAGCTGTACAAGACAGGTCAGACAGACCATCATGAGTCATGAGTCATGAGCTCTTAAAGAAGATTTCCCTGCTGCTGCCTTCTTAACAGCTTTAGCCTTTAGCACTTTACGGTAGACTTTACGCTAACATGCTCATTCCGGAGCCCATCCCATCCTGCGCTGAGCTCCAAGATATGCCCCAGCAACCAGCAAAGAAGAGCGTGATGCGTGCTGATCAAGGCCAGTGCTGTGAACGAATCTGCCAGCTGCTGTTTGTAACTTTGAAAAAGCCGCACCAAGCATAGCCGAGATCTTCATCTTCCTGCCTGCACCGGATGCAAGCAACCGTGCATTATCTGAATCTGGAATTTGTTGCATCCAAACGGGAAGGGTGAGACATGGTGCGACTTTTGCAGGAACAGCCGAGCAGTCTAGCCTAGCAATAGAAAATTACAGGATACTCGAAGTCACGACGACGTGATCCAACTGCAAATAAGCTACAGCTGCGTATTCATATGATCCCATCATCACATGCAGTGCAGCATATGCACCATATGGACCATACCATACCGGCCGACCATACCCAAACCCGGGAGATCCAGTTCTTGAATTCAATCATTAAAAAGAAAGATCCAAACTATACAGATGATGATGACTGTTGGATGAACTTAACCCGACAATGGCCCCAGGTGGCCCGAGGGGCCCTACAGAAGAATGCCACGAGCCCAGCCCTCCTGATATACCACAAGCTTGCAGGAAAACCAAAACCAAACGACCAATTGCCAGCCTGAACCCAGGTGATCCACGGAATCTGCTACGGTCAGCGCATTCTGACCCAAAGCCAATTGCTGATTCTGCAGACGTGTAAAATTTGCATTGGTCCTGCCCAACCGGTCCCTGGCCGGCACTGGAGCACCGACTGCGCTTTGCGGCATCATGGACCCAAGTTCCTGAAAGCCTTTGTTGTTATTTGGTCTCGCCAACAAGGATGGCACAGGGCAGCAACATGGACCGAACTCGTGTTGTTATTTGTTATCATTGTTGTCTGTTCTGAGTTCTTGCAAACTGGGCACACTGCACAATAGCCTCCAGCTGGACAAAGTAACGTAGCACGTAACGCCGAGGGTTTAGGTGGTCTAGAGTCGAGGGGTTTTGGCTCAAGGTTCAACAGTTTATTCTTTATGGGTTTTGGCACTCGCACTCCGACAACACAGGGTTTGGGGTCTTCTTAAAATCCAATTAGTCAGGAGACAGAAATCAGGATCATCATCTTGTCACCAGGATCCTCGCTGTAAGTAAGTTGCAACTTCAAATTTGTTATCATATCATATATCATATATACATAAATTATCATGTATTTATTTATCGTCACTGAATCGTCATCGCTTGAACTGTGGGCTCGCTTCTGCACACATCATTTTTCCCTGAAGCCAGAATCGGATTAGGACAGCTGGGCTGTGCAGATCAGATCAGACAAGACAAGCATTGTCGGCACAGCGAATACACACACAAACACGGACTTGGCTTTCCCACAACGCAACTACACCGCACTTGTGCGACCGCCCTTTCTCCTACAGGTATGAGGTGCAACTCAGCAGCCCTACCCTGCAACTGCCACTACCTACCACCTGCCGCTACCTCTCTCTTCTACAACGGCTGCTACACAATGCTCGCACACCTTGCACTGGCACGGCCGCCCTACCTCCTACAACTCCTATGTAGCCTATAGTAGACTGCATGCTATGTGGCCACTGCCGGACCCTAGCACTACCACCTACCCACCTAATTACCGCGCAATGCCTACCTCCTACCTCTCTCTTCTAGGACAGATGCGGAAGCTAAAAGACCGAGCTCAGCGGCTGGGTAATGTCGCAAACGAGGTGGATTGTGCAAAGGATCCTGCTTCCTAGACTTGGAGCCACCCATGAACGAGACCTGCCATGTCCCCAATCCACAAAACGACCCCTCTGTTGCACATTACCACATTACCTTTGGTCCTTTACAAAATCCTGGCCCCATCCTTGTGTTTTGCTGCGCTTCCACATAACTGATACTGATACAGTGATACATATAGCCAGATAGCCACATAGTCTCATATAGTCTAGTCAATGATTTCATAATTTCATACATACATCATACTTCATATAACAGAACATATAGCCATAGCCATAGCCTTTTCGTCTTGTAGCAATAAAAATACACAATACAATATAATATAATATGTAATCAAAGACCCCTAGTCTGCGGTTCAGCCTAAACCCGAGCCCCAAAGCCTAAAGCCTAAACGCTCTTAGTATGGTAAAGTTTAGGTTTTGGTTCTAGAACCAATGCGAAAAGCCCGAATAATGCGCCCAAAAGCTCCAAATTGTGAGTTTTGGGTACAGGGTGCAGGGTTTCTATGCGACCTTCTATGCCGTGAAATCTGAATCGAACGCAAAGCCGGAACCTGAATCCTGAATCCAAAACAACATGCAGGCCGGACCGGAAATTCATAAAATGCCTCCAACTCAACCCTCAAAACTTCGACCTTAAAACCAAGTCACACCCTCAAACTTAAACCTTCAATGCCACGCAGCCCTAAACCTGACACCTCGAGGGCCCTAAAGCATGCCATGACAACAACACAGGAGCCCTAATGTGGGGCCTGAATAACCCACTGCGAATACCCCAGAACCCTGTTCGAATTTCTAACGCCCTCACGGCAAGCCTCATAACCCGCCCCACTGATAAGTCAGAATAATTCATAACTTATTATACGTTTCTCAAAACCCTTATAGTAGTATAGAACCCTGCAAGGAGGCGTTTCCACAGCATCGGGTGCCACCACTCTGCCGAAACAGCAATGGAACCGTCCCTGGCCGATTCCCTGCAAGCTTTCGCCAGCACAGCTGCTACTCATGAGGGATGGATTAAGGGATTAAGGCGAGTTAGGGCGGCAACAACAGCGCTGTGCAGCGAAAGTCGGCAGTCCCAGCACCGCATTGCGAAAGTACCTGGCAGCGGGGGCCGGGGAAACTAGTGTCCATAGATCATCTATCCATTGCAGAAATCAAAATGCCAGGCCGATTTGGGGAAGGACAGGTAAGTAGTAGGGCCCGGGCGATTTTGGGCGGCTTTCCCAGCGCTGTAAATCGAATCTAGCATTTAGGACGTTTAGGGTTAATGTTTACCTTTAGAAATGAGCTTTAAAGCCTCAAAACCCTAAACCTAAACCGCCTAAAGCCGAGACAAGAAGCACTGCAACACCACGGTCTCGAGCCGATGTGCTTACAGCTTACATGTTACATACCACGCCAAACAAAAAAATCAACCCTAAATCTTGGCATTGCTGAATGACCCCTAAACCCTTCTGGGAACCCTAAACCCTCAGGCCCTAGAAAGCCTTGATCCGATGTGCGGATCCTTTGCACCCAAAACCGCCCGACCACCCCCCTTTGTTGTTCCTCTAAGAGTGGGTTTGGGGTAGGGCATAGGGCCGGGCAGTTTTGGGCGCGCAACAGTCGGGAAAGGGGCCTGTTTTGGGTGTGCACCAGTTTTCTAATTCCTTTGTTCCTGAAACACCTGAATTGCACAACCCTCCTCCCCTTCCCTGAATTCCTTGTTTTCACACCCCTCCCCCGTGCTTCTTTCAAGAGGCTTCACGAATCCCCAAACCTCTGAACCCTGAAGCCCTTGAAACCCCTAAAGCCTACCCGGCCACCCTTGCCCTCCCCAGCCGTTTGGGCACAGGTGCCAGATTCAATCAGCTGCACGAAGGCGCCCTGGCAGCAACAGTGAAATCATCACACAGAGCAGGGCATTGAGTCCCGGCACCCAGCAATCGTCATGCAGAACAGAGCATTGAGTTTTTGTGGGCGCACCTCGGTGATGTCGTGGTGCTCGCCGTGCTCGTTTGGCTGATGCCTTCCAAGCACGCATACACCTACAACATTCGGTCCGACCAAAGCCTTTTGGTCACCAAAACCGCAAAGGTGGTTAATGCTACGTTATGCTATGTGGCTTTTGTGTATGTGTATCCGGATCCGTATGCTGTATGTGCTGTATGTGACATAAGTGCTGCTCACTCTTGCTCCTTATGTTTCTTGCTGATGAACCTTTTGCTTTTGCTTGTTTTGGAACATCCTTTGCCTTAGGCCGGAAAGTAATCCAAAAGCGAAATGGCAAAGTAAGACAATCTCACTCACTATGTATCTCGCTTCACAGGGCCTAACGCATTGCCCGTTGCCACGAGGTGCAAGCACCCAAGCCCAAACCGTAAGCCGCTTAAAAGACTGCTGCTGCTGCTGCTCACGTGCCCTGCCTGGCGCGAAATCCACACTCGATCGGGAACTTCTGCATGTCGCCAGAACTGATTCCTGTTCGTTTCGGCAGTGTCCCACCCGACCCTCTCACCTTCTCTGTGCCCCTCCCCTTGCCTGCATCTTGGCCAGGGCCATGCTGTTCGAAGGCTACAACACTCACTAGGTCCCTAGGTGGCCACAGCCCACTGACAGTGTGCTACCAGCTGATGACATGTGGACCGTTGACGTGTTACGTGTTGTTGCTTTTGCTTGCCCGGTCTGTGTGACTGTATGACACTACAATGAACCGCAGTAGTGTATGATGTGATGCGGGTGCAAGATAGCCAGCCATGACAGTGTCAAGCGGGAGCCGGCACGTGCGAAACTGATTGCACTTCCTCACTGGATCTGTATCTGTCGCCTCTGTCTTTCTGTCTGTCTGCCTGCCAGCCTGTCTGTCTGTCTCAAAGTCTGTCTGGGAAACAAACTGCAGCCCGGCCCCAAGGTTCTTGCCGTTCCGATCCGAGGCCGAAACGAAAAGTTGAGAATTGAGACGGCATGATGCCGGTAATCTAGTAATGATAAATTTCTATGATTCATGCAAGTTTTATTTATCTGTAGTACTGGTACCACTGCGCGACGAGCCACGATAATAAATGTGCTAGGAACTAGGAATCAGGAATTACGAATTAGGTCCTCGCCAATGGCCAATAGTCCAATAGTGGTCGTAGATCCTCCACCTTTCGGCACCGCCTACACCCCAGGCTTGCGCCCTTCGGCACGTGTATACCGTACCGATATACAGTACAGTACGGAGTATGCACAGTATGCAGTATGCACCCCCAGCCTATGCCTATGGCCTATGGCCCTATGGCTTTTGTCATTATGGATTCCCTTTGTGACTCAACCCTCCGAAAGCATTCAATCCTCCGATGTTACACATCATTTTTGTAGCATCGTGGCCGAACGAAAAAGAGCCAAGAGTAAAGTCTGCAGTGAGACCGGTGCAGTGCACGTGTTGCAATGGGTGGGGGCTATGGGCTATGGCGTGGCACGGGCACGGCGAGTGCGAGATTCACTTCGCTGCGTTAGCACTGCGTTGGTTTCGGTGAAAGATTTGACTGGACTCTTGGTTTCGACCCAGCTAGTGATAGCCAAACAAAACCGTTGAGACTTTCACGAGACGCTAGTTCTCTGTACAGCCCTGTAGGTTTGGGCTTGCTGTTTCTTAGTTTAATTGAAAAAGAAGAAAACTACCAATGCTAATATACCACGAATTTAGCCTAATGCAGCCACAGTTAATTAAAGCAATACCAAGAAAAACAACAGTCAGGACTAGTAATAACAACAAACAATACCAAAAAAACACCTATTTCAAATAGGCTATTTGACAATAATTGACTAATTGACAATAACGAGGATATTGTGGCAATATTATAGCATTAATAGTAATCGTAATAGCAACAGTAATAGTACTGGTAATAGAATAGTAATAGTAATAGTAATAGTAATAGTAATAGTAATAGTAATAGTAATAGTAATAGTAATAGTAATAGTAATAGTGATAGTGATAGTAATAGTAATAGTAATAATAATAACAGTAATAGTAATAGTAATAGTAATAGTAATAGTAATAGTAATAGTAATAGTAATAGTAATAGTAATAGTAATAGTAATAGTAATAGTAATAGTAATAGTAATAGTAATAGTAATAGTAATAGTAATAGTAATAGTAATAACAGTAATAGTAATAGTAATAGTAATTGATATAGTAGTAATAATAATAGTAATAGACTATTAGAGGTAGTAGAAGTAGTAGGAGTGGTGGTGGTGGTGGTGGTGGTGGTGGTGGTGGTGGTGGTGGTGGTGGTGGTGGTGGTGGTGGTGGTGGTGGTGGTGGTGGTGGTGGTGGTGGTGGTGGTGGTGGTGGTGGTGGTGGTGGTGGTGGTGGTGGTGGTGGTGGTGGTGGTGGTGGTGGTGGTGGTGGTGGTGGTGGTGGTGGTGGTGGTGGTGGTGGTGGTGGTGGTGGTGGTGGTGGTGGTGGTGGTGGTGGTGGTGGTGGTGGTTGGTGGTGGTGGTGGTCGTGGTGGTGGTGGCAGGCAAGGGAGGGGCAGGCACAGAAAACAGGAAGGAACAGGGCAGGAGGGCAGGCAGGGTCAGGGCAGGAGCAGCAGGGGGGGCAGGGGAGCAGGGGCAAGGGCAGAGCAGCCAAAGCAGGCAGATGCAGGCAGGAGGGGCAGGGGCAAGGCAGAGCAGGGGCAGGGGCAGGGGCAGCAAAGGGGCAGAAGCAAGGCAAAACCAGGGCAGGGGTCAGGCAGGGACAGGGCAGGGGCAGGGGCAGGGTGGAAGGGAAGGTGAACCAAAATCCGGAACCTGCCCCTTCAAGATGCTGGAATTTGACCTCCGGCCCCCCCAAGATTTGTAGACTGGACACTGCAGATGCCCCAATCTGTTGAACAGTTGGGCCCCGAAAAATTTGGAAACTCCAAATGCCACATTCTGGAATCCAAAGCCCGGGCTCCCGAACTCCCAAGCCTGCTGAACAGTTGGGACCCCCAAAAACCGTCAACTCCAGACCCCTCCAAACAGTTGTGCTTTTTCTGGGGGGGTGAATATAGGGAAAGTAGTTTCCCACTGTTAGTGGGCGGGGGCAGATCCCAACGTATACCATAGCTCTACAGGAATCTGGACCAAAACACTGGTAGTATTGTGGCATATTGTGGCCAACAGCTTGCCTGTCCTTTCCCTGTATAGGCTCCATATACTCTTCATACAATTACGGTGCACGACATATTTCAGGGGTCCCTGTAACGGATTGTATTGGAGTTGTATTGAGAGATATTCACGGACAGGATCCAAACCAACTTGGACACAAACCTACTTCGGAAGCTTCGCCTGGTTCTCTACTGGCTTATGCACTGCATTCAGTGAAATTCGCTGGCTGACAGGATCCTACCTCATGGAAAATCTGCTCGCAAATTGTTCCTCACAGTCAACCTCCTTTGCTGAGGCTGTTGCAGTGCAGGGTTTCTTACCTCCGCCTTGCATGGAGGAATTTTTCTCTCGAGCCGAACGACTTGGACCAAACAGCTGCAAGAAAACTTTAAGTGCTTTAGCCCTCGAGCTGCAATAAGAATTGAAAAGCTTGAAGCAACAAGGTTGACATGACTGCTTGTACCGAAACTCGCAAACTGCGGATCGCACTCGGAAGACTTTTCCTTCGGTGACGATGGGATGTCAGATGCATGTGTGCTGCTTCAGCACAGGTACACTAACTACATGCCAGGCTGGCATTCTTCTACACTAATTGCACGCAGGGAGTTGCAGCCCTCTCGGAGGGGCCCTGCTGACTTCCACCCCTCAAGAGCACCACGCCAGTGTCAGGGCGGCTGGGTGGGACAAAAAATTTCTGCTCGGCTTGAGCACACAACTCTGCATGTGAGATGGCATTGCACGAACTGACCGGAACCGCAAAGAGGTTTGCAAAAAGCTTCAAGAAAACAAAGGAAGTGCATCAAGAAAATCAAGCTGGCACAAGAAGGTTTTTCCTAAGTTTGTCCAAGGCGGCCCACGCGAGGGCCTTCGCTCAGGCTCAAGAGAACCCACTATCTCGGGGCGAGACTGTGTGGTTCTCTCGAGCCGAACGACTTGGACCAAACAGCTGCAAGAAAACTTTAAGTGCTTTAGCCCTCGAGCTGCAATAAGAATTGAAAAGCTTGAAGCAACAAGGTTGACATGACTGCTTGTACCGAAACTCGCAAACTGCGGATCGCACTCGGAAGACTTTTCCTTCGGTGACGATGGGATGTCAGATGCTTCAGCACAGGTACACTAGCTACATGCCAGGCTGGCATTCTTCTACACTAGTTGCACGCAGGGAGTTGCAGCCCTCTCGGAGGGGCCCTGCTGACTTTCACCCCAACTTAACCTATTTAAGGAATCCTTTAGCTTCGTCCAGTGACTGCAGACTCACCGGAGCCCCTGTACTTTCTTCAAGCAAGCGGTGATGATGCCGCCCACGGTGGATCTTTCAAGATGAGTGCCCAAGAGGCACAGGCTTTTGCATTCGATCCGCGAAGGTTCATCTGCGGGGTTTGGTGGTGATGGTACCCTCGCGTACCAAGGCACGACTGAAGCATCATGCTCCAATTGCAAGAAAATCTCCAATAGTCGCCTGGCTATCGACGCTTTCGCATGCCCCGAAATGGTGATGTCACGAACCCCGTTATTGTCCACGAAGAAAATTACAGGGCAGCCTTTAAAGTCGTGTGACCAAGCATCCATAGCGATTGTGAGCGCCAGCTAGGATGCGTCCGTGTACACCTTCCAGAACCCGCCTTCAAGGATCTTGATAAGTCGCGGTGCATCGCACTCAAGCCTTTGCAGAAACCTTTCAAGCGACACGCGAAGCTCGTGACTGATAGCCTCCTCGAGACCATAGGCGTGTGCAGTGATCAATCCTAGACACTTCTTCCCAGTGCGGCCGAAGATTTGAGAATCTGCAGACTGACACCTCCCTCTGAGGCGAAGCGCTTCATGATGTGGAAGACGGCCGTCCTCCAACACCTTTTGCACAAAGGATTTGATTTCCTCAATACGCTTTTCCGTATTCTTGAAGTAAATCACCCCGTCGCGAACCTGACTCAGGTCAGCAACTATTCCCAATGCAGTGAAGCATTTTGCAAAGTCATGCGATTTGTCACCGGACTCAGCGAAGGCCCATCCAAGTAACTTGAACATTGCAGTGACAGACGATTCCGCCGACAGAGCTTGGCCGGAAGTGGCAAATGTTATATAGTCATCGAAAAACGACGACCAGGGCAGAAGGAGGGCTTTGGGCGAGTGGCTGATTCTCAAGAAACTATACACCGCCATGGAAGAGCCAAATGGCATCGCCCTCATGCGGAAGTACACTCTCTCATGAGTCTCCGGATGGATCAAGCAAATGTATGAAGCCCACTCGCTGCCCGGGTGCACCGGTAGCTGCCTATAAGCAGCGGTAAGATCAAAAGCCTTTCCCAAGAGGTTGAAGACGGCCTTGCCTACTTTCCTTCTGATGTACCTAAGAAGACGCTGGCACGTGGAAGCCACCACATCAGTGGACTGCGGTTGGGGAGCTTCATAAGCTTGCACTGCTAAGTTTACCCCAGACGAAGTCAAGTTGTCAATGCACCTAACCTTCGGGCCTTGCCGCAATCCGAACCGCCTGCTCACCAAAGTTCCTGAGCACAAGTTGGATTCGCTAAGAGGGCCAATGATCCAGCCCGCCTCTAGCTCCTTCTTAGTCTTTTCAAAAACTTCGGACATTAGGGAGTGCTCCTGGGGTTTAAGGGACTTATGGACCTTTTTCCGAAAATCATGAAAATCCTCGCGCACTTGCTCTGGCGTGGCTTGCATAGGTTTGAACTTCGGCTTAAAGACGCCCGAGATGGGCGCGTGACCCACTAAGGGAATCCCTTCCTTGAGGAGACTGGACACTCCAGGGTCAGGATAAGCGTACTTCGCCATCAGAGACTCCCACAGCAAAATGCGTTTCGGTTCGGTGATGGCACGGACGTCAGGGTGCATGCTTGCTTTCAACTTTGCTTCATCCTGAGCAAGGGAAACCGAAAGGTGAACCCACTCCTTAATAACCCTAGCTCTAAGCTCGGTTACTTCGGCGTCATTCTTCTCGTCCAATGCATCAAGAGAATCCTTAAGTGGCTAAGGGAGCACAGATCCAATGGTCCGAGGATGGCTGGACTCATTGGCCGTCTTCAAAAACTCTTCTGGGTCCCAAGGAATTCCCCAAGCCATTTCCCACAAACCTACTTTCACAGTCTCGTCGCCCCCACTTTGACCTATCGGCACGTGCCTGAGAAGCTGGGATTTCGCAGGAATGCAGGCGCAGGGAGCATGGCACCCCTGAGGCACGAGCCAATCTGTAGTAAGACGCTGCATGGGCTGGCACGGTAGTTGGAGGCCAGGCGGGTGGCGAAGCACGACCACACGCTTATGTTCCGGGACGAGCGGAGGAATCTTGCTAGCCGGAGGCTGAGCACCTGCTAGAGCACGTGACATCGGCACCTGAAGTCGAGGGTCGAATGCATCGAAACATTGGCTGGGCGGTTGCCAACCTTTCTTGACGAAAACTTCGGCGAAGCAGCATGCTACTTGCATTGCGAGGTGAGCAGGGTAACCGGTGCCAGGATCGGGGCAGCGATTCAAGACTTTGCACGGAGGCCGGGGCAGGAACGAGCCAACTTGTCAAAGCCACTATCTGATACTACGAAAACGGTGTGATCGTCATGTCTGCCACCGAAGGTACACTCCTGGCAGGCAACAAAACGAAAAGAGGAGGCAACAGCCCTCCACTGAGGGTTTTGCCAGAAGCGACTTTGTCGAGGATTCGCGATGGCACAAAGGACTCCATTGGTCAAGGATGTGGACAACACATGCAACAAGAATGTGATTGCATCAGCAGTGGCAGCGGTGAAGGCTGGGGGCGTAGCAAAAATGCCGGCCAATCTAGGAGAGGCGAGCCACTCCTTGCACAGCTTCTGGCCTCGAGCCGAGGTGAGGTCCGCCGGTAGACAGAAGGACACGGACTTACTAGGATTACGGTCAACCCCAGCAGCCGAAAGTCCCAACTGCTTGAGGCAAGCAGTGACACGGCCGTTGCCCGCAAAAAGCTCGATAACAAGGGGGTCATTCCAAACGACATCAGAGTTCGGAAGAACCGGTCTCGTCGGCAGCAAGCTGGCCTCTGGCAGAGGCGGTGATGGAGGCAACAAATTTGCCTCCGACGCACACAAACCTAATGCCCGGCTCGGAAAGCCTAAGCTCTGGAGTTGCTGTTTGAAGGCTGTGGACAAATCACGAGTATGCGCAGGCTTAAATGCAACGAGAAGCACTCGCTCACCGACCCACGGCATGGTACAATGGGTGCGTCGCGGATCTACGACACAGGGCCCATCTGCAACCGGAAGGAGCGAGCCCATGAGTGGATGGCCCAACTCATCGCGCACAACAACGGATCCCTGTCCTTCTTGCCACACCTCGCCACCTGTGAAAGAGGACACAGGAATCAAGTAATTTACCGATCCCGGAGAGTTGTTAATGTCGACATGTAGAGGTGTTCGCAAATTCTTAAAAACTGCAACCGCGCCAAAATCGGCCTCCGGAAAAGCTTGGAGCACAAGCCTGCAAAGCATGCGCGTACAAGCGGGGAAAACAGAAGCATGTTTCCGAAGCCCTCGCAAAGGACCTTTAGCGTATGCGCCTGAGGTCCAAGAAAAGGTGTTCTCAGAAGATTGACCTCGTGAAGGTTTCTCAGACTCCAAAAGTGTAATTAATTTCAAGATGTCAGCCAGCACAGGAGGCTCACACTTTGCAGAAAATTTTTCAGCCGGATGCTCTAACGCAACGAGTTTTGACCCGGTCGGTGCAACCAAGCTGCAATCATGCAATGGGTAGTCTTGACCTCCAGTCGAGGTTGCGGCAATTGTTGCTGCGATGCCCTCTCCGTCATCGGTCACCATATGCACATCCGCAGTGCGGATCGGATGTCACTTTTTGCGCTGTGGACACTCCTGGATGCCATGGTCGGGGAGAAGCACAGTGCGCAAACATGAAGACCTTTCGGGCACGGGTCAAGGGTGCAACCACAAGGCAGATTCCTGGAGAAACAAATGCGCTTCTTGTCCGGAGTTTGGGCACTCCCGCCGAGTTTGCGTATAGCCTCCGGCACACTTGGCTGCCATGCTGGACGCTTGCCCTTGCCTTTGCCAGAACCCTTGCCTCCGTCACCTTTGCCAACCTTCTGTTCACGCTCATTCTGATCCTTCTTGGTCGGAGCAAACCGCTTCTTGCCATCCTTAGAGGATTCCCTGGGGAGCAGCGCAACAGTGACATCGTACGATTGCAACGCGGGTAACAGTGCATCGTCCACGGGGTAGGTGCCAGCGGGGCTGCCCCTTGGGCTAACCTCGTCCTCGATCAACTTTGTCCAAACCTGGCGGTCAGCAGTGAGGAGCTGGTGCACACTGGTTCTCGCGTGCCCCGGAGGGGGCTCTCGACCCATGTGGCCGAAGAGCTTCAATACATACTTCTCGTGAGCGAGGAACGAAGCCACACCCGCAAACTGAAGGGCGATCCCACGCCTTTTCAAAGCCTCCTGCAGCAACAAGGCGGACCCACAAGTGACCTCAGGCAAATCCTTTTCTTCTGAAATCGCAAGCTTGCCCTCTTCCAAAGAAAGAACCTTGTGCGCCTTGACGTTCTGGATTTCATACATTCTTGTGCCACACTGCTCAGGTGCAATGTAGCGCAGCTGGCCTTCACGTTCCATGCGGCAAGCAGCATTGAGGAGCCCATGCGACGGCTCCAAGGACCCTTCAACCAACACTCCTGGGATGCTGGCTTTCACAGCCTCCATTCTCTTCTGCTGTTCTTGTCGGACTGCGTAACTTGTTCACGCAGATCAGTGAGCAGTAATGCCTGACTCTCAAAGATGAGCCTCTTCACACTTCCTTTCTCGCCCAAGAGAGCTGCAGGTATCACGGTAGCAATGAAGTCATCAAAGTCCGATTGAGGCAACGGCGCCCCCGGTTGGCCGCACGAGTAAGCCAACTTACTCGAAGCGTCGATTCCATGAGCTGCAAAAGCACGGAGCGTGTCCCGGCTAAGACCGACCTCGGTGCATCTCGAGGTGAAGTGATGGGTGCTCTCTACCAAAGAGGTCATACTGAGCCCAAAAGCTTTAGCGGAAATCGATCCACCTCAGCTCGAAAGAGTAGCCAGGCCTGCACACACTAACTCAAACAAAGCTCAAGTATCATCAGCAGCAAGGTGAAAACATGCACACCCCCAAAGAAGTCGTATCGACTTTCGGAGCACATGCGCTCCGAGCACCTTCGCTCATACCTCAACTCGAGAGGCTAGCCAAACCTGCACACACTGACTCAAGCAAGGCTCGAGCGGGACATCACAAGGTGACAGCATGCACACCCCCAAGAAGTCGCATCGACTTTCGGAGCACATACGCTCGGAGCACCTTCGCTCCTTTCGCATCCTTTTTTCTTTGGGGCCGACTTCAGCCTTGATCCACGTCAAACATTTCGCCTGCATGTCCGGCACTCTGTCCCACGAGATACTTCCTCTCTCGTAGCCTCCCGGTAATTCTTATTCACCGGTCGCCCACATGCGAGCAACATCGGAGCCTCCTCAGGACTCGCGAGCAGATGCAAAACTCCACTACCGGTGTGAACATACCACACCTGGTCAGTAGACTCCACTTTGGCTCTCTTCCACCGTCGCACAATGGGCTGAGCGGCCTCCTCTGCCGAAGAGCTCGAAGAACTTGCAGACGATCCAGAGGATTCGCTATCAGACGAATCTCCCGGCTCTGAACCAGACTCGTCACTACTGAACACTTCAATCTTGACCACACCTTTTCCAGGAGGCGAACCGTCCTGACACGTGATTGCCTTTCCAGCTTCCTTGGTGCTCGGCATCTTTGGGAAGTAACTCGACCGACTGCTGTCGGGCATGAACCGCCCGGCCACGATCTCTCTGATCAAGTCTTGCAACCTTCGCACTGGGGCGGCCGCAAGCTCTCTGCTGTAGATGGCCTGAGTAGTCTTGACAGACGAGGCATGCCTGCCCAGTATACTTTTGAGGTCCTCGTCGAAACCAAATTTACTCCCCCAACCTAAGCAGGTGCCCCGAAGAGAGTATGCAGTAACTCTCGGCACGGATGCATCAAGGATTTCTTCAGGCTCGCCCAAGAATGCACGCAAGGCACGGCCCACCTCGGCAGAAGTGATAGACCGCGCAGAAGGGATTGTTCCAGATGCATCCCTAGGAGCGAGAGTCAATGGCCCCCTCACAACAGGCAATGCTCTGCCAGCGTCCTTGAAGGCGCTCAACGCCTCGTTGATCCAGCACTTTCCATGCACTCCGATCATTGGCACCAAGATTGGAAGGAGCTTATTCTTAAGCTGAACTTTTCTTGCCCCCTTGTGCTCAGAGACTTCAAAGACTAGCAGAGGGTAGTCTGAATCGGCGGGGCAGTCGACCTCAACCGATTCGATAAACAAGAAGTCGCTGGGACGTGCCCTGGCATACAGCCTAATCAAGATGGATGCAAGAAGAGCCCTGTCGAAGCAGTGCAGAGCTCCGGACTCCAGCCGCGCATGAAGCTCAAGGATCTGCGAAACCCTAAGATCTAGGGCTTGTCTCAGTTTCCTGACCTTCACAAGTTGCTGCTCCGCGGCACCGCAAATTCGTTTTGACTCGATGATGCCCGAGACTTTGAACCCCAGCACAAAGTGCGCAAATCTGAAGGAGCTGATCACAGACGATGCTTTTGATGCGGGTGCCTCGGAAGCTTTAAGGAACTGCACAAAGTTCCACACTTGTACCTCGTGCAACTTCTCGGCAGACTGAGGCTCATGGGCATCTACCCAACGAACAAAAGCCCAAAAGGAAGCCGCTCTCTTATGGATGGTGTGTGGCGACTTGACTCCCACGGCCGCAGAGACTGCAGCTTCGATCAAAACATAAGTGTTCTCGCCTGCACCTTGGCCATCTAAAACACAATCATAAAGCGTGCAGCATGCCGAATATCTCAGGACCAACCGGCTCCACATGCACACACCTTGGTCGAACTTTCGCTCTCTTTCAGCTGCAGGGTCCCTGGCCGCAGCACCAAGTGACACAGCCCAAGCAAAGATCGCACCAGTATTACACTCCTTGGCAGGCTGCTTGGATAGTGGATTTCCAGGAGTTGGGATCGACAAAGGAGGAATCTTCGAATCCTGCTTGAAGCCATTCAAGGGGTCCCATGCACAATCTGGATCAAGCAGGCCCTTTGCAAAATCGGTCTCCCACGGCAGTTGAAGGCTCAAGTCGAAATTACCAAACTTAGCAACATCAAACTTGACTAGTCCCCCAACAAAGGAGCCCAGGGCGTCGTCCCGTGCACAAGAAAGGCGTTCAGTTTCTTTGCTGCGCGAGCTGCTTAGCCCGCCGACTGAAGTATTTGATGCTGCACCCAAAGCCGCGGAGTCAACTCCGTCGCCTCGCCCTGGTGATGGCGAATATGACAACAAGGAGGCTCCCTCTTGCAAGACGACATCGCTTGTGTCCGACAACACAGAGGCTCCCTGTTTCGAGAAGACACCACTTGCAACTTGCTGATCCTCGCACCAATCCTCAGGGAAGTCGCAGAAAAGTTCGGGAGGCTGTGGAGGAAAAGGGTACTGGACCTCCTCAGAAAGCTCTTGAAGCCCCCAACTTGAACCCCTAAAGGACCGTCGGGCACTGCGGGGGGCAGGGCCCCATGCGGGGAGGCGGGGTCAGGGACTACCGAGGGTCCTTCTACTTCATCAACCGTAGCAGCTGGCGGCACAGCCGAACTGGATGCAGAGGACATAACGTCAAGCACGGTGATAAGCCCTTGCAAGGGAGCGGACAGCACGAATCACCTCCTGTCGGATCTCCAGGAAGACTCTCGCCACTTCACGAGACACGCAGGACAGAGCACGGAGAAGATGCACACCGAGAGCAAGCAAGACGTGAGCACCAGAAGATGCGGCTCCCAGCAGCTGAGGCAGCCCGACCTGAAGAGGAGGCTCAGGTTGCAGAATCACGGACTGCCAACCTCGGACGGGCAGGCGCCCCCAGAGCCACAAGAGAAGCAAACGTCTGACAGGCGGAGGCGGATGCCGAAGGCGCCTGTCCATAGGCTTCCCGACTGTTGCGGGAAGCACAGAAAACTACAGCCTTGGATTTAGCGCCCGAAGCCTGCTAGGAAGCAAGTAAAGGGCTTTTAGAGAGCCTGACACAAAAAATTTCTGCTCGGCTTGAGCACACAACTCTGCATGTGAGATGGCATTGCACGAACTGACCGGAACCGCAAAGAGGTTTGCAAAAAGCTTCAAGAAAACAAAGGAAGTGCATCAAGAAAATCAAGCTGGCACAAGAAGGTTTTTCCTAAGTTTGTCCAAGGCGGCCCACGCGAGGGCCTTCGCTCAGGCTCAAGAGAACCCACTATCTCGGGGCGAGACTGTGTGGTTTCTCGAATCAACACCTGTATGCGTTTGCCTCGAAGCCAAGATCCACATAACAGACAGGGGTCCATCATCTTCCTGCTGTGCAATAGGGCCTTGAAGCGGTTCCAAGTTTTTTGAGTCATTCCCATAAGCAGGGATGCACAACAGGAGAGGTTTGCAATATATTCCAGTATAAAACGGTCCATGTCATGCCGGATACAGGCTTGCCTTGGCTCGGGCTGAAAATATGTTAATGTGGGCCTACACCGAAGAAAAACGTTCACGCAACGTCCTGCAAGGTCTCAAGTTTCGTGCTGTCCCTACGTTCCGGGCGTGCAACAGCAAAAACGGTAGCCTCTGCCCCAACAGCATCCTAGACTCGGACCTGAGGCTTGAAACAACGTTCTGCGGCAAAAGCGAAGTCCAAGTTGAATCTCTGCGCTTTAAGCGGTCAAGCAATGTGGCTTGCGCAAGATGGCATTCCATCCGGCCTTCCGTCCTCCGGTCACATGGTGATGGAATTTCTCTGCTCAAGATGCAAAACGTCGCCCTAGGTTGCTTGGCGTTTCCGCACGTCTGAACTGGACGCTTCTAACTGGCAGAAAAAGTCCTCCTTCCGACCGCCAGCTCCTCACAGCTAAACCAAGTTATTGAAAACAAGCAAAACAATGCCCATTACAATGCAGGCTTCCTTTGTCATCAGGCAGTTAGAAGTGCATGTGGCGAAACAGGGCCATCAGGGGCATTCGATGCCGAAAGGCCCATAGTCGGCACCTGACGCGCAGGCGAAGAGCGCGTCCCTTCGACTTCTTTCTGAAAAAGCGCCCACGCAAAGGGCGATCGTTAAAGGCGGCTGCAATGCGGACTATTTTTAACTCAAAAGCAAGTCGGACACTGCCGAACATGATCCGGGCAACGGTCGCAACGGAAGTCCCATTATACGTTCCGGACCAGAAAAACCCCTCACCACCCGACCGAAAAAAAGTGCAAAGGAAGGCAATCCCTCCCGGTATGTGGAAGAGCATCTTGAAAGTTTCGAGAGGTTCACCGGCACACCGGAACGGACTGCCGGAGTAAAGACCCTGATGAGCAATTGCAACCGGTGTGCATAGGAACCCGAAGAGAGGCGGAAGCTGGGTTGCGGCGAAGCTTCGCCAGGTTTTGCGTGACCAGAGAAAAAGGGCTGCTCTTTTTTTTGACCCCGAAATATTTTTATTCAGACCCCGCGCTTGGTCCATCTTGATTTCGACCCCGGCATGTCTTTTTTCCGACCTCCATCTTTTCTTCAGCCCCGCGACGAGGTCTAAAAAAAGATTACGATCTTTTTTTCGACCTCCACTCTACGATTTAAGCCGTCTTTTTCTCGGCCCCGAAATATCTCGTAACTGACCCCGTGTCTTTTGTCGGACCCCGGTGGATCTTTTTCTGGGCCTCTAATGTCTTTTTTCTGACCTCTGCAAAGATAGAAGCACGCACACATGACATATCAAACAACACAACAAAGAGCGCCACAATATGAATTTTGCAACGCAAACTGCACAAAAACTAACTTAACCATACTATAACTTCTCACACACACACACACAAAAAGAAGAAGAACCACGAAATCGCTTTTACGGGCTGAAAGCGAACGAAAGAAATCAAAGTGTGTCATCGAAAGAAAAGTTTTCCAACACGAAGGAAGGAGAAGCCACACGATATCGCTTTAGGGTGCAAAAGCAAAGAAAATAAAAATGAAAAAATAAAAGTGAAAACACACACATGACAAAGGATCTTTTTTCCGGCCTCCAACTTGTCTTTTTCTGGCCTCTGCTTGGGGCCGGAAAAAAATCAAGGTCTTTTTTTGGATCGTGGTGGAAAAGCGCGGATGGCACACTGTGTGGTGGAAAAGTTTGTCGGAACAAACGTTTTCGTACGGTGCGCTTGTGGCGGCGAGCCAGACGGCCATTCCAACTTCACTTTGACGCAACAAAGCGCCTAGATTCTGATATGGTGGACGCTTGCTCTTGTTCCTTGAGCCAGTTGAGGGGATCGTCGGCGGCACTCGCACCGACCCCTTCTGCGGGTACTATCTCTCGGCATGTGAGAACCAGTTTCAAACATCGCCCGTCAGAGACGATGCCGAGACTTTCAGGACACACGCCCCACTTGTGCAAAAGACCCTGCTCCCCACAATGCGTTCAATGCGTTCCCTACTGCCAGTTTGCCGATGCGGTTCCTTGCGGCCCTTCCGTGGAGTTAGCCAGAGTGGCATCTTTAATGCTAAAGAGGTGAAAGAGAAAGTCTACCACCCGAGCTAACGAGCAGCAGGACACGAAGACAAGCTCCGGCTGAATTGTACTGAGCAGCTCAAGTCAACGAGCTGACCTTCTGTGAACTGATCACGATGATACATCTTCTCCTCTGGCGGAGGCTCGCTTTTGTTGATTCACACAGGGCTCTGGGGCACAGGTCTTGAAAGCGCTTGTTCATGCCGCGCCCTCGTCATCGACGAGGGACGGCAAGAAGGGCATTCGTAGACCACCTCGGGCCGGTGAGGGAGCCTTTGCTTGCTTAGTGGAAGCAGCGCTTGCTTGAGTAGCCTCACTCGTCTATAGTTGTGCAAGGGAGGACCATTGTCGAGCCCCCCCTAAGTGGGAGGGCCTGAGCACCGTCGGACGCTTCATCTGACTTCGAGGCTCTCAGCGCTCACTTGTCTGAGCTTCAGCAGCAGGTTCATAGTCTGCAGACTCGCTTGATTGCAGCAAAGACAGCAATTGGTGCTTTAATTGAGCAATGGCAGTACATTCGCCTCTATTTTCTTCAGCACTTTGTGCATCGCTGCAGACACTTTTTGCTCTCTGTGACTCAGCCTGAGGTCGCATCAATGTCCGATCATGCTTTTGCGCCTGCTCCGTCTCTGTCCGCCTCAGATTTTAAGGGCTGGGGATGCAGCTGAAGCTCCTGAGTTGCCTTTGCAGGGTTTCGGTGCCGGTGTCTCGCCTTTTGAATGTTCAGAGTTCTGTGGCTTCCGATGTTGGCGGTGGCCGAGGCGCTCGATGCCATGTTAGCTGATGGTGCCAATGTGTTGCCAGATAGTAGCCTTCCCAGTGAGACTTGCGGCTCTACGTGGATCCAGCTGGCAGGACAAGACTTCCATGTGCCTTCACGTCGGTCATGTCTTGTTTTTCTTTCTGAGGGAGTGCGTTGCAGTGCATGTGCATTCCAGTGAAGCAGCTCTGTCACGACTCGAAAAATGCCACGAGAATCGGCGAAGCAAGTAACCCAGGCGCTTTGCCTGCTCGGTGTCCACAGACATTGGCACATGCTCGAATATCCAGATCTTGGGCACCCGATCGCCACTCGTCAGCGTGTGCCGCGTAGCGATCCTGTTGCCCTTCACCACAAGACCTAAGTCTCCAGCGCACTTCACTGCTCGAGCGAGGTACTCGCCGTGGGCCTCCTGTTTGCTGGTGCGTTCCACCCAAGAGATCCTGCTGCGAATGGCCATGGAGCGAGAGGGATCAAGGAAGACTCCGTCCTGTCCTGAAGCATGCAAGATCGCCTCCGCCTCGGGTTTCAAAAGGCGAACTAATCCGTACAACTGGTGGCCCATTTCGCTGCCCTTCTCGGCTTTCCAAGCAAAGCTGTCTAGTGCATGCACATGCCTATCAGCGAGCCACTGTAAGTCTGCTTGGTCTCCAAAGGCACGGCAACGGCAGGCAACTGCCTTTGCTTGACTGGCTCGGCACGAGGGGGAGCGACTCTGGCCCAAGTGATCAGGCTCTCGCTGGTCAAGGTTGATCGGAGCCAAATCGGCATCAGGATCGGCAGCGTGGGAGCCTTGAAGTGAAAGGTCCTTTCGCCCTTGGTTCCGCGGACTCGCATCATGACGATGTCGAGGAAGTGGTCTCGAGGATTCCGGCCCGCTGCGGTATTGACGTACATCTCCACCGCGAAAGGCACTGCGCCACAGCCTAAGGGCCTGGTTGTGCGAGTCTCTAAAACCTTCGCCTCGCAGCAACTCTGGGATGCTTTCGGTCCCCACCGAGGAGGCCTCTGACACGGCGGCCGAGGGGGACCAAAGGTGAAAAAGCTTGCGGTGTTTCCTGAGCTTCGAGCCATTCCGGCTGGAATGCTCCTGGAGTTCCAACCCAAGGATGGGGCATGTGCTTTCCATTGCTTCTCAGTGGGATTGCATAGGCTGTCGAAAGGAAAAATCAACAAACATCCCGTGCTGCAGCGTGTAGTCGACTAGGCCCGCATACGCCAAAAAAATTCTTCGTGGGCGAACATGTTCGCCCATGATGGACTTGGCTAAAACGGCAGGATTGGGGAGGGCTGGAGCCTGTCGCGTCGGGGTGAGGTGCACAAGTGGAGGCAGGCAGGCCACCAGTTCTTCTTTCGCGAGCGGAACTTCCGCACGGTAGCACACGGGTGGGCCTTGCTAGGTCTCTGTGGGCCAGGTCTTTTCTTTGCAAGGTCTCTGGCAGCGACTCGGGTGGCGGCAGGGCAAGTGCAAGTCCAGTCGGGTGGGAGGGCCAGACTGATCCTCGTGGCCAAGTTGGCTTTCCACACGACCATCAAGCCACTGAGCAGGTGGTACAGCAGTTTCTGGACGAGGTACGCCAGGGCATGTTTGTTCTCTTTGTGGACTTACACTCCGTAACCCCTTTGGCTCAAGGCGTCTCGGCTCGAGTGCTCAAAGAGCATAGTACAAGCTAGGCGCGGGTGGGAGGCCGTAACTAAAGGTTTGTGTTTCTCTTGCCCCCTCTGAAATTTGAGGGCTTAACTAAACTTGGTAGTTGAGGCCCTGGGGGGAGTGTAGGCTGTTTGCTTCGCTGCACGCACTTACGCCCTGATCCCACAAGTAAGCCTTGACCTCAGTGTCTCTCAAGAGTTGCTGCTGTCTTTGCACGCTTAAAAGGTCTCTGAGACTTTGGGAGTCTCCTGTGAACGGAGCCGCTCAACTACTGCCATTGTGAGTGGTTGGCTGTTGTTGTTTTGTATCTGTTATACGGACGGCAATTCTGCTGTTCCGTCAGAAGAGAGACGCTGATTGCTGTAGTGCAGGCAAGCTCCCCCACAGGTGGATCCTCTGCTTGCCCTGGTGCGCATCATCCACGCCAGTTGTTGGTTTGGGTCAGCTCGTTGCGAATGAGATGAAGCCTCATCACATCGGTGGCACTATTCATGAGGATGCTGCTATGGAAACTTGCAAGCAGTTATGGCAACACTTCCTTGGGTATGCTATGGAGCTCTCCATTGATGTTGACATAGTACTTGCTTCGTATCCTTCAGTTATCGAAGAATGCCAAGCTTTTGCGGCGAATGTCTTAAGAGTTGGAACATTTCAGGCCGAGGATGTCACATCATTGTTGACCTCTATTCGCCCCGATATGAAGATTGCGTTAGTTGATCCCATCCCGAGCAAGGCCAAACAAATCCTGAGAGCTACTGACACCACCAATCAGGTGTTCATCGTTTTCTCTTCACCTGCAGGATATCCACAGGATATGGTCTTTTATGACGTTCAAAGGAAGTATGAGTTACAAAGTGACTTCTCTTTGGAGCTCAATCACTTCAGAGATGGAAAGGATCTTGTGCCCTCTCCAGATCCGAGTCCACCCGATCGCCCACAACATGTAGCATATCCTACGTGGGCTATGATTCAGAGGAAGGACAGTGTCGAATCCGGACATCTAACACTGACCGATGTCATCAGCCAAAGGTGGACGATTTCATTCTCAGCGACGATTGGATTCCATGAGCGAGATGCTATTGATGTGTGGCTTCAGCTAGGCTTTACTGTCGCCCAGGATAAGACCTACTTCAAAAAACAGTGCAATGATAAGATGTATGCTATCACTGTCTGTATTGGTATTGCCCAATTGACAGGTGATATAGTTCGTCAAGCCTGCAACGTTATACGACACAATCTTGACAGAGCTCGAGATTTGAGCAAGACAGGTGTCTTCCCTTATTTTCAAATCTACGTCAGTCAGCTGCCAGCGAGCCTTCTGTTGGAGTTATCGACACTGATTGACAAAAGGGACTTTGAAGCTTTGGATGCCTATACAGTTTGTCATTGCAGTGGTATCAACAAGTCGCATCTTTATGTTGAACAAGTCTTATCCAAAGCTGCTTCCCTACATATATGGGCTGCTTTCATCAGAGACTTTGCAGTCATCCGCGCTTCCGCTCTACAGTATCAAGCGCTTATTAATGCCCTTCGAATTGACTGCATAGATTTGCCAGAAAGCTATGGTAGAGGGGCCATAAAAATTGTGCCTGAACAAGAATGCGCAGCCACTTTCCTCTCGGCACGGGTCCACAAATTGCGAGTTTTGTGCCCCTCCACAACACATGAGGTCCACCTCCAGTGCTATTACACGGATAGAGCTACTTCGATCAAGGAGGTCGGCGATGAACTTGAAAGCCTTGGCGCTTTGCCTACATACCTGCGTGTCACACAAGTTGAAGGTGATGCACGTACGATCATATCAGTTGTTCACGCAGTTATTGGAAAAGAAGCGCTCACGACTATGTGGGATCACTACAGTGGCAGCAATACAACGCTTGTGATTCAATACCTTAGCAAAGAGGTCGCTCCCATTGTGCCCAGTATACCGAGGGTTGCTCGCCTGGAAACGCCACTTGAACACTGGCAGAGATATAGCAATGAATATCAAGTGCCAAATACTCGTTTATCCTTTGCCTTACCGGCTGACAAACACGACAGGATCGCCCTGACGCGAGTGGCCTACACAGTCAAGAGTACTGTTACAGGCAAAGAATGTATTTGGACGCAGGAGCCATCTCCGATCATACACATTGCTATTGATGATATGCATCAGCATGGCTACCTCAAGCTACTGCATGATGTGCTTGAAGCATATGTGCAATCGGTAGGGTGTGGAGGCGCCCTTGGCCCAGCGCACACCATTCTGAGAAACATTAGGGAAGCCAGATATGAGTGTGATCAGAACGCAGGCAGCTCTAACTCGGGAGGATACGCCGTTTACGCCATCTCGGGTAGAGATTCTATTTGCATACCGAAGTTTGACTTCGCTGCAAATTCCCTGCAGGCTGCTTTTCAAGGCACAGTCAGGTTCTCAAATTTCGGCAAAGGACTGCTCTTTGCTCCTTATCGAGAGGACTTTTAGACCGTTTATGGACTTGGCTCCTCCGTCGCTGTCAGTTTGGTAGGCTATGTTAAAGGTGCTGAGGACAATACCAGCTCCATCAGCGGCGGCTTCCTTAGTAAACAGGTGCCTCAACGGGTGCGTCAGTCCACCACCACTTCTCCAGGAGTTAGTGCCACGGCAGGTGCCTTAGGAACACCTACTGTTGAAGAAGCATCTGCGACTCGTACCCTAAGACTACAGAAGGCCAAGCTTGACGCTGTCAAAAGCAATGCCGTTCCGCCTACAGCGCTTGATGTCACTGCCACGCCGCATCTTAAAGGGCAAGCAGTCCCGTCCGAACCCATTGCTCAGAGGGTAACATGCGTTACGGGACAGGCGATTCCCCTTCGACCCAATCTTGAGCTTAGCCCACCAAAAGCTAATGTTATGCCTATCGAGGAAAAAGGAGCCCCACATTCCAAGCTTGCTGGTCCTCCTTCAAAGATTGGTCGCCCAGAAGGAAGGTCGCACACAAACTCTGCCTGATGGCACGCGTCCAAGGTTCCGGCTAGGGCTAGAGCACTCTCGGGCGCAGGAACGTTGGAAGGCGGCGGCAGATGAGTTCCTCAGAAAAGAGGGTCTTGAGCCGGAAGTGAAATTCAGTCACGACCCCCCAAAGTTGTGACAACGCATATTCCATCTCAGCAAAAAGACGTTCCAGCCAAAAAAGCTGCCAGACATACACCTGCCATTCCTGTCCAGGAGATTGTGTTCGCTAACCTTTCTTCGCTTGTCTGCCATGTTGCCTGCGCCTTCAGAGCTATGGCATCCAATCGTATAGACAAATCTGAGTTAACATCTTCACGTAACGCAATTCAGCAAGCCTTTGTTTCAGTTGGAGCCGGGCTAACCTAAAATGATTGGGGAGAACATGTCCGGTCGGGTTTGCGGATGCCCTTGTCAGGCATTATCGAACAGACCCTGACAAGATTCATTCCGTCAATGACACTCTTGTCTCAGCTCTCAAAGTCATTGCAAGGAGTTTCAAAGCGTACCAACCTTGGACTACATGTGCACGCCAAATGCGGACGTAAGCAGCACAAGAATGGAATCAAAGACTGTAGGCAAGTATACATGCGGTACACGCTGCCTCTAACAGTACTTACAGCTGAAGCAGACTTGCTCAGCAAATTTGACGCCTGTGTTGCCTCGATTGACACGTTCCTAACAGAAGCCCTTCCTCGTGAAGCCTGTGCCAAATGCGGTCAAGTGCTGCTCCCAGCAGGACTTCTTTTGCCGACAGCGTTTCCTTTCGTATCTCATGCCCTTGCATTCACACATGAGGTTTTTGATTTGCTTGGTCATGAGATTATGTTAAGTCCCCGCAAGAGACATGCCTATCGTGTTGCCATTCTCGTTGTACATAGTGAGAGCAGGCAGCATTACAGTGCTCTCGAGTTTGCTGACGCTGGCTATGCCTACGCTTATGACAACTTGCAGGGACTTCTCCTTCAATGGAGCCGGCCACTCAGCTTGATTGTTGTCTTTGTGTCGCAGAATGTGAAAATCCCATTTGACCTTGGATGTCCTGATGTTTTCGGCATGCCTGAAGCTGTGAGGTGCTTTTGAGTTAGGAAGTGACTGCACGTTCGTTTCGTCTCGTTTCGTCAGTGCTGTGCGCTCTGTTTTTCACATGGTAGCGGAGCTCCTGAGGACTTAGAAGGAGCTTTACAGCGCCATGGCCTCGCCCTTGCCAGGTGGGAGTAGTGAGACTCCTGCTCAGAACGTCCCTGTGCTTGAGGAAGGCATGGACTTCGACCTGTTTGGACAGGGACCCGTGGGACCTGTAGGACCTGTGAACAGTCCTGTTGGGTCGCCGACAGCTCAGCAAGCAGCAGCGGCTGCACCTGCGAGTGGTTCTGCAACAGTGCCAGAAGGTGTTAGTGGTCCGGCTGTAGCGCCGGCAGCTCCTGCTCAGTGTCCGGTTCCTCCGAACCCTGCGTTGGGAGGTGAACAACTGCAGCAGTTGATGTTGCAGATGCTGAACAACCAGAACACGGCTTTACAGCAACAGCAGAATCAGATGAACTTTCTGATGCAAGCTCAGAGTGCTCAGTTGACCCTCTTGAACCGCCGTTTGGACGAGGAAGAAGCCAGACGGAAAGCCGACGAGGATCGGCGAAAGGTGTCTTCGGACCCCTTTGCAGCTGCAGTGGCTGCTAGCAGTTCGGGAGCAGCGCCGACGGCGCCTACTGGGTCGCTTGTTGCCCCTCCGAGTGGGCCTGCTGCGAGTTCTGGAAGCTTTTCGAGTTTTGGTGGTCGTGCAGAGAAGTATCTGCCACCCCTGCCTCTCATCAATGCTGGTGAGATGAAGCAAGGCCGGATCCGCGAGCTTGAGGAGTTCCACCGCTTTCTGGAAGTGCTGTCCAGCTGGCTAGCATTGACCGATGACGCCTTTGTTGGCGAGCTAAGGCAGTGCTTGTTTGTTGCTGGTGAGATCCAGCAGGTTACTTTGCCCAGTGACACTGCGGGAAGAAGTGCACGTCTTTTTTACCTGTTGCAGCAAGCTTTGGCAAAGTGGGACAGAGGATTGGAGATCCTCCGGAGTGTTTCGACACGCCAGAGCAATGCAGCTGCAGGATATGAGGGTGTGAGAGAGCTTTACCGGCAGTACTCTGTGAACAGCCGCATGGAGGCGGTGTATATCAGAGACGAAATGCTAAAGCTCCACACAAAGACTGCAGCGCTGAAGCGCCCTCTGGAAGTTGTGCGTTTCCTCGAGGACGAAATCTCCAAGGGAGATAAAAAGCTGGTGCGTTTTCCCGACCTCTGCTTGAACGCCGCCGACAGATCGGCCATTTTGCTGCAAGCTGTGTCAGTGCAAGCGAGAGAGTACTTGGTGCTGCATGGCAAGACTGGCAGTTGGACCGAGATGGCGGAGAGTCTTCGTTTTTACGAGGAGCAGCTGCGCATGGTGGAGCTGCCAAGTGGTGGTTTGCGTGGTCTCAAAGGAGACAAAGGCGGGAAAGACGGCAAAGGCGCGAAAGGAGGAAAAGCCGGCGGTGCCAAGGACAAGTCCCAGATTGTCTGCTGGTACTGCGAGAAGAAAGGGCACTATCAAGAAGAGTGCCGCCAGAGGATCGCAGATGAGAAGAAGCAGGGCAAAGGCGACAAGAGCAACAAGCCCAAGGGCAAAGGCCAGGGCGACAAAGACAAAGGAAAGGGCAAAGAGAAAGGCAAAGGCAAGCATGGCAAGGATAAGGGCAAGGACAAGAAGACCAAGAAGCAGCACGCCCGTGCTGTAGCGGATGGCGAAGCAGAAGAGGAGCCGGAGGGAGAGACTGTGATGGCCCTTCGCGCTTCTGGCGAGTTGATTCCGGTTGATGCCCGCGGTGGCGTCTTGAGGACGACTCCTTCGACACCTGAGGTGCCTGCTGCGGCGCACCGAGTGACCGTTGAGCACAGAGTGTGCTTAGTTGGCATTGAGTCGCAAGATAGCTACTGGCTAGTGGATAGCGGTGCTACTTCTCATTGCATGTCGGTCTCCTGCTTCGAGAAGTATGAAGTCCTTCGCACTTATGATTTTAAGCCCACGCTGTCGAATGCCTCCAACGACATGATTGAAGTGTTGAAGGTGTGTGACGTTCGCGTTCGTTTTGGGAAGCTTGTGGTGGTGCTAGAGCATTGCTTGATCACGAACCTAGATTTCAATGTCTTGTCACCGTTTGTGGCTTGGCAGAGAGGATGGCACACCATGCTCACCAACACACCTCATATTTTCAACAAGAAGAACAAGAAACGCATTCGGTTGACTGTCAAGGATCGCGCTTGGTACGCGGTTGCTGCTTTGAAGGATTCTGGGGATAAGATGGAGGTTGATGCTTTGAAGCCCTCGTCGTCCCCGAAAGCAACGGAAAAGCCTGAAACCACGAAACCCCCGAAAGCCACGGAAAAGCCTGAAACCGCGAAACCCCCGAAAGCCACGAAAGCCCAGAAAGCCCAGAAAGCTCAGGAGCAAAGGTCTTTGGAGTCTGTGAAGAGCCTAGAGTACACGCCTTTTAAGTTTCTGCTGAGGAGCTTGAGGACGCACGGTGGTAGTGCCGTTTCGGTCTGTGAGGGTGCTGCTCTGGAGTCTCTTGAACGCTGTGAGCTTGACCGCTTTGGCTGTGGTAGCAGAAGTGGCAAGAAAGATTCTGAGGCTCAGCCGTCGTGGACCGCTGGGTCGATGATGATAAGTGTTGTGAGCTTGTGGTGCATGGCTTGCGTTGGCGTGCTGTGCTCCCTGTGGACCTTAGTGAGTGAGTGTGCTTGCGAGGTTTCAGGGTTAGGGTTTCTTCAGGATTTGCGAGGCGGTTCCCTGCGGAGGCTGCAAGGTAGTGCAGTGCGTGTCGTGAGGGAGTGTGCGTGCAAGGTTTCAGGGCTAGGGTTTTGTCAGGATTTGCAAGGCGGTTCCTCGTGTAGGCTGCAAGGCAGTGAGTGCGCGAGGTCAGTACGGCGTAAGCTGCAAGGCAGTGAGTGCGCGAGGTCAGTGCAAGGTGGTTTCAAGTGGAGACTGCAAGGGTGCGCAAGGGTCGTGCATCGTAGTTTGGTGCTCAAGCTTCTGTTTTTCACGCTCCTCGTTTTGTGCGATGGGGCGTCGACGAAAGAAGCAGCCGGAGCCCCCGGTATCCTCGACGGACGAGGAAGAAAGGTCGTCGCAGGCGGCAATTATGGCTCAGAGGATGGCGGACCTCACCGCTATGAAGAGCGCTGCGTCTGCCCGACGATCCGATGTGGTGACGGTCGCATCGGTGATAGAAAGCACGGCTCGGGAGGAATCCGAGCGGCAAATGATGGAGGAGCACGACGAGCTCACCAAAATTTCTCGCGAGTGGCACAAAATGGCAGTGCCTTCACAGCCAAAATCGCCACTGCAGAAATCACCGCTGCCGTCAAAGCTGGAGGAAGAAGAGGAAGAAGGCTGGGGCAAATGGCGCCCCGAGTCTGGTGTGGCCACGGACGTTGCCGAGGCCCTGGATGCTGCAGAGAAAGCCGTCGAGAAAGTGCCCAAGCGCAAGAAGAAGCGGGCATCTCGTGCGACAAAGGAAGCCACGAAGGCCTTGAAGGAGGTCCGTGGTGCGGCAAAGAAGGCCACGAAGGCCTTGAAGGAGGCTGCAGCAGCCGAGGAAGCCGAGGCGGACACTGTGGACCCTACTTTTCTGAATCCACATTTGTTTGTCGCGCCCACCTCGAAGAAGAAGGCCCGGAAGCCCGAGCGGAAGCCAGCGGATGGTGGTCCAGTGACGATGGGCTACAATCGCCAGCTGATGCAGGTGGTGCGGACGGAGAAGAAGGTCGTGAAGGCCAAGCGGCTTGTGAGAAAGAAGCAGCACGCCCGTGCTGTAGCGAAGGGCAAGGCGCTTGCCGAAGGTGCCCTGGAATGGGTGCAAAGCCGCTTGGACGAAAGATCCGAAGGACGGCCGGCCCAGGAGCCGGAGCAGGGTGCAGTGGACCTCCTTGTGGCAGTGGGGACTGCGGAAACCACGGTCGATGCCCAAGAAGCTGTTCCTGTACCTGCGAAGAAAAAGCGGAAGAAGAAGAAGGCCGCTGTCGAAGCGGTTGTGGACGCCGCTGCCGAAGCGGTTGTGGAAGCCGCGGCCGAGGCTGTGGTGGAAGAGGTGGCACCAGCTGCTGCCGAGGAGGAGGTGCCGATGACACCGGCGCCCTCAGATCCACGTGGAAAGCCTCGTTTGGCTCCAAAGCCAAAGACAGTGACCAGGCCGGCTGTGACCTTGAAGCCGGCCGTTATTGTGATTCCGGATGGGCCACCGCCGCCCAAAGTGAAACCGTCCAGGTCGCCGGCCAAAGTTTCTCCCTCGCCACCGAAGCCTTCGAAAAGAGCCGTGCCAGCGGCACCGGAGACCCCTGGAGTGGATCCTGCTTTGGTGCCAGTGAAGGCGATGCCAGTGAGGCCGGTGGCGCCTCCGAAGATGGTGCCTGTGAAGGCTATGCCGGCCTTGCCAGCGCCAGCAGCGCCAGCAGTGCCGCTGCCGCCGTTACCGCCCCCGCCGTTGGGGTACCAAGGATCGTTTTTGCTGGGACCGCAGCCGCCTCTGGGATACCACAGATCGCTTTTGCTGCAAGCCCCGCCGACCGATCCAAAGAGCAAGGCACCGATCCGCCCAACACAACGGGTACTCGGTGGTTCGTATGGCCCTCCAGACCAAGGGTCAACGCAACATGGACGCGGCTCCAAGAGGCGCTCCCGCTCTGTCTCTATCTGAGACCTACCGTGCGACCAACCGCAGGGTGCAAAAAGATGCGTTTTAAGAGGAAGTGGAAGCGATCGTCTGTGAGAGTAGGTTGCTTTGAGTGTGGTGAGTGTCCGGGTGTGCTCGGTAGAAAGGGTGAAGTTCTGAGGTTGCAGCGCTATAGGGTTTTACGGGTTTTTGGGAAGGGTTTTGCAAGTGAGTGTGAGGCCCAGACCCCCACAGAAGCCTGGAGGCCCAGTGACGTGCTGCAAGTGTTTTGCGAGGGTTTTGTGAGAAAGGCTCAGGCTCTACTTAAAGCCTTGGGGCCCTCTGTGCGAGTGCGTTTGCAAGGGTACGCGCAAGAAGCCCCGAGAGCCCAAGCCCCCAAAACGTCCAAAGTCCCCGAAGCACCGAAAGCCAGCAAAGCACCGAGAGCCCCCGAAGCACCGAGAGCCAGCAAAGCACCGAGAGCCTCTGAAGCCGTGGAGTGTTTTGTGCTGGTTGGTGTGCGGCGTCTGCGGTCCTTGTGCTGTTGTGGCTTGGAGCGTGTGCGTGGCTTGTGGTTGTGTTGTGCTTGTGGCTGGGATGACCTAAGGTCGGAGCCTTTGAAGGTGAAAGGTGGCTGTGATGAGAAAGTGTCTGAGCCGCCACACCGTTTGTGCATGATGCGTGGACTTCCGGTGGAAGTGACGATTTCCGATGAAGAGTTGATTCCGGATGGTGATCCACCAAGGCAGGCGGAACCCGCCCAAGCCTCAGCTCCAGCACCGGTTGTTGAAGCCGAGCCTGCTGCTGAAGATGCTGGGGATATTTCTGAAGAAGGGGAACTTCATGTTCCACTGGAGGATAAAGAGTATCAGGAGCACGTTGCTCGGGGCCATCAGCCCTATTTGCCGTCGTGTTCTTTGTGTGTGTCCAGTCGAGGAGTGATTCCAGCGCGAAGGCGCAAAGATCCTTCAATTCCGCAAGCAAGCTTCTTAAGCGACTTCTTGTTCTTTACGAAAGACCTGAGAGTGTGCATTGTGGTGCACGAGCTTAGCGGATATTGTTTCGCTGTGCCCTACCCCACAGGAGGTGATCCAGGGCATGTTGCACGGTGTATAAACGCCGAGCTGGCCGCCGCAGGTATTCAAGGTCAGCATGTTGTGCTGAGGATGGATAATGAAGCGTCTCTGATCTCGCTTTGGAACAAGGTGGGAAAAGACCGCTCATACCCAGGCCTCTCGTTGCACATAGACGCGGTGCCGAAAGGACGGCCGCAGTCGAAAGGGCTTGTGGAGGTAGGTGTGCGACACTTGAAGGAAGCCTTCTGGGTGAATTGGTTGACGCTAGAAACTACGCTGGAGAAGAAGCTCCGGCTGGGTGGTTTGTTGTACAAGGAAGCTTTGAGATATGTTGCTAGGACAAGGAACCTGCATGCGACCTCGAAGTCGCAAACCACGCCAATTGAAAGGCTGAGACGCCAACATCTTCCAGTAACGAAGACGTTTCCTTTTGGGTGCAAGGGTTTTGCCAAACCTGCGAAGCAGAAGCCTGAGAATCGAGGCCGCCGCCTCATCCCGTGTATGTACCTAGGGCCTGCTAAGCCCAATGGTGGAGGAGTGCGTGTGCTCCCTCTTGATCGGCCTGATGAGGTCGAGGTGATGTCGGCCTTTCGGCCGGACCAGCCTTACCTGTATCCTGAGGAGTTGGTGGTACAAGCCGCTGATTCGGGTGCCCCTTCTAGGCAAGACAACGTTTTAGAGCGTCCTGTTTCCTTAGACCTGAAGCCCCCCGAAGCCTTTCAGCCTGGAGAGCCTAAGGGTAATCTAGTTGAGAGGGGGAGTGCGGAGCCGGAGGCTCCAGCTGAGCTCTTGGAGGATGAGCTTATGGACTATGATCCTTCTCCAGTTGAGGAGGAAGAGGTACTCCCTGAAGGTCCCCCTGCAGGAGAGAACGAGGCCCCACCTTTGTACGATGTGGACATGCAGCCGGCCGACGATGATGATCCCATGGAGGTGGCGATCAGCTGGCTGGAGGACCATGCTTTGTACTCCATGTGTTCTAGACCTGAGGTTGTGTTCGCGGCAAAGGACGCTAAAGGGTCTAGGGCGGCCAAGTTGGAGTTTACTTTGAAGTTTGGAGGGTCCAAGGTGAAGGTTGAGGTTCCTTCTGGGGCTGCTGATGAGTATACTGGGGAGGTTCTTGAGGAGAAGAAACTTGGGGAAGGGATGCGTCTTGAAATGGAGGAACTGGACCACTTTGGTGTGTGCCAGGTTGTGTCTGAGAAGGAGGCGTTTCGCCTTGTGCGGGAAGCTAAGAGGAGAGTGCTTTCCACCAGGTGGGTGTTGCACTACAAGGACGGGCACAAGCGTGTGCGCTGCCGTTTGGTTGTGCGTGACTTTAAAGGGCCCACCTCTGCTTTAGCTGATGGCATCTATTCTCCTACGACTACCTTAGAGTCTGTGAGGTGTCTGTTGGGGATGTATGCGCATTTCGGAGGGAAGGTGATTTCGGGAGATATTTCTGTGGCCTTCATGCAGGCTAAGCTGTTTTCTACTGAGGTGGTGAAGCTGCCGGAGAACTGTAGGACAGTGTCAGGTGAACGTGTGCATTGTCTGCTGAAGCGTGCCATGAATGGTTTGCGGATTGGGCCTTTGGCTTGGTTTCGTGAGCTAGGAGAAACACTGAGAAAACTTGGTTTCTTTGTTACTGCTGACAGCACTGTGTATCGCAAGGTGATCAAGGAGAAAGGCAAGGATGCCATTGTGTTGGTGTTGGCCTATGTAGATGACATCTTGGTTTTCAGCACGGTTGCGAGTGTAGCTGAGAAAGTGTTTGAGGAACTGAGTAAAGTGTTCAAGATGAAGCGCACGGGAACGCTTCAACCGGGAGAGAAATCGGTGATCTCCTTCCTTGGGAGAAACATTTATCAGAGGAAGACCGGAGACTTGTACTTCGGACTCAAACCCGGGATGCTCCATAGCTGTGCGGAAGAGTATCAAATCACGAAGGGAGCGAAACTCCCCAAGCTTGAGCGTTTGTGGACCAGTCTGGAATCCACCCCGATCACGCATGAGGCCTATCAGCGCTACCGGCGCGTGTTGGGCAAACTGTCGTGGCTAGCTTTGACAAGAGCTGATTTGCAGTTTGTTGTAGGTTTTCTGGCCCGGAGCCAGAGCAACCCAGACTCCAGGAGTGAAGCGTGTATTCGAGCTGTGCTGCGTTGGATTCTCACGCTTGGGAATCGGGTTCAGCGGATCCCGGCACAGTGGGTGAACTATCGCCCTTCGGAAAGTACGCGTGTGATCGATTGTTTCTGTGATGCTAGCTGGAATTTGCCCTCTGTGAGTGGGGCGATTATCTGCTGGCAGTGCAACCTGCTGAAGAGTTTTAGCCGTAAACAGACGGTTGTGGCCCTGAGCAGTGCCGAGGCTGAATTGAGTGCTTTGGTAGAGACTGTGAAAGAGGCTTTGTTTGCAGGGTTGCTTCAACAGTCGTTTTTGGAGGGATTGCCTGAGGATGATACCGGAAGCTTTTGGATCCGGATTTGTACCGATTCTGAGTCGGCAAAGGCGATTGCTTCAATGGAGGGACTCTTGAGAAGGGTTCGTCACCTGGAGTTGCGGTGTGCTTTCCTGCAGCAGATGGTTCAGTCGGGGAGAGTGATCCTCGAGTTTGTGGCCGGAGCATATAATGCCTCCGACGGCCTGACCAAGAGTATGGTCTTTCAGGAGCAGCTGGACAACCTCTACGAGGTAACCGGTTTGGTTTCTTTTGAAGACGAGTTGGGTGAGTTTGAGCTGGAACGCCTGACTGCAGAAGAGCCGGTAAACCGTTCTTTTGTTCCTGAGGAGTACGTTTCACTGTGTGAAGCTGTGGCGAAGAACCAGGTCACCTTTGTGGTCGTTGAACTGTTCTGCCAGGAAGAAAGTGCCTTACAGAAGGCATGTGAGAAGCTTGAGATTGCCTATGTGGGCGTCACTGAAAAGCTTGACTTTTGTTCTGAGCAGACGCAGTGTTTTCTGAAGGAGTTGTTTTCTGTGTTGAGTTGTGGCTTGAAGACGAAGATCTACTGCCATATCTCCACTCCCTGTACCACTGGGTGTCGTTTGCGTTACCGCGGGTGGCGCAAGTACAGTCAAGAGAAGTGGGAAGAGAAGAAGAAGTTGCATCAGCGTGCTTGGGAACTTCTTGAAGGTTTGTTGAAACCGGTTGCTCGGAGTGAACGCTTGTTGTTGACTCAAGAGTGGCCTCTGCAGAACGACCTCTGGAAGGACCCGCGGTATCTTCAGGTTGCTTCAGAATTGGGGCTTTCTGAGGGTATTGTGGTAGACCGCTGTGCGTACGACTGTGTGTTTAAACGGTGGTACTTTGCCACGAACAGTAAACGCTGGGTCAAAGTGTTTCCTAAAAGGGAATGTGACCAAGTGCATGAACATGTACAGGTGGAATTAAAAGATTCAGGGTTCTATCCTGAAAAGCTAGGTCTAGAGCTTGTAAAGTGTGCTCAAAAAGACACTAGGTGCCGCATCAGTCCAAGAGGGGGTGTGAAAATCCCATTTGGTGGCTCAAGGCCATGAGTGCTCTAGCCTCCAGTGCCGTCGTGGCCGCCAGCCTTGAGGCCGTAACTACGGGTGGGTCCTTAACAGGCTCGAACCTAACCGCTTGTTTCCTCGTAGGCTGCCTGTGCAGCAGGGGCGGGGTAGGTGCAGTTCCGGCTCAAGCCGAAGAGCAGTAGTTGCCATGGTGTGACACTTCCATGTGATTTTCTTGATTTTGCATGGTTTGGTCGGTTTTGCTTGAATTTTGCAGTGCAATTTCTTGCGACAAGTTTTGGCCGGCCCTCCTCGCGGAAGGGAGTTCTCCTGTAGGCGAACAGGCTGAGCAGTACTTGCCTCTAGGGGCGTTGGTCTTCACTGTGGCTGCCGGTCTTTCAAGCACCTTTGTAGGAAACCTGTTCCTCTTTGCCCTTTGGACGATGCCCGTTTTGCCGCTTCTTTTCCAGTTAGCAGGCCCTAGTCCTCGCCTTAGGGCTGAGGACTGTGTGCTCGAAGCGGCTTTGTTTTATGCCTCGCTGGTCAGTGGGTTGCTTTCCCGGCCTGGACGTGGCACGCGCACTCATGACAGGCTGGCCTTCCCATGTGTGGTGTCATGCAGAAGGTTCAGTCTGGACCACTCGTGGGCTTTTGCTGAGCATCAGCAACTGCAATTGCCTGGGGTTCTTTGTAGGGTTGTGCTAGCCCTTGTTCCCTTTCATGCCTTTGCAGGTGCCATGAGGGGTTTTGCTGCATCCTAAACCCGCGCCTCGATTCTTTTGAGGCATGCTCTTATTATGCCCTGCAGCACGTCCCCGTCTGTTGTAGGCAGCTGTCGCTGCTGGGCGCAGGGACTCTGTGTGGCTTCCTGCTCGCTCCCGGCGTGGTTTCGCCTACTTTTGGCTGGTGGTGAGTTGTTTTAGGCACTAGGTGTGCAGCTTCCTGCTTGCTGACTGCACTTGGTGAGGACACGCGCCGGCGTGTGATCCTGCATAGCCTAGTTAGTTCTCGGCCAGCTGCCCGTGTGCAGAGGACTTTCGCCTTTAGGGGTTTAGGATGCCCTTAGTTGTTTGCCTCGCCTGCAGGCTGAGGTAGGTTTGGGCCCTCTGTTGGGATGTATGTGGCCTCCCAGCAGGCTCGCGCGCTAGCAGCAGTGAGCAGTCTTCCCTGACTCTGTGACTGCTCTTCTGCTGGCCTTGGGTTTAGGGCTGGTTTTAGGGATAGTTTCTCCGCCCTGCTGTCTGCTTGCTGACAGTGGATGGCAGCACAGGCTGAGTAGGCTCCCTCCCCTTGCCTTGGTTTGCCCGCCTTCGCCCAGTAATTAGTTTTCTGGGTGTTCTTATAGGCACGCCATGGGTTTCACCTGGCAGCTGACAGGGATCGTGTCTCGTACCTCCTCACTGGGCAAGTTGAGGCAGCGAGGTGCCTTTCCGCAGTCGCTCTTGCACTCCTCGCCTTTGGGCTGAGGATGTAAGGGTGATAGGCTTTGGTTTTTGCATTTGTGTAGTCTGTGATCTGCAGTCCAGATTGCCAGTTTGGCCCCTTCCCTTGAAGCAGTCAGAGGCTTCCCAGGGAACAGCCTGGTTCCTTTCCCTCAGGTAGGGAAGGTCCCCTGCTGTGCGGGCCTCAAAGTTTTGCCCTTTCCCTAGTGAGCAGTCAGCAGGTTTACTGGGAGCAGTCTTCGGGCTTCAAAGTCTCCACTCGCAGAGAGCATAGCAGGGCGTTGTTCCCTGCGCCAGCACGAAGTTGAGTTGAAGGGAAAGCGTCGCTCCCTGCGCCTTGTTGAGGGGAGTGCGTGGGCCCCGCGCTAAAGGTACCGAATTGAGGGGCGCTGCTCTGTGCAAGGTGAGGTTGAGGAACCCCTGGGCTGTGAGGGCTTGAGGCTAGGCACTTTATGGCATGTTGCCTCGCCTAGCTTCACTGAGTGACCTCGCCTCAGGGCTGAGGTCACTGCAAGCTGAGTGCCAGACTGAGGGTAGTGTCAGTTAGGTTGTACAGCTTTCACCTCTCACTGTTCGGCTTGAGCACCTGTCAGGGTTTGTCTTTCCCAAAAAGGGCTTGAGGAGTCTTGTCACTCTCCTTGCCAGTACAGTAGGGCTCTGACAGAGTGCTTTCTTGGGGCTGAGGTCTTTTTGACTTCGCCCAGGGTCTGTGCAGGACTAGGTTGTGCATACCACTTAATTCGGTGCAGCTTTTCGGACAGGCCTCTGGCCGTGGACAAGCGCCACTGGAATGAAAATCCCATTTGGGCCGTAGCCATTTTGGCTCAAGGCTCGAACCTAACCGCTTGTTTCCTCGTAGACTGCCTGTGCAGCAGGGGCGGGGTAGGTGCAGTTCCGGCTCAAGCCGAAGAGCAGTAGTTGCCATGGTGTGACACTTCCATGTGATTTTCTTGATTTTGCATGGTTTGGTCGGTTTTGCTTGAATTTTGCAGTGCAATTTCTTGCGACAAGTTTTGGCCGGCCCTCCTCGCGGAAGGGAGTTCTCCTGTAGGCGAACAGGCTGAGCAGTACTTGCCTCTAGGGGCGTTGGTCTTCACTGTGGCTGCCGGTCTTTCAAGCACCTTTGTAGGAAACCTGTTCCTCTTTGCCCTTTGGACGATGCCCGTTTTGCCGCTTCTTTTCCAGTTAGCAGGCCCTAGTCCTCGCCTTAGGGCTGAGGACTGTGTGCTCGAAGCGGCTTTGTTTTATGCCTCGCTGGTCAGTGGGTTGCTTTCCCGGCCTGGACGTGGCACGCGCACTCATGACAGGCTGGCCTTCCCATGTGTGGTGTCATGCAGAAGGTTCAGTCTGGACCACTCGTGGGCTTTTGCTGAGCATCAGCAACTGCAATTGCCTGGGGTTCTTTGTAGGGTTGTGCTAGCCCTTGTTCCCTTTCATGCCTTTGCAGGTGCCATGAGGGGTTTTGCTGCATCCTAAACCCGCGCCTCGATTCTTTTGAGGCATGCTCTTATTATGCCCTGCAGCACGTCCCCGTCTGTTGTAGGCAGCTGTCGCTGCTGGGCGCAGGGACTCTGTGTGGCTTCCTGCTCGCTCCCGGCGTGGTTTCGCCTACTTTTGGCTGGTGGTGAGTTGTTTTAGGCACTAGGTGTGCAGCTTCCTGCTTGCTGACTGCACTTGGTGAGGACACGCGCCGGCGTGTGATCCTGCATAGCCTAGTTAGTTCTCGGCCAGCTGCCCGTGTGCAGAGGACTTTCGCCTTTAGGGGTTTAGGATGCCCTTAGTTGTTTGCCTCGCCTGCAGGCTGAGGTAGGTTTGGGCCCTCTGTTGGGATGTATGTGGCCTCCCAGCAGGCTCGCGCGCTAGCAGCAGTGAGCAGTCTTCCCTGACTCTGTGACTGCTCTTCTGCTGGCCTTGGGTTTAGGGCTGGTTTTAGGGATAGTTTCTCCGCCCTGCTGTCTGCTTGCTGACAGTGGATGGCAGCACAGGCTGAGTAGGCTCCCTCCCCTTGCCTTGGTTTGCCCGCCTTCGCCCAGTAATTAGTTTTCTGGGTGTTCTTATAGGCACGCCATGGGTTTCACCTGGCAGCTGACAGGGATCGTGTCTCGTACCTCCTCACTGGGCAAGTTGAGGCAGCGAGGTGCCTTTCCGCAGTCGCTCTTGCACTCCTCGCCTTTGGGCTGAGGATGTAAGGGTGATAGGCTTTGGTTTTTGCTTTTGTGTAGTCTGTGATCTGCAGTCCAGATTGCCAGTTTGGCCCCTTCCCTTGAAGCAGTCAGAGGCTTCCCAGGGAACAGCCTGGTTCCTTTCCCTCAGGTAGGGAAGGTCCCCTGCTGTGCGGGCCTCAAAGTTTTGCCCTTTCCCTAGTGAGCAGTCAGCAGGTTTACTGGGAGCAGTCCCCGGGCTTCAAAGTCTCCACTCGCAGAGAGCATAGCAGGGCGTTGTTCCCTGCGCCAGCACGAAGTTGAGTTGAAGGGAAAGCGTCGCTCCCTGCGCCTTGTTGAGGGGAGTGCGTGGGCCCCGCGCTAAAGGTACCGAATTGAGGGGCGCTGCTCTGTGCAAGGTGAGGTTGAGGAACCCCTGGGCTGTGAGGGCTTGAGGCTAGGCACTTTACGGCATGTTGCCTCGCCTAGCTTCACTGAGTGACCTCGCCTCAGGGCTGAGGTCACTGCAAGCTGAGTGCCAGACTGAGGGTAGTGTCAGTTAGGTTGTACAGCTTTCACCTCTCACTGTTCGGCTTGAGCACCTGTCAGGGTTTGTCTTTCCCAAAAAGGGCTTGAGGAGTCTTGTCACTCTCCTTGCCAGTACAGTAGGGCTCTGACAGAGTGCTTTCTTGGGGCTGAGGTCTTTTTGACTTCGCCCAGGGTCTGTGCAGGACTAGGTTGTGCATACCACTTAATTCGGTGCAGCTTTTCGGACAGGCCTCTGGCCGTGGACAAGCGCCACTGGAATGAAAATCCCATTTGGCTCAAGTTGTGGTTCAAACTGGCGAGTGGACGCTTTGTTGCCGTCGTGGCGCTGGGCTTCTGAGGCCGTATCTAAGGGTGGGCCCCAAAGAGACCTCAAACCGAATCTCTGTGTTTTCTCGTAGGCGGGCTGTCCCGCACGGGCGCGCAGGGGTAGCGGCAGTCCCAGCTCCGGCTGAAGTGCAGTAGCGTAGTGCCATAGTTCCTTGAACCACTGCTTGAAACCGCTTGCAAACTCTTCTTGCACCTTGTGAACCAATCCTTGTTTTCTTGTGCAGAATTTTCTTGGATTTTGGGCCTTGCAAAATTGCCCGTTTACTTGTTGCAAAAGTACAGTTGAGGAGTTTTTCTTGCAGGCGGACTAAAGACAGCCAGCATGACCGGAAACCGTGCATACTCGGTCTGCGCCAAATGTGGCGCTTGGGTTTGGAGCGATCGCATTGGAGCAGGCAAGCTGGAGGCATGCCGTGTTTGCGGTAAGAAATGGCCCGGCGTGCCGAAGCAGACTCGTGTTGAGCCTGAGGCGCCGAGTCGTGTGTGGAAACCTGGGGGCTTCACTGCAAGAGCGCGTCAGCCGAGGCGTAAGGAAGAGGGTGCGGTCGCCAAGGCCCTTTTGTCGCTCTGGTCAAAGTTTTCTCCTGAAGTTCAGAAGGAACTTACGGAGGCAGGCTTCCAGGCGCCAGATGCCCAGCCCAAAGAAGATCCGTTGCTTACATTGCTGAAGTCCCACGAGACATCGCTTCCTCAAGAAGTCAAGGATGCTTTGCATGCCAACGAGCCCAAGGAAACCCCTGCTGAGGCGGCAGCTGTTGCGTCGCGCGAGTATAAGTCCTGTACTGTCAAGCTGCGCGATCTTGGGCATAAGAAGGTTCAGTTGCAGGCTCGCATTGATGACACCAAGTCCAAGCTGCGAGAGCAGCTTGAGGGCATGAAGGATCTTTTGGGCCAGATTTCTGAGGCCCAGAAGGAGGTCGATAAAGTGGCTGAGCAATTCAAGAGCGCGGTGTTGGAAGAGCCTAAGGAGGACCCAGGTTCTGATACCACCTTGGCTCAGCTGATTGCCGATGCTGGCATCACATTGACGCAAGAGCAGCTTGATAAGATCAAGGCTGTTGAGGAGGGCCACGCCATTAAGAAGCGCTCCAGGTCCTGAGGCCCCGACGCAGGCGCCCCCAGGTCTGGGTCAGGTTACCAATCCACCCTCGTCGGGGGGACAGCAGTCAATGCAGGGTTAGGGTTCTGGGATTAGGGTTCTTGGCTTCGGTGGTTCACTGGGTGCCTCTTCACCTTTCGGTCATAGCCGTCGTTTCCTTGTTGGAGACTGCAACGTGGAGTCAGCCCAGTTTCTCAGTCGAAGCGAGGCCCTGGAATCCCACCCTCAGGCTAGGCATGAGAGTCATCGCATTGTGCAGTCGGAGCAGTCCGTTGTGCGAAGGCCTCAGCTTTGTTATGTGCAGTCTGCAAGCTCTGCCACAGCATGTTTGGGATGTGCGCTTCCCTTGTATTATGACACACTTTTGCCGATTCATCGTATAGATCGCAACGACAAATTTGTTGAATCCGTTTCGCTTTGCACCGATTGTCGACAGGCGGCGAACAGCCGTGGAGGTCGGCAATGCGGGAGCGCTGCTGCTTACTGCAGTATTGTGCGCCCAGCTGTGGCCACAGCCGTGCAAGGATGGGTTAGGGAGTCTTTGGACTTTGGTAAAGGTTGGGAGTGCAGTGCAGTGCAGCCGGCATGTCCAGAACTGTGTTGTGCTTGCTGTCATGTGAGAGTGCTGGCCTCCTTTCCAAGCCCGGGTCCCCGCATGATGCCCCTTTGCCCTCATTGCCTTCCTGAAGAGGCCATGTGTTTCAGGATGCGACGGGCAGCTTTGCTTGATCCTTATGTGCCTTCAGGTGAACCTGTGCACATTGGCTTTAATATCAGCATTCCTGCCAGTAGTCCTTCTTGCAAGTTAGTGTGCGGGGTTCCTTGGGTCAGAGCTTTCCCTTGGATGTGGGCCGAAGGTAGGGGCAGCGAAGAGACCTGTCAATTCCAGGCCCGAACCCGTGTGCTTCCCTGTCCTTCCAGGGCCCGAACCCCAATTTGCAGCTGATTGGAAGGCCACTCCGTGAGACCTGCGACGCCTCAAGGCCCGAAATGACCTGTGACGTGGGACTGCAGCCCACATCTTCGCTGCAAAGGGGCACTGGAAGCATGGAAATGTTTTCTTTTGCATTCCCTAACCCGTGTGCTTCCTCGTTTCCTGAGGACCCTAACCCCAATTTGCAACGCGTGGACTTGGAGGCACTTCCCAGTCCCATTGAGTCAGCAGGTAAGTGCATGGGTTGTGGACAGGCGCCGAGCTTGGGGCTCACGCCGAGCCAGGAGGTCAAAGACTTTGTACATGCGTGCCGCAAGGCTCTCTTGACGGGACATCGAGAGCAGCTCCTCACTGCCATGAGTGATGTTATGAGCTATTGCCCAGACTGCTTGTGTCAATGGGCAGCCGACCATCGCACAGACCGGCAGACCCTTGCTGTTCGTGCCTCATTGTCCGGGCCTGCCTACTTCTTTGCTTGTGAGGAGGAACAGGACTTTGATGTGCAAGATGAAGTTTTCAGTGTGCCCTTGATTACTCATGTGTCACAGGCGCAAGCTGTTGCTGGGTTCTTTGATGGTGTGCGGACTGGAGGCCCGTCTTCACGCAGGGCCCGGCGGCGATACAACCGCAGACTTCGCCTTGCATCAATAGAGCCCCTTCGGGGAGCCCCCAAGACCCCGGCGGAGGAGGTTATGACCGGGAGTTGGACGTATTCTCAGGAGGAGGTTGGCCGCTGGCCCGGGGGTCTTGGGGGACCTGTGGATGACGATAGCTCGCAAAACCTGTTGGATCCCAGTTCAATCCCGAACCCGTGTGCATCCCTGGTCTTGGGCCCTAACCCCAATTTCTGTGCCTCTTTTGGCCTTGATACTCTTTGTGGCAATCACTCCGACACGGCCGGAGTTTCTGTGACATCCAGTTCTACTTCGATGCAGGATGTGCGCCCTGCTGGCAGCACTCGGAAAACCTACCAGTCGGCTTTGCAGTCCTCCTTAAATGGCCCTTTTGACCCTACTGTAGACCCTCCTGAACCCCTTTTCCCCGCCCTGTGTGTGGCAGGGTCTACAGTCATAAATCACGTTTTGGGGCATCCCCGGCACCCTTGTTTGATGTCCGAGGAGCGCCTCCCTGACACTACTGCATCTGTCAGTTGGTCTTGGACATCCATCCCTTCTTCGATGCAGGATGTGCGCCCTGCTGGCAGCACTCCTCTACAACCATCACATGTGTCGCTGCAGCATCCGGACTTCCCTGCGGATCCAACTGGGCGGGACTCCCATCAGGTGTCTAGTAAACCTTTGGTGTCTGCTGCCCCAGCCCTGCAACACAAACCAGATGATCCTAAAGTTGATTGGAGCCTCGTTGGAAGCTTGCTTGAGTCAGGTGCCATGTCGGGTTTTGCCAGTGTTGAACGCCAGCTTCTTGCCACCGTTGAGGTCATTGAGGATACATTTGATGAGGCCTCCTTGGAATGGTGGGCGGGCCACCGCATTTGTGAATGCCTGGCTGAAGAGGCTGATGCTGCGTGGCCTATCGCAGCTTCCAAACAACTCGCGCAAGCCCAAACTAAGGTGCAGCCCAAGCCTTTGAGGCTGTGTTCACTTAACATCACCACCTGGGGCCCAAAGTTTAAAGGTTGGATTGCGGGTCTTTCCTCAAAGCCTGCCCTACTTTGTGTTCAGGAAACCCACCTCCTACAGGACGTCCCTAAATCAAAAACGTGGCTTTCGGCACGAGGCCTGTCCAGCCACTTTGGGGCCGGCAGCGAAGGAAAGCAACAAGGAGTCCGCGGAGGGCTGGTCACCATCTCGGCATCTCACTTTAATGTCTTCCAGTCTTTTGAGTTTTTAGCTGAAGGCTGTGGTTTTCTAGTTGACCATTTTCGCTTGAAAGGGTGGACTTTGGCTGTCATCAACCTCTACTTGCAGACTGGATGCTCTCTGCAAGCCGAACCCAACTGTACCATCGTCGCCACCTTGCTAGCCACGGTTCGGAGTCTTGCTGTGCCGTGGATTGTTATGGGTGACTTTAACTTGCCGATTGAGGAAATGCAAGCCACGTCCATCCCCACTGAGGCACGCGGCTTGTTGTTATCCCCGGGCGGACCAACGACTGACCATGGTGCCTGCCTTGATTATGCCTTGATTTGCCATTCCTTATCCGGGTGTTTTAAGCCGAGCCTTGACTGGGCAGCGCCTTTTCGCCCTCATGCTCTTGTTGAATTTTCGCTGGTAGCTGATTGCACCACTGCTGTTCCGCAACTGCCCCGCTTCAGACAGCTTGAAGGTGCAAAACAACCTTTCAACCAGTCTGCCTCCCGCTGTCAGGTCATGTGGGAGGGCAGCCAGCACATTTCTGATATCACTAGTGTTTTTGCGAGCTGGTCCCGAGATGCGGCCGCGTCTTGTGGGGTTTTCGATAATTTTCCTGGCAGTTCGTTTGTGATTCAGGCCAAGCCGCTGGTGACTCCGTCTGCCCCACACCGATTGTGGAAGGGACATGCCGAATCCTTCTGGGACCGCATCGTTGCGTGGTCCAAAAATTTTCGAGCCTTCCGGAACAATCCTTCAAAACAGCCGGAGGCTTTCTTAGCTCAGGCTGACACCCATTGGGCTGATGTTGGCAACCTGCCCTTTAACCAATGGCAAGCCCAAGCCCTTGACGTGCTCAACGGTTGTGAGCCGGATGCCGCTTGGGTTGAAGCCACGTCCCGCCAGCAGCGCCATGCTCGGAAGTTGCATCTTTCGAACCAAAGTGCGGATTATCAGTCTTGGCTTCAGTCTTCCATGAAAGCTGGAATGCGGCCCCTCTTCAGAGCACTCAGCAATCCAGAAGCCAAAGTCGAAAGGCCTTTTCTTGATTGTCCGTTGGAATTTCGGCCTTTCCTTAGGCTGGAGTTCTGGAGCAAATTATGGAAGGCGCAACCGTCGCCTCTACCGGAGCTCGACTCTCAGCTTCAGCAAGTAGCCCGGGAGCACGCGGCACAGCTACCACCCTTGAGCCTTGAGCAAATCAAGCAAAGGATACGCAAGCTCAGCAACAAAGCTGGGGGAGCCGATGGTTGGAGCTACGCACAGTTCAAAGTTCTGCCGGATGAGGCGCTAGAAGCTTTACTAAAAATTTTCCATCGCATAGAGTGTGATGGGATTTTGCCGGAGCACTGGCTGACAACCTTGATAACCATGTTGCCTAAGAATCTCCTAGTCGAGAGGCCTATTGCTTTGTGCAGTTCGTCGTACCGATTGTGGGCGAAACTGAGATTTTCTGAAGTTGATCGATGGCTTGCTTCATTCATTCATAAAGCCCCTTGGGAGCATGCTGTACCGGGCCAAAGCACACTTGATGTCAGCATCAGGCGTCTGCTGCAAGCAGAACTCGCCAGGGCCAGGAAGCTAAGTCGAATAGTTCTTTTCATAGATATTCAAACATTCTATGAATCAGTATCACATGAATTGGTTGCCCAGCAGGCCCTGCTGCATAACTTTCCGCCACTGTGTGCCGACACTGCCTTGAAAGTTTACAGAGGGGCCAGATACATCATTTCGGATAGTGTTGTTTCGCCCAGATGCTTCGGGGCATCCGGCCTCATGGCCGGATGCCCCTATGCGCCAGCAATTGCCAAACTGGCACTGTTCCCGAGCCTTTCTTCATTGCACAAGTCCAAACTTGCTGACAACATCACGGCTTGGTTGGATGATGTCAGTGTAGATACTGAAGGCGCTCAAGCAGAGAAGACGGCACATCGGGCTGTTCAATCATACCACTTGTTGAAGCATGCCTTGCAGCAGGATGGACTCCACATGTCCATTGCAAAAACGTGTTTTGTCTGCACGGATTCACCATCCGAAAAATCTTTAAAAAAGCGTTTAGGCCCTGACGACCCGCCTATCTTTTCCCTAGCGCGCGACTTAGGAACGGATTACTCTGCAGCACGTCGTCGCAGGATTACAGTTGCAAAGGCTCGTCAAGCAAAGGGCCAGGCCAGAGCAGGGCGTATGCGATCGCTCAAAGTTCCCTCCTTGTCCCACAAGTGGAGACTGTACAAAGGAGGCATTTTCGCCTCTGCTGCTTGGGGTCATCAGGCTCAGGGTATTTCTCCGAAGCGTTTGAAGTGGCTGCGAGGGTGTGCTGCGCAGCAGTTGCAGCGACACAAGCTTGGCAGCCTTGATTTGCTTTTCGATTTGCATAGCAAGTTTGAGGACCCTCTTATCACTATCTTAACACAGCACTTTGCCACGGTTGCTAAGGTTTTTCTTCGATGGCCGGAAACACTGTGGGGTCAGCTCAAAACTTCTTGGAGCAGCACGTGGAGCCGACTCCAGGCTTCGCCGCACCCGTGGAAATGTGTTTCTGGGCCGATGGCGGCTGCGCAAGCCTATCTCATGCAACTTGAGATCGATGCTCACAGTTTTGAGCTATGGAGCTGGGATGGTGAGGATTTCGCCTGCACTTGGAAGGAACCCGGTTTTAAGGCACTCCTGTGTGAGAGGGTTAAAGCAAAGCTCCTACAACTACGGCATGCCCGTATTGCTGCGTTTGTGGATGACCCTCTCCTTGCCGAAGGTGTTGATTGGGCCAGCCACAGGGCCAGAACACGGCGTGAAACCAAACACAAGCGCACCACAAAGTGGCTTCAAGCTTTGTGGCAAGGTGCAGTGCTTCATAATCAAAATGGGGGCACTCAACAATGCCCGCTATGCCATTGCGATGCTTCTTGGTCGCACGTACTCCTTGAATGTAATTACTGGGCCGGGCGCCACCGCAACCCACCTGAACATTGGGCTGAGCTCAAGCAAAAATGGCCTTCGAACAGTTTGTGGCAGCGAGGGCTTGTGCCCCAGAAGTGGACGCGGCAGCATCGTCCGGAGTCTTCCTTGCATTTGCAACGCGAAGGTCTATGGAAAACCGACAGCAAGCTGAGTGCATCGTCTTATGTGTTCAGCACTGACGCCTCAGGTGGGCCGGATAGTGTTGACTCCCGTTTACGTATCGTTGCCTTTGCTCTGTTGGCTCTAACTAAAGAGGGTGATGAGCTCACCTGCGTTGCATCCATCACAGGTTTTCTTCCAGTCGGCTCGTCGGTTGCAGAAGGCGAAACACATGCTTTGCGACTCGTTGCTGATAATGTCGATGGCTTTGCAGATGTCACATGTGACTGTCAAACGGCCATTAAGAAATCCCAAAGACTTGATAATCTTGATTGTCATTGGGTTCGGTCGCACCAATCTGTTGATGCTTTCAAAAAGGAGTTTGGGGCTGACCAGTTGTGGCGCATGAAGGCCAACACTTTAGCTGATGATAAATGTGGTAAGCTTGCTGCAACCCTTGTTGATGTCAACTTTAAAAATGATGTGCAGGAGTTGGACCGTCTTGCTCAGCAGATCTCGACTTTTCTTGCTGAACGTGTGGAGCTTTTGTTGACTTCCAAAAAAGATCCTGCCCCCTTGGTTTTTGATGAAAAACGAGGAGCGGCGAGATTAACCAGTCAGAGGGAGTCACAGTCCCAACGAGCCATGCCGCATCGTGCTGCTTCTCAGGCTGTACGATGCCCTGCCAACAGGCCTGTGTCGGGTGACATAGAGAGGCAACACTTGGTAAGGCCGGAACAAGCTTTTGTTAAGCCTAAGGCCCCACCGAAGCCCAACAAAAAACAGAGGTTGCAGGCCATGTTGGCACACCCTGATTCCACTTTGGGTCATGATTGGAAAGCTTGCGAAACTAAAGCGGTCAATAACTTTGCTATTCAATGCACTGTGTGCCAACTGTATATTGAACAATGCAACTCTCTTGAAATTTTCGATCGCAAAGCGTCCCACCCATGTGTGAACATTTCAGCTTGTATGCCTGTGTCTTGGAAAGTGCATTCCACTCACAACATGACTAACAAAGGATCTTTTTTCACCTGCACTAAGTGTCTGGGCATTGCAAAAATCGCATCAACCTCAGTTTCAGCGGTGCTTCAAGCTCCCTGCCAAGGCCTCGGTCGTAAGATCAACTCCAAAACACAGGCGCGCACTTTGTCTGTAGTGGAGAGCTCTGGAAGCAGATCAATCGAGGCAGTCTGGCAACAAAGTCAGCCCCAGGGTGCTGCTAGTGATACCAATGCCCAAGTACCACAACCTGCTAGTAAGGCTAAGGCAAAAGCTAAACCCAAAGGGAAACCCAAAGCAAAGTGCAAAGACACCGCACAACAAACACGTCTTTCCTTCAAGTAGGCGGTGTGAAGCCCCTTTTGAAAGGTTTCATTTGCAGATCGGTGTCATAACATAGTCCCCACTTGTCAAATCCCCAGCTGGAGTGCGCTTGAACGCTGCACCCAAAAATTTAAAATTGGGTTGATGAATATGCCATTCACCCGACTTCGGGCCTTGTGGGGAGTACGTCTGCTGGTTTGGACACATGTCCTGGGTTAAATCCCTTTGATAATGCATCGGTGTGCGCCTTGCCGGCAGCACCCTTAGTGCTTATCGTTCAATTTTGGGTTGATGAATATGCCTTGTACCCGACTTCGGGCCTCGCTGGGAACGCAACCTTAATAGGTGCATTTCACTGTAACAGCTAAAGCCTGTGGTCTGCAGCATAGGTGTGCGCCCTGTTGGCTGCACCCTTCCAACCAAAAAAAAAAAACAATCCTCCTGAGGACTATGCATACACCCTTTTGGGCCTGGGTCAGATGGGTAACCCATGGTTCGGATTCACCAGGGTCGCTGCCCACATTCTACCATGGGCACCCAAAAAACTTAGGTCTGGGTTGATGAATTTGCCATATTCCCGGCTTCGGGGTTTATAGGCAGTGCATCCCTGTTGTCTTGGACAACTCCTTGCTTCAACCCCTGTAATAATGCATCGGTGTGCGCCCTGTAGGCTGCACCCTTTCTGCTTGGCGTTCCTTTTGGGTTTCTAAAATGCCTACCCGTGCGGGCCTCGTGGGCAGTGCAACCTAAAGCTGCTATGCCAATTATAGCCAAAGCCGTGGCTGAATCACAGGTGTGTGCCCTGTGTGGCTGTACCCACCAAAAAAAAAAACACACACTAAGGGTCCCGGAGAGCGCCAGTGGCTGCACCTACATCGCCCAAGTCATGCGATCACATGTTGTTGCTGCACCTTGGTAGACCCTGCAACTTCACTCAATGGCCAGGTCAGGTATGAGTCATGATGCACTTGCAAAACCTGTGCCATGGGTTTGGTTATATACCTAGTGTGGTTGTGAGGTGAGTGGTTTAACTCAGCAGTGCCTTGCTGTGCCAATGCTGGTTGATGAATATGCCACCTCATACCCGACTTCGGGTCTTGAACCCAGTAGTGCTGGGCTGCTAGTTTGTAAACTCGCATGCACGATCTTGCACCTTGAGTCGGTCCTGAATCCGAGGGCTCATGTTTTCCTTGGATGCTCAGCTCACTGCCGGGCCTCTGAGTCGCCTTCTTGGTATAATGCTCATGTGCCCTTGGTGGTGTGTGCCCTAGTCGGGTTCATACCATCGGGGAGTGTACAGGCTGCTGTGTACAGGCTGCTGGTAGCTGGTTTGTACAGGTGCTGGGCGGCTGCGGTCTACTCCTCTACACCTCAGCCTGCTTGCTTGCAGGTCTGTCAAGCTGGTGCTGACTTTGCAACTTTTGCCTTGTTAGGCCTCTTCGTGGCACTGGGATGCATCCTGCCTGCATGCCCGTTGATATTCGTGGCTCATGCATCCTTGACGCGTGTTTCTCCACACAAGGTCCAGGACGCTGCGTGCAACAGTCTCGCTCTGCTACTTTCGGGTGGCAGTGCGAGACTTCCGTAGGCAGTGTAGTTCTGTTGATCTGTGTTTCGGTAGCTTGTTAGTTTCTTTCACTTGGCCTTGGAGCCGCGACAGCTGTGCGCTTCGAGAGAAAAGTTTGCTCCAGCAACTCGTCTCTGACGGCTCGCAGCCCGGCGAAGAAAAGTTTGCTCCAAGCCCGGTGAGCGCCCTGTAGGCAGCTCCCTCCTAGCTTTGCCCGGTGAGCGCTGTGCTTGCAGCTCCCGGAAAAATGGAAAGTGAGTTTTCTTGAGCACGATTTAGTAATGCCACTGGCTGTCAAGACAAACCATGTGACCCAATAAGTCAGTGACCTGGACCTTATGACACTTCAAGCCCTGGCCCTCTTGGTGCCTGACTGTCTGCACTGGTGTCGACAGAGGTCTGCTGCCTTAGCGTGTGAGGTGCTCACACCAGTACTCACTGACCCTTATAATGCTCATGATCCTTAGTGGTGAGGACATTTGCGTGCTCTCACCACGAAGGAAGCTGCTGCCGCTGTGTACAGGCTGCCGGTAGTTTTGTGTACAGTTCTTCAAGTGCAACACACAAGAGTCTGCGTCGTGACTCCTTTGCTCACCACCTGTGCTGGTCAGACGGCTGCTGTAAGTTGTGGGCTGCTGCCCAACGGCTTTCGCCAGTTCCAGCAGGGACTCTTGCAAACGCAGCGCCACGGTGCTCCCACTTCTTCGGCTTGGAGCCGGCTTGCTATATAATGCTCATGATCCCGAGTGGTGAGGGCATTCGCGTGTTCTCACCACGAGGGGGCTGCTGTCGCTGTGTACAGTCTGCTGGTAGTCTCCTAGCTCAGTGTAGTTGCTGACGAGTGAACGTACTGTTGTACTTTGTTGCTTACTCCTACTTGGAAAGAGGCGAAGGGCTTGCGCTCTCAGGCTTGCTTGAAGCTCCCTGGGAAGTAACCTCTTTCGTCCTCTGTGCAAGGTCCAGTGGCCAAGCGTGCTGCTGTTAGATCTGCGCTCTGCTAACGTTTCAGGCCTCTGGCCGCGACTTGCTGTCCGCAAAGTGAGAAAATCCCATTTGACCTTGGATGTCCTGATGTTTTCGGCATGCCTGAAGCTGTGAGGAGTGCTTTTGAGTTAGGAAGTGACTGCACGTTCGTTTCGTCTCGTTTCGTTAGTGCTTGAAGTGTTTTGCTTGGAGACAGACAGCTGCAAGGTGTTTCACTGTCAGTCAGAGCCCGACGCGACTCCGCTTTGGCTCAAGAAAAAGACCGAGTGCTGTGCGCTCTGTTTTTCACACAGAATGGGAGTCTTGGCACAGCAGCTTGTGTTTCTGTCGAGCAGCTTCTCTCTATTTCGAGCTTGTTGAAGCCCTTGCGGAGCTCTGCTCGCGGTCTCATGATTGGCGGAAGGTAATTAATGCGAGCAGGGCCAACGCCATCGAATGTAAAGCATGGTGACCAACCATTCTCGATAGCAGTACCCGAGGATGGTAGTTGGCTGTTATTCGCAACTCTCGAAAAGAAAGTGCGTTTCTGGCTCATAGTTTTATTCCTGTGACAGTGTGCATCGCTTCTTCTTTGAAAGTCTAGGCATCTTTGCATATAGTGTTTAAATTCCAACATTGGTGGGAAGAACACACTCAAGTGCTTTTAACGTTGCCCAGATAAAGTGAAAGGCCACACTGCGTGAGCCGGTGACTCCCAGAGCACCGTTGCTGCAACCTGCTAACGTAAGATCCTGACAAGGCGACTCCGCGATGATGTAGAGTGTGAAAGGTTCATTGGGGCACATAGCTGAGACACCGGCACTGGTCATGGAAAAGATGCTCAATGTCTGTCGAATAGCAGACAGGAAATCCAGCAGCGCAGTGTGTCCACTTCTCAGTGAGATCATACCCACGGAGTATATTTACAGCTTCCGTACATTTGTGTCATTTTCCGCAGCAGAACAAACGCAAATGGCCTGCCACCAATCTTGCCTCTGTCAAGGGCTGACGAAGAGCGATCAAAGAGGGAAATTACAGCATAAGGAGGTGCATCAGAAAATTTGGCGAAATCACGCGTCTTGTCTTCAATGTTCCGAATAAATCCAATGGTTGCTTCTTGATCTGCCGCAATGGAAGCACCGCATCCTACAGCTACCTTCACCACCACTCCCACAAGACCTGCGATACGTCGTCCAACAGTGCCTCGGGGATCCCCTTATTCGGGGATCAGCATTAAGCTACATGCGTATCGTCGCTGTTGGCTGTAAACCATTCAAGGGATGCCGGTAGCCCTCCACGCCGATCAAGTTCCACCATCATTCGCTAATCTCTTAACACATCCCAAATACCTTCCCCTTTCTCTTGTCCAGACCGACTGTTTCGGCGAGAGGTGTTTTACAGTCTCTGGAGATCCTTCAGGGGCTTTAAGGGGGGCTTTGAAGGGGGACTTCAAGAGGCTTTGAAGGGACTTTGAAGGGGGGCTTTAAAGGGACTTTGAAGGGGGCTTTAAAGGGGGGCTTTAAGGGGCTTTGAAGGGGGCTTTAAAGGGGGGCTTTAAGGGGGCTTAAGGGGGGGGCTTTGAAGGGGGCTTGAAGGGGGCTTGAAGGGGGGGATGAAAAAGGGTTTTGAAGCCTTCAAAGTATGGGTGCTACATTGTATTTTCTTTGCAAAACGCACCAAAAAGCAATTTCGTGAAGTCTGCTTTTCTCATTTTTTCTTCGCAAAAACTCCCCATCAAACAATTTCGTGTGGCTTCTTCTTCTTGTTTTGTGTGTGTGTGTGTGATTGCGTGGGGGCTTGTAATTGTGTTTTGTTTCATTAAGTTTGCTTTTCTCATTTTATTTATTTTCTTTGCAAAAACCACCCATAAAACGATTTCGTGTGGCTTCTTCTTCTTCTTGTTTTGTGTGTGTGTGTGTGTGTGTGTGTGTGATTGCGTGGGGGGCTTAAAGGGAAGCTTAAGGGGGCTTCCGGAAGGCTTAAAAGGGGGCTTAAAGGGGGGCTTAAGGGGGGCTTCAAAGGGGGGCTTAAAGGGGGGCTTAAAGGGGGGCTTAAAGGGGGGCTTAAAGGGGGGCTTAAGGGGGGCTTAAAGGGGGGCTTTAAAGGGGCTTAAAGGGGGGTTTAAAGGGGGGCTTTAAAGGGGCTTTAAGGGGGGCTTAAAGGCTTCGACCCTTTGCCCCCCCCCCTGTTTGCGTAAACCTCTAAAGGGGTAGCTCTAACAGGTACCTACAGCAATGGCTGCATGCTCATACATATACATTCCGCTGCCCATTGGCTCACAGTGGTTTTACCATATTGAGACAAGACAAGCTCTCCTTGCGTAGCAAGACAAAACAACTACTGTCCGTGTGCAGGGCGCTGCCCTTTGATCCTTAGGGAATAAACTGGTCATACACCTCCTAACAAGGAGCATTTCCTTGTGGGTGTATCGGCTCAGTTTTCTGGTAGCGGAGCCCGGAAAGGGCCGCCCGCCTCCCAAAGTCCGCTACAGCGGTCGGCCTCGCCGAACGCTTAACCAAGCGGATAAGAGGCAGCACAATGTCGAGCTCGCATAGCGAAGCCGACGACAGTTCCCAATCCTCCGGGGGATATGAGAACGAAGAGACCTCCCAAGGTCCAGCCACTTATGTCGCACAGTCATATGCAACATCTGACCGCATGCTTGCATCATTAGGCATAACGCCCAAGATTGCGCCTGCCTATGATGGCACCACCTCGTGGTTTGAGTATGAACAGTTGATTGACGACTGGTGCGACATAACAACGCTGGATGACACCAAAAGAGGTCCGTCTCTCAAGACGAGGCTCTCCGGATTGGCCGCAGTACAAAAGAATCACTTAACCGAGAAAGGCTTGCAGCCCCAGATGGAGTAGATTACTTCAAGAAGAAGATGCGTCCATTTTTCGTGAAAGGAGAACAGTACGTTTTCCTGTGGCGTTTCCTCGGCCTATTCAAGGCATGGAAGGGCAACCAAGACTTTGTGACTTGGATTGCCAAGTTTGAGATCGTGCTACAGCGCGTGAAAAACTCATGGATGGATCTCTTACCAGAGATAGCTCTGGAGGATGCCCATCCAGATTTCATGCAAGCTGTGCAGGCAGACCAAACCTTCTTGCGCATGCAGGATGCAGCCGAGAGAGACACATATGCCGCACGCTATTTCGAAACATGGAACAAGGAACGCCTTGACAATCATCGAAGAGCGTTTCCTCTGAATGATAATCTCCTAGCTCTCCTCTTCCTAGTGCAGTCCGACCTAAATGAGATGCAACGTGAGAGGTTGGTAACAGCATTGACCAACCAAGGTCACCGAATTGAGACCTACACGTACCCTGTGGTACGGCAGACCATGTTCGATCAGTTCTCAACGACCAGAACTGGTCTGCAGGATCCCAACATTCGGCACTCTTCTCACAAGAAGGACCGCCATGGAAGGAGAGACCAACGCCGTAAACGCGGAGGTCGAAACTTCCTCATCCTCGATCAGGGTGAATACGATGGAGTCGATGGATTCTGGCTCCAAGACGAAGACACCCTTGAGGAAGGCTTTCTTGCCGCCGAGGATGAAGAAGCTGTCTTCTGGACAGTTGATGACCATGAGGCCTTCGTTGCAAGGAGATTCAAAAAGGGAAGAAGACCAAGAATGCGTCCCGGATCACCGGGAAGAGCAAAGGGTGGCAAGCGAAAAGGACGTGGCCGTTTTAGGTCATACCGCGGAAAAGGGAGAGCCAACCAGGCAGAACATGATCCAACTGATTCCAGCTATTTCGGTAAAGGTAAAGGAAAGGAAAAAGGAAAAGGTGGAAAAGGCAAAGGAAAAGGAAAGGACAAAGGAGATAAAGGAAGCTCCTTCAAAGGCGCAAAGGCAAAAGGCAAAGGTAAGGATACAGCTAAGTCTGCCTCCTTACAAGGAGACCAAACTGGATCTCCACAGGCCTATGAGAGTTCCACCGCACCGAGCTGGGATTCATGGTATGAGGACAGTTATTATACTGACTCCAGTTGGAATTATGCCGCTTATGACGATCAAACGTCTTATACATACTATGCATCACAAGCCTCACGAAGAAAAACACGGAGAAAGAAGAGAAGAAATCAAGCAGGATCATCAGGTAGAGGCACAGATCCGAGCGCGCACCAAGAACCCGTGTTCAACTCATCAGTGAGTTACGTGCCCCAGGTCTTTGAACCATCCGAGGGGCAAGGTGTTGAAACTGCAACAGCGGTGTTTCCGTTGCAGCACACCGTCCTATCTGCTCTCACAGAGCGGATCAATCTTGATAAGAACCCTACCTTTGTCATACTTGACTCAGGTTGTACTAGGGCTATGGGTTCCCGCTATGCGGTGAACAGGCTTATCAAGGCCGTGAAGCAACGTGCCCCAGGCATGATTGATTTCACTTTCTCACCTTCGAACACGAAGTTCTCTTTCGCAGATAGTGAAACAGCTCTTATCAAGGAGCGTGTAACTCTATGGTTCAACACAACTCCAAGAAGAGATACAACCATAGAAGTTCTGGATCAGGGGAGAGTTCCCATTTTGTTCTCCATCGAACAGATGAGGAATCTAAGAATGACCCTCGAGTGTAGTCCCACAGCTGACCTAGCAACGTGTGAAGCTTTCGGTTTGTACAAAACCCCCCTTCCGATTAGTACCAATAACCATTTGGTATTGGACCTTCTAGGCTTCACTTCCACCAGGAAGTATCTCCCTAAGTCAGGTACGTCGTTCAGTGCGACGGAGACTGCTTTAGGAGCTAAGAAGCCAAAGGAAGAAAGAAGATCTTATACTAAGATCCCGGAAGGTCGCTGTCCAGCCTGCGCAGGACAGAAAAAGCCTCATACGTTCCTCAAAGGTTGCGACAAAGCACCTGAAGGAGCAGCTGATCCACCACCGAAGGGCATTCCAGGTAAGAAGAAGCCTCTTCCATCTGATCCGGCAGAATCATCTGCCAAGAAACCTGATCCACCAGAACCATCTGGTGATGCTCCTGAGCCTTCCGAACCATCGGAACCATCATCAGGCTCTAGAGACAAACCTGCAGAATCATCTGCACCGCACGAACCTCCAGAAGAAGAAAGACTTGAGGTTCCACCTGCGAAGACAAAGACTCCAAAGGGTCTTAAAAACCTTCTGAAGAAAACCCGCAAATATGCGGTCAAACCTCCTGTTGAGGAGAAGTCTATGGTCCCAGGAGCTGATGACGGGACGGAGGTAAGACCACTTGAGTCAAGAGAATACCCGGCTCCTGGTACAGACTCACCTACAGGTGAAGAGATTGTCGCAGAACCATCGCCATCTCTTCCCATTGCTCTTCGCAGGATTCATGAGAAGCTTAAGGACCCTGTAGAACTCTATAAGCTTCACCTTAAGCACCGTCATATGAGTACGGATCAGTTCAAGCGACGCACGAAAGCCTTACAGATCCCAAAGGAGATATATGAGCTATATGACCAACTGGTCAAAAAGTGTTCAGCCTGTCAGGAACACGTGAGAGCTCCTTCAAGAGCGAAGATTTCCGGTTTAAGATCAGAGACTTTCGGTGATCTCACCTTCGTAGATCACGGTGAGCTTCCAATTCCCGGCAAGAATAGTCGCTTAATATTTCTTATTCTCTATGACGGAGCAACAAACCTGTTGACTTCCGAAGTAGTCCAGGATAAAGAAGAGCATACTACAATGTCGATTATGAATGACTACTTTGAGAAATTTCAGATCAACCCAAAGGTTGTAGTTGGAGATCAAGCATTCATGACTCCAAAAATGGAGGCTTATTACAATCGGCAGAATATCAAGCCTGTAGCAACAGGACCTGGAACACCATGGCCCAACAGGGCCGAAGCTGCTGTAAGATTGCTGAAGCATCAGATTAAGATCATACTTCAGATCCTGAAGGATGGTGACCCGCAGTATAACGGAATCACCATGAAGTATGGCAACCTCGTTCGACAAGCATGTTTGGCAAGAAACTCTTCGATTACCTATGGAGGAGTTACTCCTTTAGAAATGGCCTTTGGTAGGCGTCCTCGAGATGTTATAACACCAGAGAACGCTGATCCCAATCAGTTGACAGGTAATCCAACTGATACGGAAGTCACTGCGAGAGCCATTAAGGAGCTTGCCAACAGGGCTTACCAAGAGGCACGCCAATCTGATGATCTGCGCAGAGATCTTGCGGCCAGACTGTCAATGACCGAAGGACCTTTCTCTTTGGGAGATAAGGTTTTCTACTGGTCAGAGGATAAGTCTAAGATTGGATCAACTGGGTCCAAACATGGATCTTGGCTAAAAGGAAAGGTGATCTCCGAACTCGGAGGATCCATGGTAGGTGTGGATCTTGGAACACGCATCGTCCGCGTTAATATCTCAAAACTGAGGAAAAATTATGACATAACATCTGATGTGGAGATTCCTCTCGCGCCTGATGAGGAAACTCTGACGTCAGAAGGTTCTGACCACGCAAGTTGCATGGTCACCTTTGATGCTTCCCTGCAGTCGACAGACCTAACGGTTCCGCATCAAGAGTGTCACTGGCAGGTCACCAGCACTGGGAAGATTGACTTCCTAGAACTCTACGGTGGATCTCCCCGTATGAGTCACAAGGCTGCCCTGTCAGGTCTGCGAGTAGGTCAGCCAGTCGACTTGCGTAGTGGTCTAGATCTTGAGCAACCGCAAGGTCGCTCCAATCTTCTTAGGATCATCAAGGAACAAGAACCTACTATTATTGTTATGTCACCCGATCACTCTCAGTGGTCTAGCTGGTACTCACAGTGGAAGAAAGGCTCTGCCAAGAGACTTTCTGTTTTAAAATTCTGTGAATCGGTCGCAGACCACCAAATGAAGCTCGGACGTTACTTTGTTCTTGAGAACCCTTACTACAGCAGGCTCTGGTCTTCACCAGAAGCAAAACGCCTGTTTTCCAACCGCAAGATCAGCTATGAGGTCTGTAACCTACAAGCCTATGGCATGAAAGATCCAAAAGGATACTATGAATCGAAATCCTCGATTTTCATGCACAACCTGCCACCGCAGGTTCTAACTCCTCTCCAGAGGCATTCTGCCAAAACGAAATCTCCAACATCTCCACCAGGAGACGAAAAGGGTATTCAAGGCTACGGTCTTAAAACGAAACTCGCACAAGTGTATCCTTATGAATTCTGTGAGACCTTTGCCTCGTGTTTGGCAAGATTCCTGAAGAGAGATACATATGCATCTCATCTTTCTTTAGTCACAGACATACTAGGATACTCTGGAGATGAATGCCTCCAGGGACTTTCGGAACTTCTTGACCAAGAGTATTCACTTTTGACAGCAAATCCTCTCAAGGATTCCAAACTCCTGCAAGATCCGAAAATCAGATCACTTGTTGCTAGAGTAAATTCCTTATCGAGTAAAACTGAATTACCATTGCATCATTCCAAACCATCACCGTCCCTTGATGCCTTGGTGTCAGACATTACTCGCCTTAGATCAAGACTCTTACCAGGGTCTGGTTTCGAACAGTGTACTCTATACAGAGGTACATTTGGAACAGTCAAAGCACTCACCAGTGTAACTGATGGCGTTCTTGTCTTCTGGAACAAGAAGAAGCCCAATTCGACTATGACGTGTTGCTTGCCGCACCAGGTTTCCTGGAATAAAGTACACCCATCAACCTTCTCGGGGGTGCTCTTCCAGATGACAGGCGGCAAGACTTCACCGTCCGTGCGAACACCGCCGGATGTTATCATGTCGGACGAAGAGGTTTCGCCGTCAGACCCGTCAGAACCCATGAGCACTAATCGCTCACGGATCACATCTGACGATGTCTCTATGCCGGAACCAGATCAGCCGATGCCTCCCGGCACGCCGCCGTCGCGTCCTCCTCCTCCCATACCTCCACCGCGACTACCGGCCGTTTCCTCCGATGAGCCCGTGGCTCCTGCTCGGGCTAAGCCTCGCGTGCATCCGCCTCCTCGCGTTCCGTCTCCTCGGCGTCTGGGGGGTGATGTGTCGCCAAGGTCTTCATCGGAAAGGAAAGTTTCGCCGCACAAACAGAAATCACCTTCACAGGTGCCGACACCAAAACCTAAACCGAAGGCACATCCACAGGGACCCATTCTTCCGTTACAACAGGATGAAGAAGACTCTGAAGAAGAACTGGTCCCCGATGACCCCGGACAACCGTCCGTTCTTCCTCATACGTCAGGTTCTCCTGAACCAGAGAGTGATGCTGAGTCTGATGACACAAGGTATTACTCTGATGAGGAAGGTGACCTGGTCGTAGATGAGAAGGACTGGATCCTTCTCACAGAAGAACAGAAACTGTGCAGTAACACAGGTTCTTTCTCCATGCCTCGGTACATGCATGGCGGACCCGTAGACATCAGAGAGGTAACATCAAGAGTGAGGTCAGACCGAACACGGTATAAACCCACCAAAAGGTTCCGATCTGACATCCGTGAAGAGTATGATCTTCTCACGGAAGAGGACAAGGCCTTATCCCTAAGTTCCTCCAGGAACTCAGCAAATCTTACCCAGAAGGCACAACGGAAGGAGGCAACCGCCAAGGAAAAGCGTGAGATGAAGAAACAGTTTGATGAAGCGAAAGCAGCAGAATATCAGAGCTGGCTAGACAATGATGTCTTTGAGCTCGTCGATACACGGAAACTCGGAAACATCCGAAATTATGTCACTGGTCGATGGGTCCTGACTCTAAAAAGAGATAAGGACGGAAACTTCCTTAAGTGCAAGGCCCGATGGGTCCTAAGAGGTTTCCAGGATCGACAAAAGGACATACAGCAAACTGATAGTCCTGCTGCGAGTCGCCCAGGTTTCCGCTTAGCGATTCAACTAGCAGCTAACAAGCTGTGGAATCTGACACACATCGACCTAAAGACTGCTTTTCTGCAGGGTGAAGCCTATGATGAGTCGAGAGACATAATCTGTCAGATTCCTCCTGAAGCAGGTTATCCTCCCTACATTGCAGCGAGGATGAAGAAACCCGCTTATGGACTTAACGATGCACCTCGAAGATGGTGGAACATCGTTGATAAGGCACTCCTGTCTTACGGCCTGGTGCCAACCCGTGCGGATCGCTGTACATATGTTCTGTATGGTAAGAAGTCTGCAACAGCAGATGCTGAGCTCAAGAAGTCTCAGCCAAAGACCATGGAATCAGCGATTGACTATCTCCTAGATCCCATAGCAGGCAACAATGCCAAGGGTAGACAGGTACATGGAGTAGTCTGTTTACATGTAGATGACCTGTGCATGGCCGGTGATGACACCTTTCGTAAGGCCGTGATTGAATCGATCAAAAAGGAGTTTGCAGTCGGTTCTGAAGACACGAACGATATTATGTTTGTAGGACAGAGATTAGTCTGGAAGGATGCTACAGCATCAGTGCCAGCACATATCTCAGTAAATCAGAACCTAGCTGTTGAAGCTCTAGAGGAAATTGTTTTTGATAAGAAGCTCAACAATGAGCAACAATGCACACCACAGCAGCACACTGCTTACAGAAGTGTTTTAGGACAGATCAACTGGCTACAAAGCCGGACTCAAGCTCACATCTGTTATCGCTTCAGTCGGTGTGCGAGTAAGGCTGCCAAGCCTACTATCGGTGATATTCGAGAATTGAACAAGCTTGTTAGGATTTTGAAGTCTACTGAAGTAGAACTGCGTTTTTGGCCGCTGAAAGGAAATCTCAGAATCCTCGGTTACCCTGATGCTTCCTACAGGAACAATGATGACAAATCATCTCAGAGAGCACATGTTATTTTCCTTGCTGAAGATCGAAATCCAAAGCTAAAGGGAATGAAACAATCAGCAGCAGCTGCTTCTTCCAAGAAGAACGATTTCTCTGAATCCTCTATTAAGGAAACATCCTCGAGAGGTAGCCTGGTGGATTATGAGTCTCACAAGATTACGACAACCACAATGTCCACAACAGTGGCAGAGCTTAACGCACTGATGCGTTGCTTTGGTACTTGCCTGTTCCTCAAGGGACTTTGGGCAGATCTCTCATCAGAGACCGTACCCATACATATCAGAACAGATGCGAACAATCTTGTGACAACAGCAGGCACGACACACCTTCCAGAGCAGAAGGAAACTCACCACCTCATTCAGATGCTTCGTAAGGAATCCAACTCTGGATCTTTAGATGACCTAGCTCATGTAAGCTCGAAGTACTGCCTAGCTGATGCATTAACAAAGCACTCGGCGCAACCTGATGAGCTTATCAAGGCTCTGGAAACAGGGAATTTACCAGAAACAGACATTCATCCACCCTTCCGTGAACTTCTTCAACATAAAGCTTTCACTGTTCGGTGGATCATAGACAATCTCAAGAATGCCGCCACAGCGGTAGCCTTCCTTGGAATTGATATCTCAACAGAGATTTACCGATTATTTTACTGCCAAGGAATATGGTGGTAGTCTCGTTTGCTGGTAGCACAACCATGTGCTGGATTTTCTATTTAGACTGTTTTCCGTCTAAAAGAAAATTTGTGTCTGCGAGCTGCGTTTTCATTAAGATCGGACATGTTCATGAGAATTATATGTTCTGTATCATCCGCAGCCGCTTTCAGCCTCGAGCCTCACAGCAATCAGCCTTTCGGGCTAACCAAGCGTTCCTGATCCTGTTTGGTCATTGTGCCGTAATGAGCACACGATCAAACTTCCGTAGCCGTGATGGACACGCCCTACCCAGGGCAGTGCAGGCGTACCATGAGCGACATCCACACATGGATAGCTCGTACCCCGAGTCTCGTCGGGAAGCATCACGTCGAAACACCGAACACGGTGGACACCGAATTCACAAACGTGAGAAAAATCACGAGCCTCAATTCATCATCATGGGTCACCAACAGGTGTTCAATCCGCATCCAAGAGATCTTGCTCAATTGATCTCACGATATGGCCATGCGAGTGGAGCAAGGCTCACTCTAAACTCCAGACATGGAGTCAGGCTCTACGAAGGAGTCCTTCAAGGACCATGGGACAACAGTCCCCTTGTATACTGGGATAACAACGTCGGTAATCACGCTCGTGATCCACGCCAGTTCTGTACGATGCTTGCACATCACCTTCAGACAGGCCTCCCACCGGAGGTAGAACAATGTGTGAGCCTTGATGGATCCGGAGAATATGACTATTCCTCCTCAGTGCCAAAACTGGCAGATGTAACAGGTCTCTCACCAGAGATGTGCTTCCACATTCTTTCCAAGACCAACAGAGTCGGAAGGTGGTTGGCACACTCAACAAGACACCTTCAGAACCAGCGCCCAGATCTCTTTGCTGGCCAACACAATTATCTTCTGGACATGTTCAAGTTGGCCGATGCAGAGCTCGCACAGTATACACCACAAGAGATCGCGCTTGGTGTCCTCCTCAACACTAAGTCTAGGTTTGTGGTCACCATGGTTTATAACAAAGATGGCAAGGCCGAAACCACAGATGCCGCCGTTAACATCCCACCGGATGCAAATGTGTTGACCATGAGCAAAATTTTCCTTTCGGCAGTGGGAGGACACGGTTCACGACGAACTCTACCAAGAGCTGAAGAACCAGATCCTGAAGAAGAGAGACCAAGGTCACACATGACCATCTCAGACTTCATGGCAACGGGGAGCAATCCAGTGCAGTCCCGTGCACAGCGTCTCTCCACTAACGCGCCGAGGCCCGTCGGCATGGAGGATTTTGTTCGACAGAACAACCCTTGTTACATCATGCATGCCACGGACCTACAGGCATTATCCTCAATCCTGAGGCACGGTCTGGTACCATCAAACCTCCTAGCGCAGGTGGTCACAGCACCAGATTTCCAACCTCTTGTGAATGAAAACAGTCGTTCCAACAGGGACACTGTTCAGTTCTCAACGCTAAACCTGGCGAATCCCAATCCGACCATGTTGCGTGCCAACAAGGCACTGCTTCTGGTATTCGATGCAAATAACGTAGTGAACGAAGTCACAAACCTGTGGCAGTCGCAAGTAGGGATGTTTGCTACACCAGATGTAGTGCATGCCCGTACTCTTAGCGCCGTATTCGCACCCTCTGAAACACTCTGGGTATCATCGCAATACGATGAGCTCAAGAGCATCGGACCATGGTGGGCAGACCATTGCTCCGAACAGATGCCGTCAGCGACTTACGAGTCGAAGAAATGGTGCGCAAATTACGGCCGAGAAATCGAATCGGCACTTCGAAAAGTGGCAAGGCGAAATCTGCCACCAGAGCCTCCCAAGGCTAGATCTTCTCACAAGAAGTCTTTTTCTCTGCCAAAGACAGAGGCTGACACAGCTCCAAACCTGGAGCAAACCGCTTCTGCAGGTGAGGTACCTCCGAAAACGGAGACTACTGCAAAGGAGATCCATCCGAGATCCAAGCTCGCCCGGCAGGCCGAGGCTGACAAGGATCCGGACAGTCTTATGGGACAGCTCTGGAACTCCGACGGCACCAGAAGCGCCACCGAAGTTCTTAAGATAACGACAGGTCACAAACCTCCAGAACCTGTTCAGGATACTTCCGCCAACGTAGTTCCTCCCAAGGAAGAATCTTCTGGAACAGAGACGGAACCTGAGGAACCGGATCCTAACCAGGATCGTGACGAAGAATCAGACGATGAGTCGGCATCAAGCGAAAAGAGCTCAAAATCTTCGTCATCCTCAGAACTCCGAGTTGATGTTAATCCGTCTCACAAGACGAACTCTGCACCTGCAGCGTCGGAGGAGAAGAAAGAATCTCCCACGGAAGAGATCACAGAGAAACTTAAGAAGGTCAAACTTGACCAACCAAAGCCTGAAGCAGAATATGTTCAGAGTTCAGACGAAGAGCCACAGAAACCAAAATCTCCTAAAAAGGAGAAGGAGAAATTCCTAGTTCTCTTCGATCCTGAAACAGAAAGTTATTATCGAGTCAACAGAAGCAAGCTCAACCTCGAATACGAGGAACCTGCTGATGAGGAAGATCTCGTAAGAGAACATGAGCGCATCAGCGCTCGACTTCGAGAAAATCGCAAGCACCGAATCTCGAAGTCATCGTCTAACCCGGCTATGCAACAGGAAATGAAAGAGAGAATCTGGGTTAGTCGATGGAATCGAAAAATCCGAAGTCCACTCATGATCAAGGATTCTGAGGCTCCTGACGAAGAGGAGTGGGACAGACCCAGAGATTCGGCATCTTCCTCCTCTGCACCTCCTACCAAGGAGAGATTTGTAGGAGTACGCAGGACAGCCATGAGTCTTAACCAAAGGATACGGCTGATGACACGACCAGATAATCCTCTCTGCGATCTTTGCAACCAGCCTACAGGCTATTTTTGCTATTCCTGTGGTACGATTGTATGTGCAGACTGTCGACTTACCCCACAGGGTAAACAACAGATGTGCGAGTGCATCTTGCCAATCGATTGCCTCGAGACCTCTAAAGTGTCAGCAGGAATGATCTCAGAAGAGCGTCAGGTTTTATACGAGGCCATCCTCACACATGAGGACGTAGATTTGGCAGTCCAGAAAATCAACATGTATTGCGACCACGCAAGGAATTCGTTCATGAGAGCCCATCCAGGCGTTGATCCATGTAGCTTTGATGATATTAGGAATAATCCTCCTAATACTTACACCAGCTCCACAGAGGCTCCAACCCTGGAGGAATACAAGAGCATCAACAAGGGTCACATCAATATCAAGGACTCCAGAACAAGCCACCCGGCGTCTTTTCTCTCTCTTACTGGCTACGAAGACAAACTGGTGCTCGACGCACATTACGAGATAGTTCGTAATAGGATGGCCGGTGTTAACGAAAAGAGAGAATACATAGAGGGCTCAAACCCAGACAGCGTATCACTAAGCCTAGTGGTATGCAACTGGGGAAATATGGATCGAGCGCCGGTGCCAGCAGGGAATCCCAAAAAGAAACTCAAACCTGAGAAGGGATTCGATTACCACCCTCTTATTGACATGTGCTTCAACAATTCAGCACATATTACCCTCGTACTCGAGGCAGGAGCACTTGCGTCAAAGTATTCGATCGCAACCATGCGACAACATGAATACAGAGGGATGCTAATCCATTCTCCTCCCAAGGAGCCTGAGGCACCCTCAATGTATATTGGAGTCAAGGGTGACCCAACAACAGACATCTCTCTCGTCCACCACTTTTACCGTCACCGAACAATGAAGCCTAAGGCTGGTGGTCCCAAGAAGCGACTGTGGGCATGCCACGGTGCGGTATGCCGCCTCACCTTTGGGTACCACAGTACCATCAAGGAGGCAAAAGAATGGGTCCACCCATATTCCGGCCAGAGGATGACGAGAGATGAGTACATGAAGATTATCGGATATGACCCTCTCAAGGGTAAAAATCCTGACAAGGATGGACCCACTGATGGCTCTTACCTCTCACCAGAGGCGTGTCTGACACTGTCGGACCTCGACCCTTCGCCGGTTCTCTGTGAATGGAACGGCCATGTCGAGGGTGATGAGCCACCAGAGGAAGACTTTGAGTCATACGCAGAGATCTTCTCACAAGAAGCATCAAACGATCTTGACGAGATGTGGTGTACAAAAGGGCCTTACAAGGTCATCACCATCGCGATCGTCCATTTCAACTCATACATGACTCATAAGGAAGAACAGAGGCGCGAACTGGTGAACGCGTTCCTCAACGAGGTTCTCCCTTTCAAACCGGATGTAATTGCGGGGGATCTCAATAATATTGCGTCGAGGCTCACCTTAAAAGGTGGAGACGTTCACCCGCGAAACGGTTTGTTTTCTCTATACCTGGAGAAGAAACTTGCAGCATTCAACAGAATAGCAGGAAGGCACTCACAAGTGCGACACCTCTGCTTGAACAACTCTGACCAGCACAGACTGGCACGTGCAGATCGTCTACCGCCGGACCCGGCGAAGAAAGTTGCTGACCTCGACTGTATCAACAGTTATATCCTTGACTGGAGTAAAACGCCGCACACGGCGTCACCTAGTCCAAGAGATGCTACACCTGCCGCCGAAAGAACATACTGGGAACGAGTCTCAGATATGTGGCAGGACATGAACAGAAACAGGGATATCGATATCCGTCTGTTTGTCTCAGTCAAGCAGTACTATTCAACTTTTTCTAACCTTGACCTGTGGTTGAGTCCCTCTGACAAAGATTGGCACAGCCCTTTGGGCTTCACGATACAACCAATCCTTACAAAAGGGAAACACAACCGGTCAGATGCCCAGGTTCAGAAGATCGCTGACAAGCGACAGGCTTACAAGCAGCGTAATGCTGAATACTGGGATTACAAAGACTCATTTGTGTATTCATCTGGCAACAGCTGGTACGACAGACAGCAACCACAAGGTAGCTATCGCAGATATGGAAGATTCTGGGAAAGGCCACAGCCTGAACGTCCCAGCGAGCCTGAAGGCTCTCCTCCAAGAAGGAGCCAGGCATCATCGTCCTCTTCACAACAAGATCTACCAAGATCGAGATCCAGACCTCAGAGAGCCAGCCTTGTTGACAAGCTCAACATGTCTTTAGAGGAACTGGACACACTTGAGGAACAACAAGAAGAAGAACACTCTCCAACAAAGAGTGATATTGAAGAGCACGAACGAGAAACATCAAACCTGATGTCGGCTCAAAGAGATGAAGACGAACAGGAGGAAGAATCTTCCAGTCGCAGAAGAAGAAGGAAGTCATCGCGACCGCCGTCTGCTCCGAGCAGCAAGGCACTCCGAACAAGCAGACGAGCTTTTGACGCTTTGAGAGTAACGACTGCATGGCCGCTGGCTGGGTAGATGTTTAGACCAGAAAACCTCTTAAAATTTTCTCGCGCCTTCAAGAGGATGGGCCCCACCCCCTTTGACAAAGGGGGGCTTAAGCCCCCCTTTAAGCCCCCCTTTAAGCCCCTTTAAAGCCCCCTTTAAAGGGGTCTTCCCTAAGGGGGGGGGGGTGAGCCGATACACCCACAAGGAAATGCTCCTTGTTAGGAGGTGTATGACCAGTTTATTCCCTAAGGATCAAAGGGCAGCGCCCTGCACACGGACAGTAGTTGTTTTGTCTTGCTACGCAAGGAGAGCTTGTCTTGTCTCAATATGGTAAAACCACTGTGAGCCAATGGGCAGCGGAATGTATATGTATGAGCATGCAGCCATTGCTGTAGGTACCTGTTAGAGCTACCCCTTTAGAGGTTTACGCAAACAAACAGACACTAATTTTCTTTTACCGGAAGCATGGCCGCACATTCACACATATACTATTATGCCCACTGTCACAGTTGCGGAGTTTGGACTCATGATAAAAACAGCATATTGTTTATGCTAAGTATAGCACTGAAGTACACTGTAGAAGTCACTCTTGAAATCACTCCTTTTGAACTCTTTCGTGCACATTGGTCAGAGAGATCATCTGTACAAGATCAGGTCTGGTGATGTTCTTCTATCGAATTATGCAGCCCTTCACTGTGCTCTTGTTAGAGCTTTGTGAGTCACTGTTGTGAAACTCTGAGAATTTTCTTATCTCAGATTTGGATCCAGGTTTGGATCATAGGCTCGAGCATAGACGTTCGGATGTGGTTCATCCGGGTCTGAGTGATCTTCTTCGGAACTTGAAAAGATTCCGAGTAATCTGTTCTCAGCCCTGGTGAAGGCGGCGTCTGCAGTGTCATATCCATGGTTGGATGTAGTCGCCTTTGGCTCGGCCTTTGGTGCAGCTTGTGAGCTGATTGGAGTTGCCTCGGCTTTAGCCGGTTGTGGCTGCTTAGCCTTTGCCCGTTCGGCCCTTCTTCTTTCAAGCTGTCCGTCTGAGGACGCCCATGATCTTTCACTTTCATCTCCTGAGGGAGATAAGGCGTGGGCATGAAGGCTGTTCCAGTACTGTGCTGCAGAAGGAGTTAGGACTTCTTCATGGTCAGATTCTGACTGGTCTTCCTCAGAGCTTTGGTCGTCAAAAAGTGTCTCAAGGACATTTTTGAGGTTTTTATGTCTTCGCTCTATCTCTAGTGAGGAATGGACCAATTGATTGAAGACTGTTTTTGAGTCCTTCAGTGCTGTTAGAAGGATTTCCACTCTGGATAGAGTATCTTGGATGGTGTCAAGATGATCCTTTCTTTCCTCCTTGTCTCTCTGGATAGAGTTTCGCAATGATTGTGCGATTCTGAGGAGGTCGAGATATTTCTCAATAGGCATAGTTACCGTATGATTGTCATGTATGACAGTTGTTTCGTCGCTGCTCAAGTTCCTGAATAGGACTTCCACGACTGGTAGAAACTCCGTGCTCCACGGTTCCTCTTCATCATATGTTTCTACGTGCTGTTGCACGCGTTGTGTAAACTGCTCGGCTGCTTCTACCGTTGCATCGATAGAGCTGACGTGTCTTACTGCCATGTTTCGGCACATAGTGTTAATGGCCTGGCCTTGATTGGCTTCGCCAAGTGCAGCGTCTGCATGGTTGCAGAGTCCACTGTTATGGGCTTCTCTAGCTGCTTTTCGTTGAATGCGCCGATTTTGACCTCCTCTTCTGGTAGGACCTTTTGGTCTCGGAGGATCTGAAGGTACTGTTCCTTTCGCCTTTGGCGGAGGAGTCTTAGGTGGAGGTGACATGTTTGCCTTGTTAGGCACTGGTGGCATTGCCTTGGGCACTGACGACGATGAGGCACTTGCGAGTGCAGATGTACCTCTGGCTCTTGCCGAGGATCCCTTAGGGATTGATGTATAGGTAATCTGCATGGCTTCTTCGGCCATTTGTGAATGCAATGCATCACTGAATAATTGCCTCATATGAGGAGTAGTACTTGCATCGTCATAGGTTTGAAACCGTTCAATGTCCCTTTCGGTGCCACGTGATCGTGTATCACCTCTTTGAAAAGGATCGTTCCTGCGAATCTCCGCAACTTGTACTGCCTGGAGGCAGGTTTTACACAGCACCTTCCTTGAAACATCTTTTGCTTGCTTGAGCTGGTAACAGCTGTCTGAAAGATGGTAGACTTCGCTTCGGGAAGTGTGCCACACAGGTCGCAAATCCGTTGTTTCTCCAGAATTGACCCTGTTGGGTCCTAAAGGTTCACGCGTCTGTGGTTCATTCTCGGGTTCGAGAAATGGTGGTGGTCGTTTCGCTGCTGCTTTTGCATTTGATTGTTGGCGGTCCATACATCTGATGGGAGCCCTGGTGAGCTGCTTCCACATCCAGTGTAGGCCCATTAGCAGCAGAAACACATTCCACGCGATGCTGAAGACGGAGAAGTCTTGCTCACTGGTTAGTGAGTTTGGAAGTGAAGGTTCATCAGTCTTGATAGACTCTCCCCTTGCACCGCCTTGATTAGGGTGTCCGAACCAGTTCGACAACCCTGCTGCTGTGGCAGCTGTAGGCTGTCAAGTATTCAGCCATACCGGTGCGAGCTTTCAAGCAACACTTTCAGCAGCCTGCAATTGGCATTCCTTCGCGCAGCTCACATCCAGCACAGGTTCGACTCCATATGGCCTGCCTTTTGCGGGCTGGACCCACTTGGTTGAGTTGCAAAGCCTCGTGGTGGTAACAGAAATTGCTCTCGCACACAGAAGCTGTCGAGACGGGTGCTCTTCCGTATATTTTGCGACGGCAGCGCTCCAAATCCACGGCTGAAAAACACGAGATACCTGCTACCATCTACGACAAAGCAGGTGTTGCTTCCTACCGACCAGCCCTGTAAGACGCTAGGTTCTGGCAACAGATGCCACCGGACCACTGCATTGAATGGGATCGACTACTTGAACAATATATGCCAGCAAGTGCGTCTGGGTGTTTGCTGCCCAGCGCTGATAACATCCTCCAGCATCTGTTGCGAACGAGTGACTCAGCCGCTGGACCAGACGGTTGCTCTTATGAGTGTTATTGCAACATGCTGCTTGAATCTTCGGCAGCGTTGGAGCAGCATCTCTGTGACATTGTCCTCGGACAGGTACCTCCACCAACACAAGCACTCACTTTTATTCCAAAGCTGATACTGGGCACAATGCGGATAATTTCCGCCCGCTGGATATGTCTGACACGGCTGCAAGGATTGTTGATTCAGCTGTTTTCACAGCCTCATGTGCACGATCTGCCCTCTTCTCCATCAATTCCAGGCCTTGTGTCGGCTATGAAAGAAGCGCCAGCCAACTTTCTCACCATGCAGGACGTCTTATGCGCCCAGAACTCTGATTCGGTTGTTATGTTGACTGACATGGCCAAAGCCTTTAAGAGGGTAAATCCTGGCTGGCTCTTGGATGTGCTTCGGCGTCTCTCATCTTAGTTCCTCACTGGGTTTCCCAATACGCTGTCTACCTTCTAAAACTGCACCGCATTTAAGGGTTCCTTCTCTCTTTCCTGCGCATGAGGCAAGAATTGGCTGTGGACAGAGCCACTTCAGTCCTGTTCTTCTGTATTGCAATGGATCTCCTCATATGCAGCCTGCATGCCATTCCAAGAGTACGGCTCCTTCGAGCGTACATGGACGATAATTCCACGGAAGGCAGTGATGTAGGCTGGATAAGGCCCGCAACACAACTTCATGTGTCTAAAAGAGGCGGGATTTCATGTTTTGCACCTGCTTCTCAGGTGGAATTGTCACGGCAATGAGAGAACTTGTTGACTCGCTTTGTGCTGCTGATGGAATCCGCATGTTGACAGAAGAAGAAGTCAATCCAATCATCTGGTCTTGCCGCCATGTAGAAGGCGAAGGGATGTCCAGCTTCCTCACTTGGTGTCATCACATACGGAAAGCTTATGACGCGCCTCCTGTCCCTGCAGTCGAATGGTTCTTTTGTGCTGCTGCCATGCATTCTGCTCTTGCCTCGTCATGTTTTTGACTCCTATGTTACTGGGCGCCTTTCGGGGGAGGCAGCTGTACCTGCTTTGCTCCTGTCCTCTCCTTGCAAGTGCAACTGCAAATTATCCCTCCTCTTCAGGATGTCGCCCTCTGCCAGGCAACTCCATCAGCTCTGCGCACTGAGCGATCGCACACCCTGCTGACCCTGCTGCTTTGAAAAACCGTGCGTGATCCTGCTTCAATGCATTGACTGAACACGACCTCCTGCACTGAGCATGGTACGCATCCTTTGAACATGATCACGGATGCTTCTCAATGTAAGGTCTGCACTGCGTCCACACAAACCTGTGGAGGCCGAACTTACAGGCGTTCTGCTTTTGGGAACAATTTATTTTTGGGGCTCTACAGTATCGTCTATAGTGCATCCGCAGAGTGATAAGAGTCCATAAGAAATGGTGGGGATGTGGCGACTCTGAGGTGCTGCAATAGCACCTGCTGCCCTGTCTGACTGCATCTTTGTCGCCTGGTGCTATCGCAGCACTTGCAATCTGTCTTGCCAGAGCTATCGCAGCACTGTGTTTTTTCCTTGGCAGTGCTATCGCAGCACTTTTGTCTTTGTCAGTCTATCGCAGCACTGCATCCCTGTTTTCCGTGCTATCGCAGCACTTCTTGACCATGTGGCATTTCTTGATGTGCTATCGCAGCACGTCTTCACCATGTGGCCCTGGATAAAGCCACACCTCTTTCCTGCGGTGCCCTGACAGAAACACGGGTTTCGGGTTCAGGAGTGTCAAGGTACTTGTCTGGGGTTGAAGACTTCACGACTTCGGCTTGCGGGCGCAGAAATTTACCATGCAGGGGGTCTTGAATTGAGAGGTTCGGGGTCTTGGGTCGAGGTGCAAGACTTTACGGCTTCGGCTTTTGGTTTAAAGGACCCAAGGGTCAATACGGCTATCGTCGTGGCTCACCCCAATCCCCAAAAGCACACCTGAATCCCCCAAAAAAACCTCGAACACAACCTTAAGACTACGCTTTCCTGAACCCTGAAAACCAACCTGAGGAAAGCCAGACACCCCTTCGCATGTGCTTGCAAAGCAAGCAGACATCTCTCGCGATTGAGAAATATGTTGTTGTGTTTTGCTCAAACATACATGGCACACACACAAGGAAAAACATACAGGACGATGTTTCTTGAACCCCCAGATACTTTTTTCTTTTGCCAGCGGAGGCGATGAACCCAAACCCTTTTGCTTTGCTATGTTCTGTTTCGGAAAAGGATGTGGCAAATCTTTTTTGTTGCGCGCAAACCAAAGGATAGAAAAATACCAGACTGCAGATAGGAAAGAACAAGACCGATGCAATGAACGGGGACTACAATGCTTTTTTGGTCCCGTGTTCCGGAAAGCATCGCGAAGGGTTCTTCCGTGTGGAACGCCGCAGCTGAGTACATAGATGACAGACATAGAATCAACTTACTTGACTCCATACTTTACTCTACACTTGATACTTGACTCTACACTTGATACTTACTTACTTACTTGACCTCTATGACTGACTCTCTACACTTGACACTTGACTCTATGATACTTGACTCTACACTTGATACTTGACTCTATGTTATGCTTACGACTTACTTACTTACTTACTTACTTCACTCTACTTACTTACTTACTTGACACTTGACACTGGACTCTTCTACACTTGACACTTGACTCTATGTTATGCTTACGACTTACTTACTTACTTACTTACTTACTTACTTACTTACTTGACACTTGACACTGGACTCTATGTTATGCTATCTCTATACTTACTTATACTTACTTACTTACTTACTTACTTGACTTACTTACTTACTTACTTACTTACTTGACTTTATGCCTCTATGACTTACTCTCTACATCTCGGTATCTAATTCTCTCTTCTAAAGCCAGGGGTGGCACCGTTGTCGTCCATCGGGAATGCAACCCTTCCCAGGGATTCGCCTCCTCGGGCATTCAAACGCGAGGTAAAGTTACACATTTTAGGGTTCCCGCGCAACCCTTCCCAGGGATTCGCTGCCTCGGGCGTTCAAACGCGAGGTAAAGTTACACATTTTAGGCGCCCCGGTGAACCCTTCACAGGGATTGGCATGGGCGAGGGCCCAAACGCTAGGTAAAGTTACACATTTTTTAACTTAATGCGGTGCCCGTGCAACCCTTCCCAGGGATTCGCTGCCTTGGGCGTTCAAACGCTAGGTAAAGTTACACATTTTAGGCGCCCGGCGCAACCCTTCAAAGGGATTCGCTGCTTCGGGCGTTCAAACGCGAGGTAAAGTTACACATTTTAGGTGCCCGGCGCAACCCTTCACAGGGATTCGCCTCCTCGGGCGTTCAAACGCGAGGTAAAGTTACACATTTTAGGCGCCCGGCGCAACCCTTCACAGGGATTCGCCTCCTCGGGCGTTCAAACGCGAGGTAAAGTTACACATTTTTCGGGCGCCGTGAACCCTTCACAGGGATTCGCCTCCTCGGGTGTTCAAACGCGAGGTAAAGTTACACATTTTGCGGGCGCCGCGCAACCCTTCACAGGGTTTGGGCGCAGCTCAACTGCATTTTGCAACCCTTCACAGGGATTGGCATTTTGCAACCCTTCACAGGGATTGGCGTGGTCGAGTGTTCGAACGCGAGGTAAAGTTGCAATTTCTGATGTGCATTGAGATGAATTTTGCAACCCTTCACACGGATTGGCGTTGTCGAGTGCTCGAACGCGAGGTGAAGTTACACATTTTGCGGTGCTCGCGGAACCCTTCACAGGGATTGGCTTGAGAGGGATTTGCTTCTTCGGTTGTTCTAATCGGTAGGTGTGCAACAGGTCAATTGGCAACCTTTCAGAGGGATTGGCAGGATTGGCAAATGCATATATCGATAAGAATAATATACACATATATATATGCATAAATGCATAAAAATATATATATATATATATATATATATATATATATATATATATATATATATATATATATAGATAGATAGATAGATAGATAGATAGACACATATATTCATGCGCTTGTACGGCGCGCACGCTGTCTTGCGACGGCGCACCGCGCCGCTGCCTGGCCGACGACTTCTGCAGGCTCGGAAGCGAGATTCGGGGAGCAGGCTTCACGGGGAATTGGCGTTCCGGATGATTGTCCATGTCAGCTTCTGTTGCAGCGAGGTGTCAGAGTCGTCGCCAGGTGGGATGTTTTGTGCTCTGAAGTGAAGTATAGCTGTCAGGCCGATGAGCCGGTATCTCGAGGTCCAGGTCGGGCTATGAGCCCCCACGCTACGGGGATCTCGATTAAGCGTTCCCACACATAGAGCATAGAGTGAACTACATCGAGTCAAGTGCATGGTACATAGATGACTCCATGACTCGTGACTTGATCTCACTATGACTCTATGACGCTATCTCACTGTAACTCTATGACTTTATGACTCATGACTCATGGACTCCATGACTCTTGACTGTATGTGCCTCTCGAGGTCCAGGTCGGGCTATGAGCCCTCACGCTATGGGGATCTCGATTAAGCGTTCCCACACATAGAGCATAGAGTGAACTACATCGAGTCAAGTGCATGCTACATAGATGACTCCATGACTCTGCGACTTGATCCCACTATGACTCTATGACGCTATCTCACTGTAACTCTATGACTTTATGACTCATGACTCATAGACTCCATGACTCTTGACTGTATCTGCATCTCGAGGTCCAGGTCGGGCTATGAGCCCCCACGCTACGGGGATCTCGATTAAGCGTTCCCACACATAGAGCATAGAGTGAACTACATCGAGTCAAGTGCATGGTACATAGATGACTCCATGACTCGCGACTTGATCTCACTATGACTCTATGACGCTATCTCACTGTAACTCTATGACTTTATGACTCATGACTCATGGACTCCGTGACTCTTGACTGTATCTGCATCTCGAGGTCCCGGTCGGGCTATGAGCCACCACGCTACGGGGATCTCGATTAAGCGTTCCCACACATAGAGCATAGAGTGAACTACATCGAGTCAAGTGCATGCTACATAGATGACTCCATGACTCTGTGACTTGATCTCACTATGACTCTATGACGCTATCTCACTGTAACTCTATGACTTTATGACTCATGACTCATGGACTCCATGACTCTTGACTGTATCTGCATACGATCCTACACACTGGATCTATCACATAGCCCCACACTCTTCGCTGATGATGCTTTCGGGCCAATTGTCTTCTAGTTTCTTTTTTTCCCCGACGACTCGCAAACCCAGAGTTGAGGCAAGCAAGTGGGTGAAACCGATCATGCATGTCTCATCGTCCCACCACCCCGTCCACCACTCGGCCACTCACGCTTAAGCACCAGCCAGACTCGCCGCCTTGTCCGAATGGCGCCCATCGATGCGCAGTGGTCTTGCGAGCCGAGAGGGTTTGCGGTGCTCCGAACCATGGCGCAGCTAAGTGCAAGGCCAAGGCCAAAGCCAAAAGCTCGTGAGGGGGCCCCGGCCCAGCTTCTGGGGGTGCTGTGCCTGGGGATGTGGATTCCCCGTTCTGCGGGGAGTTGACCCCCTCTTTGGTGCTAGTGCACAGGAGTGACTCTGTGCTCGAGCGCGCTTTTCAGCTTTGTGGGTGGCAGGTTCAGAGGGCCGATTCGTTGGTCGAGGAGGCGGACTGCGTTTGGACGGCCCCTCCTCCCTATGCTCCTGCTCGTTTCGAGCACTTGCTGGAAGCTTTCGCGGCTCGGGGATCCGCGGTGCTTCAGGAGGGAGCGCCTCCTGAGGCCGGGCCGCCTTTCGTCGGTGGTGGGGTAAGATGGCTCGACCGCACGCCCGGCTCATACGGCACAATGTTTCAGAGATTCAGCAGTGGCCATCTGTCAGGTGCCACCATCTTCACCCAGCGCGGTTCCCTCGGAGGTTTTTCAGGTCACAGCCTGCTTCTTCGCCGTGGCGGTGTCGTTGAGCTGGTGGGCAGCCCGTTGTGGCCGGGCCCGGCTCCGAGTCTCCACATGGCCGCTGGTCGACCCGGTGGGGAGGCGCGAGCACTGGGCGGTACTGAGCCCAAAGGGGTCTCCGATTGGGCGGTCGAGCCCACAGCCATCTTTCTCGGGCTCCAGAAGCCGGGCTTCGGCTCTCTGGTTCCATTGGGCAAACGGTTGCCGAGGTTGAGGTGCACGATCGTCAGCTTCCACCAGGTCACGTATATGTGGGCCGTGGGCACCATTCGCACCGCCTTCCGGCCACTCGGTGGTGCTCTCCCTTTACTCCAGGGCACGACTGTACTCCAGCCGAATGGCTGCCCCTGTTCCTTGAGCACATCATTGGGACTTCCTGGGCTTCTCTTCCCCAGCTCCGTGGGGCCACTTTGGTTTGCGACTGTCCATTGGGAACTTTGTGCGAAAGGGATGTTTTGGCAGGGCTGGTGTGGTACCAGTTGTCGCTGGGCGGAGGTCCCGAGGGACATTGGGTCCCTCCGGCTCCGGCGGGGAGCTTAGTGTGGTCTACGCTCTCTCGGCTGCCGGCTTCCGTGGAGCAGTTTATTCCTTACTCTTCGCAGGAGTCCATTATTACGGCATTCCGAAGCCTGTTCCCTTCTTCAGCTTTCCGGGGTTTCGTCTTCCCGTTTGTCGAAGATCTAGCCTTTCACTTTGTTTCCTCAGTGGCTGCGTGGTCAAGGGTTGCGCTGGGACGGCGCGTTGGGCCCTTCTCTTTCTGACCCCGCCTGCAGGTTGATGCAGAGGACAGCGGAAGGGCAGCAGGCAGGTGCCCTATCCGGGAGGGCGGCGCTCCCCCCTCTTCTGCCGTTCGGCTTGTCTCCGGACGACCACCGTGGCTCGGGGAGGCGACCCCTTACCTACGGAGCAAGCCCCGGTGTTAGATCGGGACCTTCGCTTTGCGGCGGCGATGACCGTCGGCTCCCTAGGCCGTCTGCGCGAGTTGAGGCGTGAGTGTGTGGGCCCGCTTCGGGAGTTGAAGCGCCGCTGGGGCCAGGTGGGGAACCACCTGCGCTCTTTGCAGACTCCGGCGGTCCGGAAGGTGACTGCCCAGCGGGATCTAGGGTTGATCAGTCTGCTTGTAGTCCTCATGTCGTGGCCCGATACATCCTTGCCGTCTCACCTCCTTTTCGGCATGCCGGCCGTCGGCACTTCCTACCCTTGTGGTGTCTTTCCGCAGCACAGGCTCTTCGAAGATGTCGAGGCTCACAACAAGACCATTCAAGGTGCAATCCGACCGGGACCGCACGATGCTTTTCTTTTGGAACAGTCTACCAGAGATTTTGAAGCCGGGTTCTGTTCCCCGCCTTTGTCCTGGCCCGAATTGCTGCGCTACACCAAGGGTAAGCCTTTTCGATTGATACCCAGGTGCGTCATTTCTCAGGCGTCTGGCAAACAGCGAGTGATCGACAACGCGGACCATGGGGGGCAGAGCGATCTTAGCTCTGACGCCAACAAGTTGGTCCTGTGTTCGGCGTTGCGCCCGGCACAGCACATCTCTCTGGCGATGAGGTTGGCTAGCCCGGAAGCTGCCCGTCACCTGCTGGAGGAGGACCAGTGGGAAGGGGGGGGCGAGGACTGGCCCGACGCCTACCGTCGAAGCCCAGGCTCTGGCCTGTGTTGTGGTGTGGTACCACAAAGGTTGGGCCCAGCCAGCGTATCAAGTGTATACTGGCCTGCTGTTTGGCCTTCCCCTTGCAGTGACCAGCTTCAATCGACTTAGCCGCTTTTCTGAGGCAGCGGGGCGCAGGCTGGTGTGTGTTTTGGTCTCGATGTGCTTTGATGACGCGCACCTTACGGACCCGGCCTCCGCCAAAGGTTCTGCCCAGTTTGCCTTTGCCGAAGGCTCTCCCTTTGCAGAGGCGAAAAGGCAGCCGATGAGCACCGTGGGCACCTTCCTCGGCTTAGACTGGGATTTTCAGGATATCGGCAGCAATCAGGTCGTCCGCTTCTGGGTACGGTCGCGGCTTCAAGAAAAGGTGGAGGGTCTCTTGCGGCAGGCCGAGCAGGATTCATGCCTGCCGCCGGGCTTGGCCTCCAAGCTTTACGGGATGCTCAACTTTCTCGAACAAGGGGTTTATGGCCGCATTGGCACGGGAGGCATCTGTGCCCTGAAGGACCACCAGCACGAGTCTTCGCGGGAGTTGACCCCAGCGATCCGGGGTGCCTTCGAGGTCATTCGCGCCGTCCTCTCCCTTCGACCTCGCCGGGAAGTGGAGATCCTTCCCTCTCCTTGCGCCCGCTTCGTCGCGGCGAGTGACGCCGCGGAGGACGAACCGCGCAGGGGTACGGGAGGTTTCCTCCTCCTCTGGCCAGGCAGTGATCCCGGTCATAAGGCCTTCGTGGCGCAGATCGACAAGCATACGTATGATGCGTTTCTGCCTGGCGAGGTCAAGATCGCGCAGCTCGAATTATCAATGGTACTTTTTGCCCTCACTGCTCGAGCTTCTACTTTTCGGGGTCGCCGCGGCACGTGGTACATCGACAACGTCGCGGCCCTCATGGCGCTCATACGAGGGCGATCGGATTCACCCGATCTTGAGCGGCTCGCGCATCTGATACATGTTGCCCTTTTCTCGCTCCAGGTTTGGATTTACTGGGAGTGGGTGCCCAGCAAATCTAATTGGTCCGACTCGATCAGTCGATTGGGTGCGTCGGACCCCTGGGCTGCCTCCCACGGCTTCAGTCTCCACCATGCTTTCTTCCCGGCCGAGGTGTGGTCCTTGCCCCTAGTGCCGGCCATGCTGGTGTTTCAGTTTCTGTAGAAGTGCTTTGGGGATAGTGCATTGGGATGTCGAACCGGTTCGGTTCGGGGTAGAACCAGCAGCCCGGAGTGGAGCCGGGTTGCTTGGTCCTACCTATCCGGATGTTTTACCAAAGCATTTCCCGCAGTCGCGGGTTCTACAGACTGTGGTCGCACCAGCGGTGAGAAAAGAGCAGAGTGTGCTAGTAGCCTCTGTGATGCGATATGCGGATGATATTCTATTTTCCCACAGCGGGAAAAAAGTCACGCCGTCCCCACTAGGGGGATTTCCAGACGGATGGTTCCTTTGCGTTCCTTTTTCCGTTTGCGTTGATGTAAAAACCCCATAGTGTTGGCAGGGAACCGTTGGCTATCGCGTTCCTTCCCTGTTCCTTTTCACGTTTTTTGTGCCCCAAACCAAACAAAATCCGTGTTCTTTTGCACAAAAGCCATGGTGAAGGCAACGACCGCTTTCCTTCACCGTGTTTTTCGGCACATTGCCTTTGCCAGGAGGGCCTGTAAGAATTGTTATGAAATCTGTGCCACACTACACAGAAAGTATGACTGTTCATGGTACTGGCAGCATTGTATTCACGAAAGGACTGTTAGCAGCTTCTCAAAACGGTCCAGATGCTCAATTTACTTTACCGGCCTACTGTCCCCCTCCCCCGTTTGGGTTACGGGTCGTAGTAGAATAGCAGCAGCAGTAGTAGTGGTAGTAGTGGTAGAAGTATAGTGGTAGAAGTATAGTAGTAGTAGTAGTAGTAGTAGTAGTAGTAGTAGTAGTAGTAGTAGTAGTAGTAGTAGTAGTAGTAGTAGTAGTAGTAGTAGTAGTAGTAGTAGTAGTAGTAGTAGTAGTAGTGGTAGTGGTAGTAGTAGTAGTAGTAGTAGCAGCAGTAGTAGCAGTAGTAGTAGTAGTAGTAGTGGTGGTAGTAGTAGTAGTAGAAGACCACTACAGCCGCCACAAGTGCTCAAGCGGCCGCGCTGAATGAGAAGTTTCGAACAGGCTTGGGGCGCAACTGCTGTGCTAGAGGTTCCTACCGGGCCCTTTTCTGAACAGTAAAGGTTTGTGCCTCCTTCCACGCCATGGTCCTCTCCCTTTTCATACAGGAGCTGCTTTGAGCCGCCAGGTCCCAATTCCTGGGCCCAGACACTGTTTAAAACATTGCAACACTGGGCAGGCGGTAGGGTTTCCACTTCCGCGCAGTGGAGGGAGTCTTTAGGCTTCGGTCTCTTGACGAAAGTAGCGGATGGCGCAATTGCCAGCGCACTCACAAAACTTTGCATCTCTTCGTAAGAATTCGTTCAAGACAGCATGTAGAAGGACAGTCCGTAGCGACGGGCCCGTACCATACCGAGGGCAGGTCTGACACCTACCCTGGTTGATCGTCTGGGGGTGCGCCCCCCACCCACTCGAAGAGAGCTTCAGTCACAGACTGCTGACTCCCCTGCATATGGCACAGCCTCCCGCAGGGCAGGAAGGTTGGAAAGATCCATTCGAGTTCTTTCGTGGAACGCTGGCCACCTAGGCCAACAGCAATGGGGCGAACTCAAAACGTGGCTAGCAGCTGAAGCCTCTCATCACTGCGACGTCCTCATATTGCAGGAAACGCACTGGACTGAGACCAGTGAATTCAGCGTATCTGGGTGGTACTGTATCTCCTCAGCCTCGGAGTCTACCAAACCCAACACCCGGCCTAAACAAGCAGCGAAGCGAAACACTCGGCAAGAACCGCGAGCTCCATCCACGACTCGCGCTGATGGAGTCATGATCCTATTCTCTCCCAAGTTCGTCCCCAAGAGCTTACGCTGGAAGGAGTGGAGCCCGGGTAGGGTCTTAGAAGCTCGTGCAGACATTGCAGGTACTCGGCTGGTTGTCCTCGCGGTGTATCAACACGCTTGGTCTTCAGCCAAGACCATCCAGTCCAATAAGGACGACCGTGCTAAGGTACTATCAGTCATGTCCAAGGTGATCAAGCAGGTGCCTAAGAGGGACTCCCTTATTGTAGCAGGCGATTTTAACACTTCCCTGCGTCCGAGCTCTCCATTGGTGGGAATGCACGTGAAGCCACCCACTGAGGACCGCCCTGACGAATCCAACTTGTTTAATCTGCTGCTCAGGCTGCGTTTGGTTGCCCTTAACACCTGGCAATGTGACCATATAGCTACCTTCTCACAAGGAGGCGTGGAGTCGCAAATTGACTTCATTCTAACCAAAGAAAGAACGGCGGGAGGCAAAGCCAAACGGTCAGCCCCTTGGGTGGACTGTCCGTTGGGCAGCTGGAAGAAAGGAGGGCATTACCCACTCAAAGCTGACGTACCCCTCCAACACCACTGGCTGCTCCCATCCCACAAGCCCAGCACGCGCCGGTATGATTCACTAGCTCTACAGGCCTCAGTCAGGGAGGAGGACGATACGGCCAAGGCCCTGCACAACTGGATCGCTTCCAGAATTGACACCTGCCAGGACCCCAAGGCATGGAATGCGTTGCTTTTGGAAGGTGCAGAACGCTTTTTCCCAAGAATTCCCAAAAGAAGACCGATCCCGCTGGAATCGGAAACCCGTCGCATGTGGCGGGCCCGCACCCATGACAGGGCTGCGAACACCACTCCCTCAGCACAGCTGATCGAGTCACCTAAAGCAATGGCACAGCCTCCTAATCAGAACACGCCACGTCCGCCGGAAACCGAAGCTGAGCTGGCACAAGTGGCACACCGCCAGGCTGTGAAACAAGCAAAGAAAGATCGAATTGCGAGTTTCATATCGGAGGTGGACGCGTGTCTAGCTGAAGGTGATCAACACATCTCCTTCCAGACCTTCAAAAAGCTGCAGCCTTGGCAGCCTGCGCGCAGAGCTCAGCTAAAGGACAACACAGGACATTTACTAGGTCCAGCGCAGGAACTAGCAGCCCTCAGGGACTATGCCAATCAGGTATTTGCGGCCCACCCTCCGTTACGGACAATGCATGGAGCTTTCCCTGCTTTGGAGCCGCCCAAACTAGCAGCTCACATACATTCCATCAAGCCGAATAAAGCTGTTCCTGACGGAGCGGCACCTGCGGCTGTATGGAGACTGTGTAGCGATCTCGTTGCACCGGTCCTCTCCGAACACGTAGCATCCAAGCAGGCCGAGGACAGTCTAGAATCCGACCTCGTAGACGCTGATCTCTGCTTAATTCCCAAGCCGGGCAAGCCCTCTGACAAACCCGCAAACCTGAGACCCCTGGGCATCCTTAGACCTGACGCTAAGGGACTGGCGGGAGCGGCCAGAGAAGCGCTTCAACCACTGACACTCTCGTTCCTCAAGCACATGCCACAGTTCGCTTATCTACCAGGTCGGGGGCTGTCAGACGCGCTAGAACGCGTGGTGCATCACTTGCGAGAGGCTCGATCCCTGTTAGAACAGGCCCACCCCACGAGACATGCCTTGCAACAAGGCACACAGGCCCCAGCCTTAGTCGGCGGCCTCACCTTTGCTCTTGACCTCAGCCAAGCGTTTGACACTGTCTCTCGCCAAGAGATCATCGACCTTCTTCAGAGAGAAGGGGCCGATCAGGACACAGTCCATCTCGTTCAGGCTCTACATGATGGGTCTCGTTACGTCCTTCACGCGCAGGGAGATTCCACCTCTGTTGAAACCACAGCAGGCATTAAACAAGGATGTAAGCTCGCCCCCACACTCTTCTCGTTCCTTACAGGTGACCTTTTCCGCTCTTTGGTTGACCTTTTCGGTGCTGAGCAGGTCTTGAAATTCCTGACAGGATATGCCGATGATCTCACGCTCCATCGGACTATCCGCTCTGACAAGGACCTCAGGGCCATTCATGCGCTCATCGCAGCGCTACTTGAGGAGGTCCGCAAACACCGCCTACGCGTCAACATTAGCAAGTGCGTCATCTTAGTGAAGTTAGCGGGTAGAGAATCCCAAAACGTGATGAACAAACACGGCTGCTGGATCACCAACTCCAAGGGCGAGCAGGTTCGCGGATGGCGCATAGGGCCCAATAAATCGTTCCCCGCCTTCCAGTGGGTCTCCTGTAGCAAGTACTTGGGGGTTATGATCTCCTACAACCACTTCGAGCTGCAGTCCTTACATTACCGCATCGGGGAAGCAAAGCAAAAGCTGCATCAAGTCCGCCAGTTTGTCTACAATCGCCGGCACGCGAGCACCATGTCGAGACTTAAGGTTTGGCAAAGCACAGTCCTGAGCACACTGACGACAGGCCTCTCAGACGTCGGACTCAGCGAGGAGTCGGCCAAGCAGCTACGCAGTTGGCATGCTTACAAGGTGCGATCAGTGCTGAACTTGCCAGCACACACCAGCCGCATCACCACTAAGGATCTCTTCCAGCTTTATAGCATTCAGGACCCAGTTCAAGCGATGCAGGTCAAGCTCAGGAAGCGACTCCGCAAACTTGAGCGACGTGCAGCCAGAAGCCCAGATATCACAACCGATCCTTCTGTCTTGCAAGTCATCCGGGACAAGCTGCATTTCATGTCACAGCTCCCTGAAACAGTTGAGCACCCTGTAGCCCTACATGCATGCACACTCTGCGATGCCTCTTTCGAGACAGCAAACGGGTTACACTTACACAAGTCGAGAGTGCATCCAGCCAGCATTGACCGATTTGTGCCATCAAGCTTCGATCGACAACTCCACGCGGTGGATGGGATGCCGCAATGTGCCGCTTGCATGCGCAAATTCCATCAATGGAAAGGTCTTCGTGACCACTTGTTGTCAGGAGCATGTCCGGAACCCCAGAAGCTTCGAACTCTGAACGTGACTGACAAACACTCAAGTCACCCTGAGGTAAGGACCCTGTCCCAGCTGCGACAGGACATTGCCCAACTCCCACAACATCGAATAGCGGTGATCTCAAAGACAGCGGAGGCCCGGGTCCTGATCCATAGGTGCCTCACGTGTGACTTTTGGACTTTCGATCACACTAAAGTCAAGTCACACTTCCTCAGGCGCATCCTAAGGACTGGTCACGGCTGCACAAGCGTGCAGTCTCTATCTGTCAGGGTTTCTCGCCTCACCTTGCCAAGGGACACCCGTGTTCATTCTGCGGTTACAACGTCTATGATCTTCGACTGCACCCTCAACAATGCCCCGTACTTTATCACGTGAGCACACAGTGGCTGCGAAGGCAACCGGAGGTAGAGGAAGCCGTTACTGCTCCCCCCTCCAAGCCCCAAGAACGGTCACTGACCCACTTCTTTAAGTCACGGTCGAATGGCACAGCCTCCAATCAGTCGAGCACAGCTCGTCACACCCCGGCAGACAAGCAGGCGTCCGATCCGCAGTCCTCAGGACAAGCGGAAATTAGACCCGAAGGAGTGCACAAACGCGCTCTGACTAACACGTCCAACTCGTGTTACGCCAATGCCCTATTCCAGGCTCTGCATCAGATCTCGAGCTTTGGGTATGATCTAGGTGCTTTCCAGTCCGTCCTATCCCATCTAGGCGACGAGCGAGCCCCCAGATTACTGAACCTGTTCGGCTTGTTTGAATTTCGCCATGCAATCTCAGGCTGGCGACTTGACGGCAGACAGCATGATGTTTCAGAGCTGCTTCTGCATATGCAGTCCAAGCCTTTCGGCTCCCTTCAACAAACCCAGTGGCAGGGTCGTACAGATGGTGAGGTTGAGGATTCAGATGTGGGAGTCAGCCCACTCCTTCTTCCCCTCCCGCCTGGCCCTTTGTCACTCTCGACTTGCTTACGGCTGTGGGAGTCCCAGATCTTCTCCCGCGCGCTAGTCTGGTCACCTGAACTCCTAGCAATTGTGATTTGCCGCTGGCAGGATGGAGTCAAGAACACTCAGCCGTGTCTTTGGTCAGGCCGCACCACGGTGCCTGTATGGACCTCAAGTGATGCTCGCACTCAGCGTCACTATCAGGTCATAGCAGGAGTTGCCCATTTTGGGGACTCCCTTTCTTCTGGGCACTACCGCGCTTTTTGGCCAGAGGACCCAGCGGATACCGCCTCTCAGGTTTGGATCTCTGACGACTACAGGTTTCCGGAAAAGGCCTCAGCGGCCTTGAACCTGTCCATCTCCAGGAATGTCTACATGCTTTTCTTGCAACGAATTCGCTAGCATCATCGCTAGGTGATGCATTCCGGCCCAGCTTCGTCCTCAAGGGCACTGCGGGGCGCCCGTGCGTGAGAAGCCTATAGTCAATTGAAAGTTGGCATAGGCCACCTCACGTCAAGGCCAAGTGCGTCATGCGCGCACGCGGATATGCACATACCGCAATACTTTTTCCTCTCAATCAGCTCGCCCTCTTTTTGTATAGCTTCCGCTCCGACTACACGGCCGGCATGACCGCTTCCCCTGTCGCCGTCAAGAGTCCGGAGCACAAACGCTCCAGAAACGGCACAGACAATGAGGACGCATCGGGAATGGATTTTTCTGAAGAGCCTCCACTCGAGTCACTCTCGCCTGCGGCCAAGGCCGCTGCCCTGCCGAGGCAGCAAGACCAGCCTCGCCGCAAATCAGTCCCGAGGCAGAAAGGACCTGGTGCGATCCAAGGGTTTGGGCAAGGCACCCAGCCTCGAGCGCAATCGGGTGCCATCCAGGCGCTGAGCCCGGAAGAGCTCACCAAAGCCTTCCTTGTGCACGACGACCAAATGAGCCTGCTGCAACACCAGCTATCACTGGTGTACAAACTGCCTCAAGACCATCAACTTTCGAAGGCATTAGTTGCGTCTGTGAAATCCTGGCAGGGAGGTTTGAAGAAGCTGCGCCAAGGAGAACCTCACCCCGAGGGATCATGCTCGAACGCGGTCTCCCTAGTTCTCCTCCACGAACTGACCAAGGGCAACCCTCCAGAACACGTGGACAAGACGGAGTACGGCAAGCTCCTGAAGGTGGTGGACTCCATGATCAACATCACTACCGACAAGACCAAGCTGGCACAGGAAATAGTGCACTGCTCTGCTAAGCCGAACAAGCTCAAGACGCACGTTATCCTCGACTTCAGGGTAGCCATCTACTCTGACCTCATGCCCTACCTCTCCCTCCTCGCCTCCCTCTTTGACTCCCATGATGGCTTTGAACGCCTGGGTCGCAAGGCGCCGGGAGGACTGGCTCGCAAGGCTCGAGGCCGTCCGTGAGCTTGGCCTAGTTGAAGCACACAGTGCACTAACTTCCTCAGCACAGCTGATGTTCTGATTCGTCTTGCACTCTTCACTCTCGTACAGCGTGACTAGCAAGGCTGCTGATTCTTTCAACAAAGTTCCAGCTGCGCATCAAAACGCAGGGAGCCTTTCGTGAGCAGATCACTTCGTTCCACTTGATTTCCTGAGCGTGCCAGCCTGGCTCGAGCCCTTAGCACTATGGATCTCACACGGTTTGCGGACCTACCGGGCCCTGACCAAGTCCCACATTTCCTGAATCTGGTACATCAGCTGGACGAGATTCTCAAGCGCAAGGCCTCGCAACTCTATACAGACCCTGGCTCGGCGTCTTCTACCAGCTCTCAGACTGCTGAACGATGCACTTTGCCCTCTGGCAAGGCCCGTCCTCCAACACCGCCAGCTCCTAAACATCGACGAACTGACGCGGCTCCAGAACAAGACGCTACGTAAGCTCTTCAGCGAACTAGGCACAGTCGGCGGAGCCGGCTACCAGCGAGCAAAACTCACTGCCATGCGTTTTTCCTGCTCTTGCACTCAACTGCTTTGCAACTAGGTCACAGGGCTCAAGCTACCAGTGGCAGGTAGCACACAGTGCAGCACGGATTCGTCACAGACGATATCTCCCACTCACGCTGGGATGGATCGTGCTCCATATCCTGATGGAGTGCATGAGGCTCTTGGTCGGAGCCATATGCCTGGACTTCGACGACCGGTTGACCCCCAAGTGACTTCCGCCATCTCACCAGAGCTCTTAGGCGTGAAGATCGCAAAGGGATACGCCAGCGCGGTCTTCAATTCCAGTGCTGCAAACTTTGTGCTCAAGAAAGTCACGAGGCCTCAGGAAGAGTACATGGCCAGAAGAGAGTTTAGCAGATTATCGAGATTCCCGCCGATCAACACCATCATCGAGGCTTTCTGGCAGCAAGGCCCAACGCTGTTACTGCCACGTCTGTACCCTGCCATATCCCCTCCATGACAACGGACCATGTCGTCAATCTCGTCGCTGACATCCGGTCTGCCCTCAATGCAGTGCATTCCAGCCAACTGGTCCACGCGGACATCCACATGGGCAACATCATGGTGCGCTACGACCCTCCCACCTATGTCCTGATTGATTTCGGCGGCACAGCGGGGGAAAGTGTTTATCCTCTCAGCTTGGGCTACGGTGCCCTTGGCCAGGGAGGAATGCTTCATCGTCCACCTCACGAACTCATGGAGCGACCCACCAGGACCGTCAGAGGTGACTACTACAGGCTCAGCAAGACGATCTCCGTCGAAGTCGTGGGCAACAAGTGCTGGCGCGACACTGCGTCGGGTTTCCCGATGCCCCCGAAACTCCCCAAGCACCTTCGCGTCGAGCTGGCAGAATGGGAGAATCTCGCTGGCCTCACTCCACCCAAATGGCCAGAATCTGCCTTTCCCGGAGGAAGCTGGTACGAGACTGCCATCGATCCCTCGATCACCGTGCAAGCCGGCTTGTATGATGAAACCGGCAACGTCCGACTGGCCACCGCCGTTTTCTCCTCCTCCAAGCAGCAAAAATCCAATGTATCCGGGCTCTTCGGGCCAGAAGATCCCACACGGGCTTCTCTGGACTCCGGAAGCTGGGAGGAATCTGCTGCTTACGCTAGGTTCTTCCTATCTTGCAGGCTCAGGACCATGGGCAGCCACATCCGGACCATGTACACGGAGGTCCTGCCGTACCAAAAGTACAGCAACCAGGATGGCTACCTCATGCTGGAGAATGCTCTCGAGCACCCTCCACCTCCACCACCTCCTCCGGCTGCCAGCTCGAACGAGCCAGCGCCCTCGACACCGGCTACTGAGCTGCAGGGCATTTGGGCGGAAATGGACTAGGCTTCAATCGCAGGACACAGTCCACTCAGCGGCATATGGCACAGCCTCCGCCACGCGGTTACTGTAACCAATTTGTCGCGGGAATAGGACACAGTCCAAATCAACCTGAGTCACAGACTCTGTTCCAACGCCTACTGCCTACAGCACTGGCCTCAGCCCGAGAAAACACCTGCGCATCTGTCTTGAGCGCAGTTGTCTGCACTTTTCAGCTCCCGTTTGCTTGAGCTCAGCTTAATCTCGGCTACTGGCTCCCCACTTGCGCGGGCGCCATGGCTGGCGAAGATGACTGCCCAATCCGGGCCATTTCCTTTCCCGCCGGGATCTTTGCAGACTACATGGAGGACTACCTCACCCTTTCGGCGCTGAAGTTGTACTGTGCGGAGGCCCACGTGTCTCTGCCGCCGGCAGCGGGAACATGGCCATCCAATGACATCACGGCATGGGCACACAAAGCTCTCCCACCCCTACAGTGGCAGCAATTCGAGAAGTATCTCGAGTCCATGACTGCCATGCCCTGCTCCGGGATGGAGGAAGGCTGCTTGGTCAATCCCATCCCACACGGAGGACTACTACACATGGTGCCAAAGGCAGAGCAGATAGCTAGCAACTGTCTCACTTCTCGCTGTCTCTCCATCTGGTCCTCGGTCCGCCAGGTTCTGCAGCACCTACCTTTCGAGGCCCACGACAGATGGGAGCACTCTCCCAGTGCGGCTGGCTCTTCATGTGGCCAGCGCTTTCGGGTTGGGGCCTACTGCCGAGTTCTCCCTGGCCTGCTCAAGGAGACGGTCTCCCATCCCAACGTCACTCGTCTCTTCAACGCATTCGTGTGCTCATGTCATCCAGGTCACCAGTGGACTTCGCTTGAAATCTTAGTGGATGTGCAGTCCCCACCGCACAAAGATGCTCGCAATGCTGCCTTGGGCACTCTGCTCATCCCGATTTCGATTTGCGACCAGGGCGGCCTATGGATCGAAGACCCCGACGGCTGCGACTACCAGGAGATCCCGCACCAGCAGGGGATGACCCGGGGAAGCTGTTTTGACCTACGAGGTCTCAGCCTTCTCTTTCGGGCGGATGAGCTGTGGCATGCAACTCTACCATGGGAAACCTATACTCGTGTCGTTTTGGCGGCCTACACGGTAAGAGGCGTCTCTCGTTTCTCACCAACGCTGCAACAGCGCCTACAGAGCTGGGTTTTCGTCTTCCGCTAGGCACAGCAGATGATTAGTTCGAATGGCACAGCCTCCTGAGCTGAGACACAGTCTCCGACCATCTCTGCTTGTCGGTTAAAGTTATAGCAGGAACTACAGCACATGTGCTTCTACGCATCGCAGTAACAAAGTCACTGCAATTCTTCAGTCCTTTTAGGCTCTCAAGTTTGGCTCTGCCCTCCATTCGCTAGCCTGCAACGATGGAAGACGCATTCGTTCAGCGAATCTTCCACTTCCTGACGCCGATGCTTCTAAGCCTCGACTTCTACCTGCGGCTGACAGACCTGGATCGCACAGCCATCGACGGCTCGAGCAGCCAGTCCAGCCTCACAGGACCAGGCCTCACCCCAACCGAGGACGCGTTTCGTACGGACAGATCGACAGCAGCCAGAACAGGTCTCCTGAAACTTCTCCAAGAGTGCTTTAACCACTGGCCGGCCCTCTCCATCAATTACGTCCCCCCCTCTGCGCCGGACACACTGGACCCGACTGGCATGCACCTTATCTACGAGGTCACGCAGCCGCGTCTAAAACAGGTCCGACGACTTGCCACTGTCAACCGAGTATGGCATGACCTCATATCAGCCATGATCTCTGGTCAAGCCCGCATCAATACAGTGGAACTTTTGGTGGCGATGTCACGCCTGCGCAAGACAGGCTCAGTGTCGATTCGGGAAGGCCAGGATATTTTCTGCCTCCCGGTCTCGATGGCGTTCAGACTGCCGGTTGAGACCCTCACTTCACCTCTGGCACGCACAGCTCCCGCCGCTGCCTACCGAGCCTCGGGCTTCAATGCCTGGCATGCGCTCCTCTTTGACAGCTACGATGACTTGCAGAATGAGCACGCGCCCCAGGACTGATCAGCAGGTGAGGACTAAAGTGTAGCTCTCAGAAGCGCACAGCGCACCTATGCTGGCATTAGGGCACAGCCCACGGCCGAGAACCGAGACATTGGCTTGTTAGACGGCCGAGCAACAGGCCTAACTGAGCCATTAAGGATTCAAACTTTTTGAAGCTAGCACCTCTGCTCTCGGCTAGAAAACTGGGCATCCTCCGCACCAGCCAGAGTTAGTAGTGCGTGCACTTTGAGTTGAGCTACCTCTCGGCACGTCCCCTGCTGCCTGCCAGTTTCTGTCAGCTAGCTCCAAGAGTCCCCTAACTGCCATGGACGAGCTCTCTCTGCGCCAAGCTATGAAATACCTGCTCCCAGGGGTACTAACTCTTGACTCCTACGACGCCTCGCCCTATCCCGCCTCCTACTGGAACGATCTGGACCTGCTTCATGATGAAGCTCGTGCCACTCGGGATCGCCTACGTGACCTACTTCTACGTTGGGCTCGTACGGGTCCCTTCTCGCAGTACTCCATTATCGGCGACACACTCAGGATTGACCACAATGGAGTGCATGCTCAGCTCGGCATCGTCAATCTCAATCTGCTACAAGCAATACCGCTTGCGGCGGTTTGCCGTGCGTGGTACTCCGAAACTGCCCGCCTCATCGACGGCAAACCCTGGATAGGAGTGTGGAGAGCCTACATCCAACTGCGGAAGCAAGGAGCAGGAGTTTTCATTGAAGTTCTGCCAGATCAAGCCGGCACCCTTTCGAGAGAGGCCATCAGCGTCCACTATGAGCAGGTGCACTTCATTCCGACCTCAGTCTTGCGACGTCCTCTCTAGGGCAGAGGGCACAGCCTCCAGACAATTGGTCACAGACCATGCGACGCGCCGGGCTTCTCTACTTTGGAAAAGGCAAATCCGATCAGCGTTGCCCCTTAGCGTTGCAGCTCACTGTTGCGCTTTTAAGTAAGTTTCTCCGCAGTTTTTTCTAGGTTGCTCTCAGCTGCCCTGCCAACCATAGAGGATGTCATCCCCTCTCTGCACCGAATCATGTCGCCGCGCTCTCTCCTTCATCATTCCTGCAGTGGTGGTTGTGGATTTCTATTCGGACTACGGTTTGGACAGGGACATGCTGGAAACTGAAATCGCTGCATACCGACCCCCCAGCACTCTCGTTCCCATACTGCTGCTCCGGAACGAGATCCAGGACCAAGCACGCCTCTGGGCCTTTCGCCGTTTACATAAAGGCCTAGCTGTCTTTGCGCAACGGTACGTAGACACTGACTATGACCAGCAGGGCGTCCATGTCAGACTAGCGATACCGCAGCCAGACTTGCTGACAGCCCTTTCACTGGCGTCGGTTAGCAAATCCTGGTGCGCCGCAGTGCTCTCCCAGGTCGAGCATAAGCTCTTTGTAAGTCCACACCGCACTGCCAGGGCAGCTATGTTTCTCGGCCTACGTGTCATGGTCCAGTCCTTTGACACGCCCCAGTGGCACCTCGCGTCCGAAGAGCTCACCATCCACATTCAGCACAGCCAACAGGTCGTGGTGCAGAAGTTCCGGAACCCCCTTAACCCGGACGGGCCAACGGCAACCATCAGCCGAGAAGCAGAGGAATCCAGTGCTCTCTACGACCACTACTACAGACTTTTCTGAGCACTTTGGGCCATAGGCAGTTTCACTGACTCACGCAAGGAAAGTGGCACAGCCTCCGATCAGGTGTGGCACAGCCACCCAACTAGTCATAGTCAGAGATGAGTGGCCCACCTGCCCAGAGAAATCGACGTTGCAGCATGCCAACACTCAGCTACTTGCATCATCGTTTGCTCTTTCCTGCGATCTGAGGTCTCAGCTACCACACGGCACCAGCTATCCAGCCCGAGTGCCCTCTGCTGGTGTTCTTTGCCTATAGTCGTCCTGCGTTGCTTGAGCTTCGTGCTTGGTCTTGAGACTCTGCAAAGCATTACATGTATACCGCAGCTGTCAGATCGAACTGTTGCCACCGGAGACAGCGGCAGGAGTATCGCAACATGCATTACAGACACGCCTTGCAGAAGCTAAATTTCGTAACAAACTGCGTCTTTGCGAAGAGCACAGCTCACCACTTGGCCGCGTGTCACAGACTCTGGCCCATCAGCTACAGCTGAGACCATGGACAAACCTCCCAGTCTGGGTCCCTTTCTGGTGCTCAGCGATAGCACCTTGCAGCACATGCTGCGGGGACACACTTACGGAGTGTTCCCGCTGCTGACGGGACAGGTCTTAAGCTGTCCAGGCGCCGCCCTCAACATCTCTGCCGGCAGCGTCCCCTCCATCTTGGAGCTCCTCCACTGGCAATTTGGGCTCTTTGGGCCGCACAAATTCACAGCGGCAGTGCAGAGTCCGCCGGTGGCCTCCATCTTGGAGAACCACCTCGACGGACAAATCAACGTTCGCTTCATTCCGCTGTCCCGAAGCCTGCGCCCGGAGAAGCAAATCAATTATGACTACCTGATCGATGGCAGGGTCCAATATGGATTTGCGGACAAGAACCTGCACAACCAGGAAATCATGGACCTGGCCCAGATGCCTGGTGTAGGAGGGGTAGAATGGCTCTACAACTCCAAGAATCTCCATTTCCGCCCCGACGTCGCGGACATTGTCATCCCGGCGCTTGTAACCAGAGCCATCGAGGAAATGCGCAACACCCCGGGACTGCCTGTCCTCGTGGTAGCTGGTTGGAACGCTCGCGAGCAGGACATCTTTCGGAGGTAGCCATGCAATACGGACATGGCCCCTGGGGAATGCGCTTCACACATCTTCCAGAATGGGAAGCCGCCCCTGTCCCGGCCCTCCTCTTCCAGACCTACGTTCACGACGAAAAGCCGGAACCGGCCCAAGTTGCGGCCAAAATGTTTGCTGGCTTCACCCGCAGATTCTGTGATGATGATGTTCTTCGGGCTACCCTGCGGCAACTCGCAGGAAAGTACGGCTCCAATCTGCTAGATCGCCTCAGCCAACCTGCTCATCGAGCAGACGTGTTCCGCTACGTCTACCACTACCAGCACGGCGGCCTCTACGTCGACATCAAATGTGGCTTCGTGGTACCTTGGGAACAGGTACTCGCGCATCTCGCAGCAGATTGGAGCACAGCTCACTCAAAGAAGGCAGGTGAAGTGGGTCACAGACCCTCCCCACCTGGCCAACTCCCACAGGAGTTCATGGTCATGGCCATAGGAGGCAAAGGAGATCATATTTTTCAAGGCATCATCTATGGCAAGCCCAGACACCCCTTGATGAGGGAAGCCATACAGCACGCCTTCAGCCGTCAGGTTATGACAGCGAAGGCAAACTTGGAATACATGACCTTCTGCAAATATCTTTGGCAGATCTTGGGTCGTGTCCTTGGTCACTCCCCTCAGCCGGGATGGAATGTTTCCACCAAATTTGGCCCCATATACCTGTTCTCGGAGCGCTGGGACAAGCGAGTGAAGAACAAGAAGTACGACAATGATGGCCACTATTTCGTGACTACCAACAACACGACCGTTGCATATACCCGGTGCTGGAAGTGGCTGAAGGGATTTCAGGGAGACCCAACCACCAAAGCACGCACAGACCGCATGCTGCAGAGCCAACTCCCTGACATCTCCCTTGAAATCCAGTCTGACAGACCTGAAGAGCACAGCTCACCACAGCCACCTAGGTCACAGACAATGGCAACCGCCTCATCGGCTCCCCCTCCTCCCACTCAGGAGGATATTGAAGCCTATGTGGCCGACAGCATCCAGTACAACTCCTTTGCAGAGATCATGGCTACGGTCCGTGAAACCCACCACTACAACCAAGACCTTACAGAGCAGGATGTGCTGGAGCTTAGCCCTCGAGGATTAGGGCAAGTGAAAGTTTCGGGGGACATGTGGTTATGCTGCTTGCACTGCCGGAAGCACAACAGGCAGGTGCAATTCAGCACTAGCCACGGCCTTAAAAACCACTTTGTCACTCAGAAGCACAACCCGGCACTCAGTGCCACGCCGGACCCCCACACTCCTCCCCCTCCTCCTCCCCCCAAGCTCCCACAGGAAATTCCTCTTCCCCCCAGCAGTACCAGCACCAAAGGTATAGACAAAGCAGCCGGCTTCGAGCCGCCACCCTCCCCCCCGTGCCCTTTCACTTCCTCAGCAGCTGAAAAGGCGGCTTTCAAAGCAGGCCAAGCAGAGACACCGAAGGCGGCCCCGGCGCTTCCGGTTAAGGCCCCACCGCCCATGGTGGCCACCCAATGCCCCCCGCCCTCTTCATCCTCGGCAGCACCAGCTCCCCCTCCGGCGATTCCAGTTTCCCCGCTCCTTCCGCACCCCCCAAGTCCGTCTCTCCCCCAACCCCCGCCACCCAGGCCGCTCCGCGCTCCCACACGCCCCCTCCTCCTTCTTCCCGTCCCCCGTCAGCATATGAGCCTCCGGAATCCAATGCGGAACTCGTCGGCTATGTCCCACAGCCGGCTCCACGGCTGACAGTACGTTACACGCGGCAGGAGCTGGCTCAGCTGCTGAGCTCCCAGTCCCATCAGGACTGGATTCGGGCCTTGGCTTCCATCAACATCCTGGTGGCTCCGGTCATTCTTGGCGGCCTCACCAATCAGGAACAACAGACCCTTTGGTCTACCAGGATGGAAGCACTCCGAGAAGTTCCGCCGCTGTTCTCTGCCATCAAGTCCGTAAGGACGCAAACCGGCCTCACATGGGACACCGCCATGTCGGTGAGGCGGGTCCTCACAAGCGATGGGAAGGTCACCATAGCCACAGGCGCGGGTGACGCCTACCGTGAGCTGGACGCACCAACAAAGGTGCATGGCCTTATCCATGCCTGCTTCAACAAGATGTGGGACGAAAAGGCCTTTCGGCAGCACTTCCCCTCGTGGGTCGAGTTCAATATGATCGCCACCACCATAGTGGCAGTCTACAATGAGACGGCCAAATCAGCCGGACTCCCAGCTCGTGTTTTCCGGGTCAAACCCGACAAAAATGCCTACTCCATCATGAAGATGCGGATACAGCATGACAAGGGGAACGAAGAGGACAAGCGCATGGCCAAACTGGCTGCTGCTGCCCCTAACAAGCGCCCACAGATGCAGGAGGCTGACACAGAGGGCAAGCGGCAGCGCGATGGCCCCTCCTCATCCTCCTCGTCCCAGTGGGCCAGACAGGCACGCTCATCTCAGGATGACGACTGGGACTGGTGGCAGCAGTGGTCCTGGCACGGTTACTCTCAGCAGTGGCCAAAAGGTCATGACCAGTGAGGGCGGTAATATGTCACAGACTCTATGATCCCTTATGTCACAGACTCAGGGAATTCGGCACTCTTCCGACGCCTAGCACATCTCTTCGGAAGAATGTGAACCGCGTGCTAGCCTCGCTTAAAACAGCACTTTGCGCTTCAGCGAGTTGCCCACATCCAAGCTGCCCAAAGTCTCACGCCACCGGAGTTGCTTCAGGTACCAGCGGTCATCCGCACATGACCCTTACGGCCTTCTGTCTTCAACATGAGTAATCCGTGTGGGACGCCACGAGACGGATACTCCAGGTGGCGGCTTCGTCTGAGGTACGGCCTAATTGTTGAGACAGGTGCACAGATGGACGCGTCTGTTCACACCAAGGTGTCGGAGAAGGAAGCTTTTTGTAGCAGTAGCAGTTGCAGTAGTATGTCAAGTTCGAGCTGATTAGAGAGACCTGAGCGATGCATGCTAGAAGCAGTTTCACGAGTGCACGAGACCAAAGGCGCCCGCAAAGCGCAGAGCACGCTCGCGCAGCGTTCAATTGAAAAATAGTAGTAGTGGTAGTGGTAGTGGTAGTGGTAGTGGTAGTGGTAGTGGTAGTGGTAGTGGTAGTGGTAGTGGTAGTGGTAGTGGTAGTGGTAGTGGTAGTGGTAGTGGTAGTGGTAGTGGTAGTGGTAGTGGTAGTGCTAGTAGTGGTGGTAGTAGTAACTAGTTTCGAAAACCCTCGCGAGGATGCTTACGGGCACACATAGTTTAGGTAAATTGTGCATCTGGACCGTTTTGAGAAGTTGTGGCACCCTGCTCTACACAACCGCACCCGCGGAAAAGAAGCCTGTGAGAAAGGTAAGACCGAGGAATTCAGATCAACGCCCACATCAGCATTTCACATGATTTCACGCCAGAAGTCCGCGCAAGCCTTAACAGAGTCACACCCACGAACCCAGTGAATGCCTGGGTGTCAGATCTCCTTGGGCCTGAGACGCATTCTGAGCTCACAGGTCTGGGGGTTCAGACGCAGCTTTCCATGGAGTGCAGGTCACATGGCAGGTCACAGGTCAGGGCCTGCTCCCAGGGCAGGACCATGCAGGACCTAACGTCTTCAGGGGCCCGACCTCCAACAGTGTATTGAACCAGGTGGGGTCGGGAGTGTTTTGCATGCTACAAGATGCAATGGACTATTTGCCCACACTTTTGTGACGACTCATGATACAAGCCGCAAGCCACTAAGCACAGCAAGGACAGCACTCTGTTTGCAGCCTTTGGCTTGAGACTACAGCTTGCGGACATGCGTTCTCTGGAGGGTTCCCCCTGATGGGAGCAAACAGTTCCAAGGGCAGCATGCAACGTGCAAGGATCACATCGATTCACATGGCAAGCCGGCCTGGGTTTATGGCTTAGGGTTCAGAGTTTGGTGGGTTGAGATCAGCCGTGCAGGGTCTTGTTCCGATTTCCTTTCAGCCAGTCAGGCACCTCGTTTTACCTAGGTAGGTATGTCTCTGTGAGCCGATAGGTTGAAACTCGGGTTGTTTGCATTCGGTCATGGTGCTTCTCGCGTTGGCCGCACCTGCGGTGCCGCAGGGTTCTTCCTGGGCCTGGGCCGCTGCGGCGCTTGTGGCTAAGATGCATGTGCCCCTGCCCCGCCCAGATCACTACACACATGTTAGCACATGATCATATGCCACGTTGTTGGAAAAGCCGCCAAGGGAGGAAGCGGCCTCGCCGGTGTTTTTGGCGTGGCCGGCCTGCTGCACAAAGCCGTAGAAGCCGAGTGCCTCGGTTCCAAAAGTAGTAACATGCAAGTTGCGTTTCTTGCGGGCCGCAGAGTGCACAAATTTTCCTGTCTGCACAGGCCTCACATCAAGTCCACGAAGCAGCATGTCGTTACAAGATCTTTTGGATACGCAGTGTCAGACCTGTTCCCTACGGCAGATTGCAAGGCTTGGGTTTGGCTCGATGAACGTAGCCGTGTTCGATTTGACATTATCTGCAAATGCAGGCTGCGACGTTTTCGGAATCTTTCAATGTCAACGATGCCCTGGGCAGCGGTGCCTTCGGGCAGGTTCTGACTTGCACAGCGAAGGCCTTGCAGCACATGTGTTGTTCTGTTTCAGCAACACTTGTTGTGGTGGTGGTGGTGGTGGTGATGGTGGTGGCGGGCGTGGTGGCGGTGGTGGCGGTGGCGGTGGCGGTGGCGGTGGTGGCGGTGGCGTGGCGGTGGCGGCGGCGGCGGTGGTGGTGGCGTGGCGGCGGCGGCGGTGGTGGTGGCGTGGCGGTGGCGGCGGCGGTGGTGGTGGTGGTCGTCGTCATTTCCCTCGCTTGGCATTCCGAGGCATCCCGTTCCGTGCAATGATATCCCGTCCCGTGGCCTCTCGCCACGTGGCGTCAGCCGCTTGTGATGTGGTCTGGGACTTTGCAGTATGCTGACGCACATGTAGCTTGGGGTGAGCAGCAGGAGGGCGCACGCCTTGACATTTGAAGGAGCATCGTGCCCCAGGAAACAAGTGTGCATGGCACAGGAGGGCTGCTCCAAATGCTGCTCCTGTGACTATTGTGTTTTCCCCCTGCTGTCGGTGCCAGCCCAAATCATCCATGAAGACGGGAGCTAAAAACGTTCTTGAGGTCTTGTCAAGAACCAGATGGTCTACTCCAATCACTCCCATCCAGAACGCTGTGCACACATGGACATAATTCGGAACATTTATCTTAATGTTCGTGATGGCATTTAGCTCCGGCGTGGCCCTGGTTGATCCAGTCATGGATGCATTTGAGCCTTGAGTCTTGGAGGGTCTTGCTTCTTGGAAGCGCCCCTGACTTTTGCAGCTGCGTGCAGGCAACAGGAACTAAGTTTGCTGTCAAAGTCGCGTTGGACCTTACCACAGAGGTGATGGTCATGAAGCGCCTCACAAACCATTCCAACACCGTCAGCCTCCATGCGGCCTTCCATGAGAAAGAGCGCATGTACGTTGTCATGACGCTGTGCTCTGGGAGAACGTTGCGCCGCGCCCTGAGTGTGAGCGGATGCCCTGGTTCTCCTGTTGCAAGGAATATTTAGGTCTGATTCTTGATTCGCTTGTGCAAACCCACCATGAGCGGCATTGTCTCAAGTTGCTCAGTCATGCGCTGATAGAGCAAGGAGAATCTAAGGAGAAGAGCTGTATGGGGACTTCGGCGACAGCACGGAGTCCGAAATTGCAACTGTAATTTGTCACGTGTTGACGGGCCTGTCCTACATGCATGGATGTGGTGTCGCTCATCGAGATTTAAAGCCTGACAACATCATGTACTCCAGGGAAAGCGGATCAGTGAGGATCATTGACTACGGCCTTGCCAAAATATGCGATGAAGGAGTCAGAATGAGGACTGCTACCGTTTTGTGCTTCGGGCAGGCTAGGTGAACGGTGTTCGTTCTTGCGCTCCACCTCAGTCGTACCTCACCACCTAGAATAGCCATGCGTTGCGTGTTGTGGCTCAAGGCCAAAATGGTGTTCTGGTTGTTGACCTCAGTGTGTGAGGTATACCCAGAGTTGCTGGGTGGATCTTTCATGAGTTTGTGATTGAACTCTTCGTTCTTCTGCTGCATGGAGTCCTTTATGCGGGACGTCGGCATAGAAAGTCGGGGAGAGTTCGCTTTCTACTTTACCAGTCGGCAGGAGGCCGAGGTCGAGGCGGGACCTGCTGTGGCCGACGCTTGGGAAGCTGCTCGCGCCGAGTGCCGGCGCGGGCCTGCGCCGATGGTGTGGTATGTGTGCTTGCTCACGAGTGTTTGGTAATGTTTTGCACGCTTGCTGCACTCATGACATTCCATGTACATTGCAGCAAGCAGGCTCGCAGCTGCCATTTCGCCTGCATAGCGGGCAGAAACTTTTGGAGGCTAACGGGCCTCGCCTTGTAAGCCCTCTAGAACAGTTCTGGAGGCTCCCAATCTTTGTGGATTTAGCTCCACTTCATTCCTCTCCCGCTCGCGATAGGGGGAGGAGTGCATGGTTTCAGGCCGTTTGGCGTTTGCGATTTTACAGTGCATTTGGTATTTCATTTGCATTATGGATCAGTCTGTGCCTGTGAGTGCTTCGTCAGTGCCTGAGAATGCTGCATTTGCTTCACTTGGAAGTGATAGTGTGACTTCGGATCGGACTCGTTGCATTGTCAAGCGATTCCAGAAGCGGACTTCGTCTCAGCAGGAACCTTCTCCTACTTTGGAGGCATCGCCCTCTGCATTGATTCTTGATGCAGTGATCGCTTCTTCTCAGGGTGAAATGGAGGTGGCGCCTTTGCCCCCTGCACTTGACTTGTCTGCACAGGAAGCTGATCCTGAGGCTCCATTACTCCCTGCATTGGTCGCCTCTGGCCAGGAGGATGAGCAGGGACCACAGCTGGACCCTGAAGGTCTTTCATTCGGGTCGCGACCACCTTCACCCATATATGATCCTGATTATGAGCTGGTAGATCCATTAGACGTGTCTTTGGAGCAGACTGTGGCCAATACTGCTGAGCATTCGGGCTCCACTTCTTGGGACTTAATTTCGCCAGTGCCTGAGCATGCTCCTGCTTTCTGCTCTTCGGCATCATCTCGATTCTCCCCACTTCGCGTGGGTAGGCTTTCATTTGAGGAGGCTGTCAGGGAAGTTGAGCGACCGTTGCTGCCGGCACTGTCTCAACAGGAGCATTCCTTTTTGATGGTGGAGGCTGACTTGCATTCCACGCCGGCTCCCCTAGCTCGCCCAGTCACACTACGGGATGGTGGTGGACGGGCTGCCAGCTTGCATCCCGTGACTGCCGAACTTGCAAAATCGAGGCCGATTTTTCCGCTCAGGGCCTCCATTGGGGTGCCCAAGACGGAGCCCAAGCCTCGTCCGGTCCCTTCTACTCGTGGGGCGTATGCTCGGTACCCATCAGAGACTTTGCATTCTGCTTTTCAGGTGTCGGGGGCTCTCTCGAAGAGTTCGCCTCCATCTCAGTGCCCAGCAGAGTTGCTGCCTTGTCCGGCGAAACAAGGTATCCCGTCGGGTACATCCTTGCCAACGGGCCCTGGCACCAAGCGAGGCATTGAACTCATGCATTCAGGTGCGGAAAAGGGCAGCTCCAAGGTTGTCAAGCAGGCTGAGATTCACTCCAAACAATGGTCTCGTGCATTGCACTTATGGTCTGAGCTCTGCGAATTTTCACTGGCTTGTTCTTCATTGCTTCGTGAGATTTTCAGTAGCTCCAACAAGGGTGCATTGCTGGAGCAATTGCTTCGCCGGGTTTCGGACACCACGGCGCTTCGCTACATTTCAGTTATGTGGCAACTTCTACACACGGTGCGGGACCTCGGCTTTGATATTGCATCCCTGACACAGGTTCAATTGATTGATTCCATACATACCCTGCAAGTTTCCTGCCGTAATCACTCATCGGTGCATTCCATCAATGTGCTCAAAGCTGTGAGATGGTTTTCATCCACTGTGCGCCCCTCTGGGTTCCCCAACCTCTATATATGATGGCCTGTTTCATGCCAGGGCCTGGCAGTCTCAGACTGCATCAAAAGAAGCCCTACCTCTTCCATTGGCTTTCATGTTATGGATGGAAACACATTGTTTGCGGCTATTTTACATTGGAAGAGACTGCCTTTGCTGGTAGTTAGGTAGTTACCTCGCCAACAGTGCTGGTTGCTTCATTGGTTGTTGGCAGTTGAGAAGCTCATGGATCTTCACTCCGGTGCATCGTGCATTCCAGATTACATTTTCTTTTTGCTCGATGCTGATTGCATTAGACCGATGACTTATGCGGAGTGCCTTTCGAAGCTCAGATGCTTGCTGTGCATGTGGAACCAGCTTCCACCAGGGCAAGAGCTTCAATATACTTTACATTCCATGAAGGTTACATTACTTGCTTTCTTCAGGCAACTGAACATGCCTTTGGAAGCACGACACCTGCAGGGCCACCACAAGCATTCTGCATCGTGTGCATTATATGGTCGTGACGATGTTTCTCCATTACTGCTCACCCAGGATACTTTCATTGAAAGGGTCAGGAGCGGTTGGAGGTCGCGAACTCCATTGATGCGTGGTGTTGCATTCATGCCTCGCGAGCCTGATCTTCAGTGGCCTCCTGATTTAGGTGCTGTCCTGCATGCTTCATTGTCGACTTTCTTCAGGCTTGACACCTTTCCGCCTTCTTTGGCGGCATCGTCGGATGTGACCTCAGCACCTCCTTCATTGCCGGTTAGCCGTGTACCTTTGACTGCATTGTCAGTACCTGAAAAGGTGCCGGATGAAGCTGAGACCTCTTCATCAGAGGATGATCTTGGCCAGGCGGAGGAGATCGCATTTCTGAGTGCGACCACGAGTAACATTCTTCATGCCTGCATTGAAGGTCGTCCGGCTTGCGGCTGCCGGGGCACCTTCCATTTGGTGTCGCACCCACCTGAAGGTTCGCGATTTTGCAAGTCCAAACCTTGCATTTCAGTTCTCACGAACTTGTCGTGACTCTGTCTGGCGTCTGACAAAACACTGCATTCTGTGCGCTGGGGCAATTGCGAGTGTTTGAGATGCTTGCATTCTCTCTCGTTTCTCAATGCGGGCGATTGCATTTTTCACTCGTGCAGCGGAGTGCTCAGAAGCTCTAGGCATTCGATGTCATGTGGCATGTCGCTGCATCCGGACACATGCTTCATTTTAAATGCTACTTCTAGACAGTTGCAGGTTGACAGTCTTGCACTACAATTTTCAATCTTCCATTGCTTTTAGGCTGGTCTCTGAGCAGTGCATTTATCTCCTCCGCGAATTTTGCATCATGGAGAATATCCGCCCCACGCAGCAAATCCGGGACGCCCTGAGTTACATCTACAACTCCGATGTCCACCAAGTGGTTATGTGCATTAGGGGCGGACCTTCGGCCGGCCAGAGGAAGCTGTTGATGATCAGTGCCATGAGCTTCCAACTGGCACCCACTACATCTACTCCTCCGAATGCTGACAAGACCTCCATTGAGGAGGATTCGCAGGCCAAGCCTTCCACACCGGAGGAGAAGAAGAAGGATGCATCAACGGCCGGGGCATCAAGTTCTGGTGCTGATGCATCCTCCACTACGGGTGCATCCACTTCTGCACCCTCGGATGCCACACCGGCTGCAGATCCATCTCCATTGCAGCCACCAGCAGGGAATCCTACATCCACGACGCCACCTATACAGCCAATTCACAGTCCTACATTTCTTGAGGGGGCCCCGGACAGTAAATGTCCCGTAGCGACCCGTCAAGTAGTTTGCTGTCGGGCGGAGTGCGACACACAAGGATGCATCGCCCTTTGTGGCTACAGTTCGGAGGTACCGAACGATAGCCATTTCATTGCATCCTCCACGCGACATGCGTGCAAAGCTTGCTATCGTGCACGCTTGCATTCCAAAGAGTCCCCTGAGACTGGCACCTCATGGGACCAAGAATGGGGGGACGACCAATGGAGCCACGGCGATAGCTGGAACTGGTGGCGGAGGGGAGGGTATTAGGGCTGTACCCTCCCCCCTTTGCATTTTACATTTTTCCATTTTAACTGGGCCGCTCAGGTTTTCCATTGACGGCCCCGGAGGGCAGACTTCTTGTCTCCTCCATTGCTTCGGCTGCCTCAGTGGCGCCCCGATCGCACCTCCCAGCGAGGGAGTGAAAAGAGCAGTCTGTGCACATGGATTGCATTGTCGGCTTGCATCTGCTGACCTGTGACCTTTGGGGTCCGAAGCTTCCAACACTTATGTGTTGCATTGCATTTGGCCCCAGCGATTGCCATCATGCAACATGTGTCGCGACACTCTCACTTGCATTCTTTCCTCAGGTCATGATCTGAGTCTGAGCTTTCTACTTTTCGAGGTTCATTGCATATCCATTCTTGATCACATTCGAGCTTGCACCTCAGCAGCCTGCTGGAAACAAGCATAGCAGCGCCACGGCATTCTTCGGCTGACCGGTGCATTGCACCGTTTTTACAGGCCCCAGGTCCGTGTTTCTTGCGAGTCTTGCTTTCTGCATTTTGTCAGGTCGGCAAGGTTTTGGTGGACTATGTCATCCCCGGATCTGGCACAAATCCTCAAAGAGGAGAAAGTGCCCGAGGTTATCGCCGGGCAACTGATTTCTCAGCTTACCATCCATTCATTTCCTTGCATCTGCGAAGGTGTGGATTCTCTTGCAGATGCCATCAAGGACGTCTTAGACGCCTCGGGCCAAGCATTGCTCACAGTTGTCTCAGTGGCATGCTTGAAGGCAGCATATCATCGTTGCATTTCATCGGTTATTTCGAATGCACCGCCTACTACATCGTCACCTTCGGCGACTGCTGGCGGGGCTCCCAATCCTGCATCTTGGACCGAGCCTTTTCCTGCAAAGCTGAGCACGGAGCGTGTGAACACTATGAAGGCTACATTCGAGGCTTCGTACCCGTCTGAAATTCTTGATGCATCCACTATGCCTTCATCCCGCCTCCTTGCATCCTGCAACAAGCAAGTGCAGGACAAACACTACTCCTACATTTCTTGGAAGTTCAGACTTAGTGAAGAAAAACAAGAGGAGATTACTTCATCCAGGCCGAAGAAAATCGCTCGCCTAGACGATTGGCTGTTTGATGACATTCCATCCAGAGACATTGCGGATACTGGTGTGTCACAAATGTTTCTCTCTCACCTCTTGGATCTGATTGCATTTGCATTCTGTCTTTTGGAGGTCGCTCACTTGAGCTCCTTCCGTGCCTACAATAAGCTGTTTATCAAGCTTGCATTCCACAGGCCCCCTGCAGATTCTGGACTTCGCAGTCCTAATGTGACGGAGATGCAGGCGGCAGACAAGGAGGCCTGGAAGTGCATTTGTGAACTCGTGAACAAGGGCTGGTCCATCGACGATGCCCTCCATGAGATTGTTCAGGTTCGTTGCTTTCTTCAGAGCCACTTGCAGCCTCGTGTTTTCATTCAGAAAACCAAGCGATTGAGCACTGGAACGGGGAATTCCACCCAGCCCGAGAGGTCTCCTCACAAGGGCAAGGGTGGAAAAGGCAAGGGCAAGAACGGCAAGTCGAAGGACAACCAGGGCCCCAAGTGGATGGTTTCATTCTATGAAAATGGTGCGCAAAAGCAAATGTGCAAGCGATGGAACCTTCGCTCAGGTTGCAAGCTGGATGATTGTACATTTGTGCATGGTTGCGCAGTTGATGTCGGGGGTAAACCCTGTGGCACAGACCATCCAGCATACATGCACAAATCCTGAGAGAGCCCGAAACCTGTGGAGGGGCAGCTTTCTGGGCCTACATCATTTGCACCCTCACCTTTGCCGTCTTCGGGTCATACATCGACCTCGAGCGAGGAAATCCTCGACCTGCTTAGGCAGTCTTTTACATCCAACACTGTGAAGTACAGATGGCAGGCTATTGAAGGTGAAAGTGTGGATGCTGCCTACTTCAACCTCGGGGGTTTCTCCCAGTCTGTGCGTTTTGGACTGACCCATCATACATTTCAATATCAGCAGATTTTATGCCGCCTGAATGCATGGCTTTGCATGCTGTTTCCATTAGGAACTTGGACGTCTATTTGCATCTCGCATAATGAACGTCTGAAGGTGCATCGTGATACATCCAACGAGCCAGGGACCCTCAACTATACTGTTGCATTGGGTGACTTTTCAGGAGGGGGACTCCTCTTAGAGTCACCCTCTGGTGACCGCTCTCTGCATGTGGAGGCTTTGGGTAAATCTATTCCATTCAATGTTCTCGACACCAGGTCCTCACCTCTTGCATTCGATGGAGGACTTTGGCACGCCACGGAAAAGTTCAGTGGCGACAGGTGGGTGATCACGGCCTACACTTGCAGAAGATTGTCAGAGTTTCAACATTCTGATGTGGATGCATTGCGCATGTGGGGCTTTCCTCTCCCAGGCGAACAGTTGCCCCGCAAGGTCTCGCCGACTCCGCAGGTCGAGATACCTTCACCTACATTGCCGAGCAAATTTTGTCTTTTGCTTGCATCGCAACAGGCTGAAGTTCTCAGGGCAGGGCTTTCGACTGCTAGTGTTCCACATATATGCATTGACTCCCTGGAGGCGCCACAAGCATCACGTAATGCTATTTTTCGTTGTGCGGGTGAAGGTGTTTTTCCTTGCATCTTCATCGTCTATTCCCCACAGTGGTCGGAAGAGCACACCAGGTGGGTTTTGCAACTCTGCAAAGTTGCTTATTCCGCAGGTTCGGCAATGCATTTCGATATTTCGGGCTGGCACCAATGCTGGTCAGACCAACTTTTTCTGCATTGTATTGCGACTGGATTACAAAACATCGTACAGGTACCTGCTTGTGCATTCAAGGGCAAAGGTGGCTGCCCTTGGATCATGGTATCTTCTTCGCCTTCTTTTGCAGCGCTTGGAGCAGCATGCACATGCTCTCGATGTCAGGCCTCTTCTACGATATCGGATTATCCTCCTGCATTTGTGGAAGCATTGTGTGAAATTCTTTTCATTTCCAAGCTTCGCAAGTGCTCAGGTCAGTGCGAATTCTCTATTGACGAGGCCTGGTCTTCCATTCCGGTCAAGCCTACGGATGCTTCGCCTCATGCTTGGGTGGATGGTGGGGGGCTTCATAGCCGCCCTGATTGGAGCGGCACTGAACGCTCTACTGATGATGTTTTCAAGTCTTTGCGGCATGCATTGATCTCATGGTGTGGCCAGGCTTGCATTCCTTCAAGGCTTCGACAGAGACTGGCACATCCATCCGAGGCACACCTCTTCTCGGAGAAGGAACTCATGGAGCTTCGCGGCCTATTCGGCACCTGGTTGGAGTCTCAAGGCAGTGGTTGCATTGATTGGACGGTTAAGGAAGGCCAGCCTTACTGCCTTCATTCTCTTGCTGCATTGTCCTCAGTTCTGAAAGATGCAGACATGACATTGTTCAGTGCATTACTCAGTGGAGTCCCCACTGGATTCAAACACGATATCCCCCTTTCTGGGGTTTTTGCTCCATCCGGGCGCTCGGCCACGGACGATGCATTAACGGTCTGCCAAGAGAACTGGCAGGGAGCTGAAGACGACCCAGTACTCCTCGAAGAACTCGTTCAAATCGAGGTAGACAAAGGCTGGTTGCGATGCATTGATTCGTTGGAAACTGCTCGGCAGATCTGGCCCAACGTGGCAGTTGGCAAGCTTAACATTGTACATTCCGAAGGTCGCAAGCCTCGCCTTGTGGTTGATTCGTCCATTTGTGGTACGAATGCATCCTGTCTTATTCCGGAACGTTCGGCACTACCTACATTACAAACAATCCAGGCGTCATGGCCATTGCGGAGCAAACATGAGCCGCTCGCAGCGTGGTCCCTTGATGTTCAAGCAGCTCACAAGTCCATTATGGTCCGCGAGTCTGAGCAAGGTCTTCTTGGCATTCGAGTAGGCCCCAAGCTTTATTTTTACACTGTCTGTCCATTCGGAGCAGCTTTTTCTGCAGTCTGGTTTGCACGCCTTGGTGCATTTTTCGTCCGAACCCTGCATCGGCTCATTTTCATTGCCCATTTCCTGGCGATGTACGTGGATGATTTACTTGGTTTCCAGTCGGCGTCTGTTGCAGAGATGAGCTTCTGCATTACTTTATGCTTCTGTGGGGCTTTTTCCATTCCTTTGTCATGGAAGAAATTACAGTTTGGTTGTTCCATTCGCTGGATCGGATGGGAGCTTCATTTCGGCATGGGCTGTGTTTGCATCCCTGCGGACAAACTCGTGCGACTGCACTCGGTCATTACTGCGGCCCTCCGGGGTAAGTACACTGACAGGGCTACATTGAGCAAACTTTGTGGCATGCTCCAATGGCTTTTCAAGCTTTTCCCGCTTGCCAGGCCGTGGCTGAGGTCTCTTTATCAAGACCTCAACACTCCACGTGCAACCAACTTCAGTGTTAGACAGAACGACTGGCAATCTTTCATTTCTTGCTTAAATGACACTTTGCATTTGGTCAAGTTGCCTCCTGGGGCTGCTGTTACGGTTGGTAGCCGTGTTCTGGCGGTGAGGCATCACAAGGTTGCCACCAAACGCGACCTTTTACATTGCAACCTGGGGGATAAGGATATCTGGCTTCGTATTGCTGATTCTGCCTCCAAGCGTCGTGCATTGAGTCCATCCTCCAGAAGTCTGTTGCAGTTCTGGCTTGATTGGTCTGCATTACCTCCAATATGGCGATCTCTTCGCCCTATGGAGCACTTACAGGTGGAGGCGGCAGCTGATGCCATGGGCAACGGCCGCACTTTCGCTATAGGCGGCTACATTGCTTTACCAGGTGGTGAATTTTGGTTTTCCGAATGCTTTACTGTGGAAGATTTTGCATTCGCGGAACTTCCATTGAAATCTGAGGCGCACAAGGACATTACATGTTACGAGTGCCTCGGTCAGATTGCATTAGTTTGGCTTTTGAGTGCATTGAGCCCAGGTTGCAAACTGTCAGTTCGCATGCATTCCTGGTGTGATAACAGTGGAGCTGAAGCCACTGCCAACAAGCTTTTCACTACATCCTGGCCTCTCGCTGCATTTGTGCAGCGACTGGCTATTTTAAGCAGCTTTACTGGCATCCACTTGGATGTACATCACATCGCAGGCCCAAAGAATACTGAAGCGGACTTTTTGAGTCGCTGGCTCCCACCGGCCGCTTTGCCGGTCCGATGGAGCCTCTCTCGACGTCGTCGACTTGCATTAAAGGCGCTTTGGAATGCCTCGCCTTCCATTTCGATCTCGCCTCCATCTTGGAAGCCTCCTTTCAGCATTCCGAGTAGCTCTCCTTTAGGAGCAGCACTCTAATCACCTTGTCGCACGTTTTTCATTTGGGGAATTGATGCGCGACTTCGGTTCTCTGGCAGTTTGCATTTGGGGGAAAACATGCAGACCCTTTCACCGGCAGCTTCTTGCTGCTGAAGCTCGGATCTGCATTTCCCGCCAGAGAACAAAAGGAGCGAGTTTGTGCGAGTGACTGCATCAATTCCATTTTTACTTCTTTGCTTTATATGTATACATTTTTACATATAAAGCTGCGTATAGGAAGCAGCTGCGAATACATTAACCGAACGGTATGTGTGCTTGCTCACGAGTGTTTGGTAATGTTTTGCATGCTTGCTGCACTCATGACATTCCATGTACATTGCAGCAAGCAGGCTCGCAGCTGCCATCTCGCCTGCATAGCGGGCAGAAACTTTGTCCCACCCACCTCTTCCCTTTTTCTGGGTGCGAGTGCTGGCGACTGCACTCTTACACTTTCTTCGAGTGGCTTGCATTTACATTCGATTACATTGTATGCGATCTGTCCTTTAAAAGGACGGGTCCATCTGCATTCCCTCTCTCTGTGGCAGGTCGGTGCCTTTTGATGCACCTCGATCCCATCTGGGGAGGGGGAAAACATGCAGACCCTTTCACCGGCAGCCTCTTGCTGCTGAAGCTCGGATCTGCATTTCCCGCCAGAGAACAAAAGGAGCGAGTTTGTGCGAGTGACTGCATCAATTCCATTTTTACTGCTTTGCTTTATATGTATACATTTTTACATATAAAGCTGCATATAGGAAGCAGCTGCGAATACATTAACCGAACGAGATTTATACAGGCAGCAGGAACCCGCTTCATGTTCCTTAGCACGCGAGGCCAGCAGCAAGTCGGTTGCGAGTGGCGACAACCAACTGAACCCTCCCGCCCTGATTCGTGTTCCACGTGTAGGGGTAGTGCGTGCCTTAGCATCTGCTGTGCCGCCTGCAGAGGCGAATGCTGGGCATCGCGCGTGCCTCGTGGACATTCTCCGAAAGGCCAGCAGGTTCGCTGGCCAGTTGCTAGGCGAGGCGGAGACCACCAGCCGGAGGGTGTTGGATGCTATAGTGAATCCCATCCTAGCGTCAGCAGAAGAGCCCACGCTTCGCAAAGTAGTGCGCGCGTGGTCTGAGCTGTGCGAGTGGGCGCAGCGGCAGGGAGCATGTGTAGCGGAGTTGTCCGCTGTGCAGATGGCGCAATTCGTGTTGGATAGTCAAGCAAAAAGTCGTGTGCTGCCTTCACTATCCTTCATGCGAAAGCACCTGCGTTTTGCACCTGAGCTTGATCTAGCTCATTCGTTTCGGGCTGCGAGATCAGCAGCCATTGGACACGGTGCAAGACAGGCGCCGGTAGCGCAGCCAGCCATGGTGCTTTTGCTAGAGCAACAGCTTGTAGCTGCGCGCAAGAACAGGAACCCCGACTGGTTAGCTTTCTTTGCCACTTGGTGCCAAGCCACCGGTTGCGTAAGGTTTGTACACCTGCAGCGTAGCCGACTCATCCAGTTGGATCAGCGCACTCTGCTCTTCGAATGCTTGCGCGGCAAGCAGCGCCACTTGAGGGCTGGGTTCCTGTGGAGTTGCCCCAGGCTCTCGATAACTGGGGTTGACTTCGGTGGCATGTTCCTCCAGGAGCTCATGAAGCTTGAGAAGCCTGAGGCAGCCAAGTGTGTGGCATTCAGAGCTATCCCGGGCGAGGAGTTAGCCCCCCAGGCTGTGCGCAGCCAGATAGGACTAGCTATGTCGGCAATCCTGCCGCCGTCGGAGTCACGCCGGGTCAGCTCGAAGTGTTGGCGACAGGTTCCTGTCACTTTGTCCTTGCTAGGAGGGCTGGACGCTACCGAGGTGTGTGCCTTAGGCAATTGGCTAGAGAAGCCGCCGCGTGGTCAAAGTGCAATGCCTTGGCGATATCACCGCGCAAAAATCCAACAGGCAACCCTCCTCAAACATCAGGTCAAGTTTGTTCTGCAAGAGATAATTCTCGATCAGTCTTGCCCTTCCTGGGACAGCGCAGATGCCGAAAGCATTCGTGCGTCGTTCCAGCGGGCGCGCAAGGTCGTGGCTGCTGAGTTGGCAAGAGCGCCTGAGTTAGAGTACCAGTGGCGCGGAGCCCACTGCATGACAGGCGAGCAGGCCTTCCGCCTGCGCTGCTCGAGCTCCATGTGGATGCGTCGAAGCTTAAAGACAACGAGCCAGAAGCGTCGCAGGCCGCGACTAGCAGCAGTGCCTGCCGATCCTCGTGGTACAGGGAAGGGTCGTGTTGAGATTGAGCCTTTGCCTAGTCCTCCTTGTCCAGTGCCTGAGGACAGCTCGGCGAGGAAGCCTGTACCTAAGAAGCCTCGACTCCTCCTTGACAGACGCCCTTCAGCCCAGCCTGGCCTCGGCACTCCCCACACAAAGCCAGGTCAGGTTAAGGTGCCTTGCGCGGAGGCCACGGAGAGTAGCCTGTGTTCTGGCAATGCAGGGAGGGTGCAGCGTCAGACTGCCCCGGAGTCCCAAGAAAGAATGTTTGAGCGGTTAGCGAGCAGCGCTGGAGTCGTCCAGCAAGGCCTAATGCTCAACCTGAGCCGCCAACTGTTGTGGCCAGGTGGGACCCGAACCGTTCCTTGCCAGTGGTGTTGTTAGGCGGCATTCCTAGCCTGGCAGACGCTTGTGTTTTTCAGAGCAGCTGCGTTAAACTCGTCGTCTCTTGTTCCGACAAAGCTGAGGAACAGCAGGGTTGCATGCATCCAGGAGCTCTCCATCTTAACGTTGCGTTTGCACATTCTGCCCTCAGACAGGAGGGCTGGAGTGCTGTCCGACAATGCTTGTTCAACACACTGGATGCCGGCGCTTCTGTGTACATCCATTGCTTGAATGGCGCGCAACATGGGCCGTGCCTGGCCGCTGTCGTAGTTGCGCATGTTCGAGGTGTGTCTTTTGATGCCGCGCTTGACCACCTGCGGCAGATCCGTGCTATCACACCTGAGACTGTCATTGCTCGCGATAGGTGTGGAGAGCTGTTCAAATGGCTCCGACGCCAGGCAGATTCATGCGCGGCACCGCCGCTTTCTATAGCCTTGCCACTTCAGCTAATTGCCAGTTCTCGCGAACGTTCTGCCATTCATGCGTTGGCTGCGAAGTCCAGCAGGGCGGTGCCGCAGCCAGCTTGTCGCTGGCGCCAAGCTCAAGAGGGGCGGCGTGCCGCTTTCAGGGAAGGTGTTATCTGGATAGATGACCTGCTTGAAGGTGTAGTGTTAGAGCGACCTTGGTGCAAAGCATGCCCCCGTACAACTTGCTGGCTAGCCCTGGTTTGAGGGTATCGGTTTCCTGGGCTTCACGGACGATATCTCCGATTTTTCCAACTAACCTCTCACGTACCCAGACGCGGATGGTGCCCTGCTGCAGTTGAGAAAAATCATGCATGAGCCCGAGGAAGTCTCCGGTGGCCGCCGGCTCCTGCCGCTTTTCGGTCGAGAAAGGGAACCCGAATAACTCAAACAGCTGTTCTACTTGCCCTTGTGTCTCGGCGGCGAGGCTGCGCCAATCCTGCAGTGTCAAGTCGTCAAAATACATTGACACCAATGCACGGAGCAGTCTCCTGCACACACACTGCAGAAAGATGGGGAGCCTATTGAACCCTGAAACTGCAAGCGGCAACCCGAACAGCATGCCCTTATATCGCCTAAAACGTGGGCCCCCAGCCCGACAGTCGTGGTAAGCCACGACACACGCCCAGGCGTGGTCCGGGTGCATTGGAATCTTGCGATATGCATCAGGCAGGTCTTCCCCTGCTGTGACCAGGGTATCAGGCCACGTGGAACAACTCCTTCCTTGGCGAACCAACTCTGCTGCAAGGGCTTGCGCATGAAGGCACGGCCCCGCCCTCCGACCCACAGCAGCGGCGGCGCTGGATCACAGTTGGTTCTCTCTCGATGTCGAGGCGAATGGCGTGAAGATTGGCGAATTTGGCCCCTATGCCACGTCACTCAGCATACTGAGCAGCTCGGAAGAAGGGGACGAGACAGAGGAGGAATCGCTTGGCAACTGACTTTGTTTCAATTGTTTGCAAGTTGCGCGTCTGGAGGTGCCCGTGCCAATTAGCTTGCAGTTTGTGGCCATTTTGTCAGTCCCAATTCCTTGGTAATCAGGGCGATGACGACATGCAAAGCAGGTAAATTGCTCCGACGCGCGAGAGTAGGCTTAGTCAGCCAAGCAGCGCAGAAAAGCCGACCACTTTTGGGGTTTAGGGTATGGGGGGCGAGTAGAGATTGGGGCTCCGGATGTGGGATTTAAGGCTGTTGGGTTTCAGTGTTGAGGGTGCTCAAGATGTAAGCTATCGGGGGCTCGAGGTGCAGATTCAAGGCATCAGAGAACGCCCTGCTTCATACGCGGGCTGAAGAACCCCAACCTCTCTGTAATTAGTACCTTCAACAGGTGTTTGATCGTTTTAGGGTCCATGTATGTATGTGTCGAGGCAAAAATACCCGAAACAAAGTGTTGTTTGCAAGGGGGAAGAGCCCTTCGCATGCCAGATTACACGCAGTCATTCTTCAGACTTCGACTAGGGTGTATGTTGCGGAAAAGTCTGGACAGCAAAACTGTCTACTACAAAGCAGCTGCCTTTGTTTGCCCTGTGCGCGCAAGGTCTAACAGCAAATGAAGAGCCTATCCCCGAATCGTACCGCATCCTGTACATACATACACACGTACCCACATGCATACATACGCAAACATGCACATGTAGAGGCCTTACACACACATACACATGCCCACAGGCATACATACGCCATGTTGCACATGTGCGTACATGCATACATATGTACATGTACGTAGGTTTTCTGCCAGGGAGGCAGCTTTTTGTTTCGTATTTCGTATTTGCGCTGCCTATACTACATTGAAAACTATGCAGGAGCCAAAACATTGAAAGCTACCGACTATACGGACATGACCTGCACGTGTTTGTGCTTTCCACTTCTTGGGCATCGTCGTGTCAACTTCAGGGACTCCCATGTCTCGCTTCCGCAATTGATTTCTTCAAGTTGAAATATCCTTTTCGGATTTGTCAGCTCCTTGCTAACGCTCGACCAAAGGAAGTGACCTCATCACTTGTGATTATCACTTTATTTCCTTTCCACAACAACCAGTTTTTCATGTTTTGAAAACATGGTTGAGGATTTATCTTCAATGAGAGCGATGAATCTGATTGCCACATGTCATAGCATTTCCAGCTCGATTATCCGTTTGTGGATTTGGAAATAAAAGCCACCCTTCAATCGTGATTGACAGGGTATTATTTCCAGATTTTGTTTTGAAGGAAAAACTGTAGTTTTTCCTTTGTTTCCCACTTTTCCGTTTCGACTTTTATCGGGCAAATCTTTTCACATGCAAGTTGCGGCAACATCTTTACAACATGTCTTGATGTGAACGAACTGCGCAGTTTTCCGGATCACAGTCGGAAAAATTTTGTGTGAGCCTCGAGATCCTTCTGCTGTGGTGCCGCACACCGTTGCCAGGGTTCCCCCGACGGAATAGTGGCTTGAGGGCTTGCTCTCGCTGCAAGGGGAGTGAGCACTGGTAGGTGTGGCAGGCCACCCGGTAGACACGTCTAGGATCTTTCTAAAAGGCCCTGGGTGCTAATCTGGTGCTTCTAGCGAGTGGGGCGGGTCGCTACATGGACTACGAGGACAGTGAGTCCTCCGCGTCTTTGGCAAGTACCTCAGCGAGCTCTCACTTTAGCGATCTTAGTTTTGATTGCGTCTTTGCCTCGGGACCCGTGTGCAAAGTGCGAGTGACGATTACGCTGTGGAACTTCCTTGATCCTGCTGCTAGAACAGCTCTGCTGGCTTCGAGTGCTTCCACTCGCAGCGATTTCTTGCAGGAAATCCTCTTCGTTGCAATTAGGGCTGGTCTGCAGCCCCTGCCGTGAGAACGGCCTCGCTTCAGGGCCTTGGCTCGTGGGGTTTCTTCGATGGCTGCTGAAGCTTCGGCCTCCGATCTATGTGATCGTTTCGAGCAACACCTCCAGCACTTGACTCATGATGTTGTGGCCCCACTCAGCTATCCGTGGGACAGGAATAAGGCCTTGTCTGCCATTTTCTCAGGAAAACCAGGCAGAAGCGTCGACCTTCATAGCGTCAAGGTGCCAAGAGTCGTGCCGCCGCCAGCCACGCAGTACAGGCGGCCGGGTGATTCAGACGAGCCGCTGCCGGTGGCTCTGCAGTGTACCAAGGTTGTGCCCGTCTTTGAGGCTGTGCTTAAGAAGCCCAGGCTACAGGCAGGCGAGAAGGCCGGGGTCGATCGAGAAAATGTCCTACGTCGGTGGCTCTGTGTTCTGAGCCACTCACCTGGTGCCTCGAGGTTGGGGGTTCTCATTTGGGCGAAAGGCGAATCTGACCCCTTGGGGGTCGTGGCGCAGGCCTTGGCTGGGAAAGCAACATCGACTTTGCTTAAGCGAGCCCGATTCTCTGCACGATTCATTTGTTGGGCCGACAAGCATCATGTGAAGGCTTTCCCGGTGAGCCTCGAGTTTCTTGTGAGTTTCCTCAAACCACTTGCAGCCGAAGCCAGGAACAGTGCCATTCGTGAGGCTATGGAAACTGTGAATTTCCTGGAACATGTTCTCGGAATTGAGGTTGAACAAGGAATCAGTGACAACCCTTGGGTCAAGGGTGCGCTGCGGGGAGCCAACATTCGCACCTGTGACCCGAGACGATCGAGAGTCCTGAAGGTCGAGGAGGTGCTCCTCCTCGAAGGAGCGCTGATAGAGGGAGCCCTTGACAAGGTGGACAGGTACGCTACTGGGGTCTTCTTGTTCCAGCTTTACTCCAGGGCTCGAGTGTCCGATCTGAGGAACATTTCGAAGCTTGAGCTTGACCTTGATGGCGATACGGGTTTCATCGAGGTCAGAACTTATGAGCACAAGAATTGCCGGTTGAGCAGTGGACCGGGGGCCGTGCTCATTTTGGTTGCGCCGTACCATGGGCTCCACCAGAAGCCTTGGGGCGCCGCTTGGGCAGAGGCGGCGAAGGCCGTTGGCTTCGACTTCGAGAAGGGGCATCGCGGGCCGTTGCTCCCCCGCCTGGCCTGCGATTACTCTTGGAGCGGGGATGCCATCGATGCCAACGAGACCACTACATGGATCAGGGCGTTGCTTTCACGGCTGCAAGCGGCCGAAGAAGATCTTACATTCTCCTCGCACGGCTTGAAGGCAACACCGCTTTCTTGGACCTCGAAGGCTGGATACAGTGAGAGGACGCAACTTGTCCTGGGACACCATAGCTTAGGTCCAAGTGGGAAGACGCAAGAAGCTTACGCTCGCGAAGTGCAGGCGCAGCCGCTACGAGATCTTGCAGAATGTCTTGGTGCCATCCGGCAGGGGGTTTTCCATCCGGATCGTACGAAGAGCGGGATGATTGCAGAAGGTGCGACCATCCGTGAGTCGCGATTCTCTTTGGCACCCTTGGGTCGTGCCAATCTTTCGCCATCTCACGAGAGCTTCGAGTGCGCTCCCGAAGTTGAGCTGGCCGAGGATGGAGGCGTAGAACCTCCTGATGATCAGGACCTGGGTGAACAAGAAGACGTTCACGAAGCCTCGAGCAGCGAGTCTGAGAGTTCCGGTGAGTCCGAGGAGGAGACTCATTATGAGAGTTTTGGAGCAGGCGAAGCGCAGAATGCGATCCCGTCTGTGAACATGGGCCCTGATTTAGACATTTTTCAGAACCCGAAGACCAAGAGCCTTCACTCACGAGCGAAGGGTTCTACTGGCAAGTTGATCTGTGGAAGGTCGCTTGACAATATGAAGCCTTTCAGTGGAAAGGTCTTCAGCAGCAGATGGCTGTGCAAGCAATGCACAGCAGGCCGGCCCCTCCGCGACGCAGGGGCCATGGCGAGTTTCATCGCTAAGAAGCAGGGCGCTTCTAAGTGAGAAATGTCGTGTGACGTGCGATGCTTGCGGATCACCACTTCAGTGTATCGCTGAGCTTCACAGTCATGTCTGATGGACGAGTGGTCAATTGCGCACCGATCCAGAGCATGGTTCGGAGACTCGTCCGGGCAAACAAGGGTTTCAGTGGAACCTTTGGTTTACCTCGTGGCCGCCACGGGGTCCGGACGGGCGGACCAAGCTCGGCGATGCGATGATGACCAGCAGTGCGTTGTCCACATGCAAAGCTTGCAATCACTGTGTGCATGATTGGTCCTTTGCATGTGCGTGTCTCAAGACCAGTTTCTGTGAGTGCACATAGGATCGGAGATCATGGCGCAAACCCTTGTAGAGTCCAAGGCAGTCTTCCTGGAGCGAGCCAAACGTGTGGGCCTCCCTCAGGAAGCAGTGGATCGCCTTGTTGCACAGACCATCGACACGATGGCGAAGCTAGCGTTCGCCCCTTGCCAGCCCGGCGAGACGCCGACCGAGGAGTCGTTGGCGGCCCTCATCAAGGTGGGAGGTGCAGCCCCGCCGTTGGGATCCATCGCAGCGGTTCGACACCTGGTGTTCGAAGCACAGACCCTCTTGGTCAGCCAGACCAAGGCACTCGTTGAGAACAAGGAGAACGAGGTCAAGGAGTTAGCCCCCGCGGAGCGCCGTGAGCGCATCCGAGCACAGGCCAACAAACTTAGAGGCATCACCATGTCTGGCCAGACTGAGTGCAGCTACGCCTCGTATGACCTCTGCATGAAGCTCCTTACTGATAACTGCATCAGCTACCTTTCCCCGGCCAAGTTCATCACTCGTGAAGCTGAGCTGCGTTCCGAGAAACCGCGGAAGGAGTTGGATGTACAGGCTTCAACACTGGTCGTGAGAGATCGTGACCCCGATCAGTCATGCGATACTTCCACTGCACTGAGCCTTCACCATGCCATGCACCGTCGAAGCCTTGCTCTTGACTTGATCGGTGTGACTGATTACTTTAGGGTTCAGGGCTTCGTGGATTTCCTCTTGGGCCACCTTCATCAGGAGCCCATTGCTGGCAGCCGTGCCACTTCTGTGCAACAAATTCTGCATGCGGACCGTGCTGCCTGGATGCGCCTGGCAGAGCTTACCCCCGACGGGATTCGTCGAGATGCAGCCGGGGCTTTGCCTCTTGACAGTTTGTGGGCCCGCTTGCAGACTGACCCGAAGGTGATTTTTCATCTCCTCCCGCGAGAAGGTGGTGCCCTCAAGCGAGAGAGCACCGAGCTCAAACCTGAGCCCACAGACACCCCGACCAAGAAGCAGCGCAAAGGTACCGGCAAGGGAAAAACCAAGACATTGCGTGAGCCTAGCAATCTTCCAGAAGAACTCAAAGGCCTTTCGTCTTGGACTAAGACCGGAAAGCGCCGCTGCTGGGGATTCAATATGGCTAGTGGGTGTCCTAATGCCAAGGTCGGCCAATCCTGCCCCAGGGGTCTGCACAACTGCATGCGTTGTGGCGGTCACCACCCCGCGCATGCGTGTCCAAAGAAGCCATGAAGCGCATGCCTGCCTGAGCCCGACAGCGTGCCAGCACCGTGTTTTCCATCGCCCAGTGTTTCATTGGATGCTTCACTGAGCGCCTCAACCCCGCAAGCATCGGCCGCTGCATCCAGCAAATCGCATTGTTTTCCTTCTCGTCCTGCTGAGGCTGCGAGCCCTGTGGAGGGGCCGCTACTTGATGCCGGGCACTCTCTTTGCGGTGCTGATGCTTTCAGGATTGATTCCCTCTTCTGCATTGAAATTTTCTCAGGCTCAGGCAGGCTTACTGCCGAACTTCGGCGTGCGGGGTTCCGAGATAGCATCGGAATCGACCATGTTGCCCCAAAGCAAATGATTTCTCCCGTCCTTAAGCTGGACCTCCTTGATCCCGAACATGTAAAGATGGTTCTTGATCTGATCGATTCTCCCTTTTGCCTTTATGTGCACATCGCTCCCCCTTGTGGAACAGCGAGTCGTGCTCGTGAAATTTTTCGTCGCGGTGAAAGCCTACCTGCTCCCGCGAGAAGTGATGCCCACCCGGATGGGCTACCAGACCTCACTGGCGAGCTCCGCATTCGCGTTGCTAAGGCCAACGACCTTTATGCCGTCACTGGCAAGATCTTTGCACACTGCATCCGTTCTGGGAAGCTCGTCTCTTGCGAGAATCCAGGCCGCTCTTACTTCTGGCAAACGACCATGTGGCTCACTGCCGTTGCCGACCTGCAGTTTGAGGAAACCCTTTTTCATAACTGCCAACACGGCGGTGAGCGTGCCAAGCTCACCCGCCTAGCCCATAATGTCCCTTTGCTACACGAGCTATCCCTTCTCTGCCCGGGGGAATCAACATCTCATCGCCACCTGCCCTGGTCGCGATCCTCAGGTGCCTTCGACACAGCCGCCGAGAAGGTCTACCCTCGTGTGCTCTGCCAACGTATGGCCGACATCATTGTCCGTGCTGCCGCCGAACGTGGCCACCCTGCACCCGCTTCATGCCTTGCGCCTGGTGCTGCCCTTCCCCTGCGTGAGTCTCAGGTCGCAGCTGGTGTGCAACCTCGCAGCAAGCGCGTGCCACCCCTTGTGCCCGAGTTTCGGCAGATTGTGGTTCTTCTTAGTCCTGAACCCCTCTTTCCCGGCGTGCGTAAGTTGGAAGCCGATACCCCCCTTCCACCTTGTGTCTCATGCTCGCCATCACTGCCGACGCTTCCCGCGGGCACTCGGATCCTGCGCCAGAGTGTCATTGGGGTTGTGCCGGCTGGAGCGCAGGAATCGTGCTCAAGTAACTCAGCCGCCTCATCCACACCTGTGTCGCATCCCACAGTTGCCCCTAATGCCGAGGCGGAGGATGATGGAAACTCAGCCATCATGGAGGACGACCAGATGGACCCCGAAGCTTTCTCGCATTATGCTCTCCACTTGGGAGCGTCAGCCAGCAACGAAGCATGGCGCGACTGCATTTGCCACTTGTGTGAGCTACTTGTCTCGGATACCCCGTCTAGGGGCGGACGAGGCACTGATGAATTCTCCTGGTCATGTGGTGCCTTCTTTCATGCCAACAAGGTGGGCCTGCGTACCAACACCTCATCGCACCCCAGTGTGAGCAAACTCTTGTGCGAGTATGTGCGCCGGGTTGCCCCGGGCCATCCTTTCACTTCCCTGATGCTGGGCAAGAACCTCGCAGGCAAGGTGCATACCGATAGAAACAATGAGCCAGGACTACCGAATGCGGTCTTGAAGATTTCCTCCTTCGAGCAAGGAGGAGTGTGGATCGAATCACCTAGTGGCTCCGTCGCTTGTCCTGATCCTGGCCACCCCGAGCTTTTGGGAAATGTTCTTGACTTCGAGAGCCGACGAATAATCTTTGATCCGAGTGGTAGACACTGTCAAGCTCCATGGTGTGGGGGACCCAGGATCACGCTTGTTGCCTATGCGATACGCGATCACCACAAACTTCTTGACGATCAGAAGAAACAGCTTGTAGACCTTGGTTTCGGCCTCCCTGGAAGCTCCCCAGAGTGCTGCCCAACGGCCGGTCCCGAGGCAGCCACCCGTAAGTCTGGTTTAGGCCCCAACTCCTTGACTAAGCCACCACCTGGGATCCCGTCCTGCAGCATGCCAGAAAGTGGCCGTATGCACAAGGTGGCCGTAGGCATCCCTTGGAAACCTCAGGAGTTCATTGAGCAAGCACTGAAAGCTGGGCACCCCCGTCACCTCTTGGACGGTGTGCCATCACATTCCAAGGCGGCCATCGACCGTCTTGCTGACATGTCGCTTCATGAGATAGGAGCCCAACGCACCGAGAAGCTCCGGCATTGGATCAGCAAGGCCCGTGAGCTGGAAGCCGAGGAAGAGGAGTTGCGTGACTCAATGCCGCAACATTGCAAACGTGTCCTGGGGCGGAAGCGGCTGGTCCTTTTTAGGACCATGCTCGAGGAGTGTGGCCACGAGGACCTAGAGATAGCGAATGACATCGCCAAGGGTTTTGACCTCAGTGGTGCGATCCCGCGGAATCCTGCATATCGCCCCAAGCTGTCACCTGCTTCCTTATCCGTATCTGACCTCCGGAGCTCTGCAGCTGTGATGAGGGAAGCAACTCTTCTCGCCACCAAAAGTTCCGGGGACCCCGAACTTGATGAGGCCCTCATGGCGGCCACTGACAAGGAGGTCGCCAAGGGGTGGTTACGAGGACCTATCGATCCTGCTTCGCTAGGTCCTAATGCTGTCCTCTCGCGCCGCTTCGGCGTTTGGCAGGGCGGCAAGTGTAGGCCTATAGATGACTTCAAGGCCTCTGGGGTTAACTCAACGACTTCAGCCGAAGACTCGGTGACTGTGCACACGGCGGATGCGATCGCCGCTTCCATTGCCTACCGTCTCAAGCGCGACCCAAAGTGCCGACGGCACGGCGGGCTCGAGATGAAATCTTATGACTTACACAAGGCGTATAAGAATCTTCCTTTGAGCACTTCGGCGGTGGAGGAAGCCTATCTCTCGGTGTACAACCCCCGGTCGGGGAAAGCAGAGATCTACGAGCAGTGCGTGTTGCCCTTCGGCGCTCGTGCGTCGGTCCACTCGTTCTGCAGAACTTCACTTGGCATCTGGACGATTGGGGCGATTCAGCTGGCTTTGATGTGGTCAGTGTATTACGACGACGTTGTCGGCAACGAAGTCCCGCCACTTACACGGCTCTTTGACCTTTGTGCTGAATCGCTTTTTCAGATCCTTGGCTGGGACACGTCTCCAGACAAGCCTACCATCTTCGGAGGCGTGGCAAAAGTCTTAGGCCTGGAGTTTGACTTGCGCGAATCCTACCTCGGCAACTTCTACATGAGGAATACGACGACTCGACGCGAGGAGCTGAGAGAAAGTCTTTCTTCTATCATCGAAAAAGGAGTGCTGGCTAGGAAAGACTGCGAGAGGCTGAGGGGCCGCCTGCAGTTTGCCGCCAACCAGGTTGCTGGGAAGAAGGCTGGCATCGCATTCAAGATCCTGTCCAAACATCTTACGGAACGAAGCCCGAGCATCGGAGACAATCTGAGGGCTGCACTTCTGTTCCTGAGGGACAGATTTCTTGAAGGGCCCCCGAGGGCTCTGAGTGCCAACGTCTTGCATCTTTGGCATGTATATGTGGACGCTTCTTGTGACAACGATCGCATCGGTCTTGGAGGAGTTCTTATCTCGGACAATGGAACGAAAGTTGGGCACTTTAGCGTGTGGGCCTCTGATGAGCTACGACTTCTTGTTGGCCCCGAGAGCAAGAACCCCATCTTCGAGTGCGAGTGTTTGGCGGTACTCATGTGCATACATGTATGGAAGGGACTCCTTAAGGGATGCAACATTGTCGTCTTCTCGGACAACGAGGGCACTCGTGCCTGCATGATCAAAGGAGCATCAGACAACTCAGTCGGGATGCGCATCGTAGATGCCACTCATGATGCCATCGACGCCGCGAGCTGCATACCTTGGTTTGAGCGCGTGAATACCGCATCGAACATAGCAGACGATCCCTCTCGAGGAATATCTGACGAAAGCCTTGGTCAGCGTTTCGAAGTGGATGCGCTGAGCATCGCAAAGTCTGCATTGGTTCCATGGGGATGAGTCAATTGCTGACTATCCGATGCGTGCATTGGAATGCACATTGCGTGATGTGCTGTATGTACATCATGCGGAGCATCACGGATGCTCGATGAGGGGAACCTTTCACTTCGTTTCGACCTACTCGGAATTTCCCCGAGCGACGGCTTTCGCCAGACCTTTAAAAAAGAGAGAGTGGGCGCTGCATGTTTCATTGAATTATATATATTCAACGATGACACATACATTGACTGGAGTCTCACTTTGCGCAACAAATATATTTCGCTCAGAAATATATTTTGTTTCTTTGGGAACATATAGAAACAGAATTTGGAAATAAGCCACCCTTCAATCGTGATTGACAGGGTATTATTTCCAGATTTTGTTTTTGAAGGAAAAACTGTAGTTTTTCCTTTGTTTCCCACTTTTCCGTTTCGACTTTTATCGGGCAAATCTTTTCACATGCAAGTTGCGGCAACATCTCTACAACATGTCTTGATGTGAACGAACTGCGCAGTTTTCCGGATCACAGTCGGAAAAAAATTTTGTCCCGCCCGCCCTCCCCGGGATGAGTCAATTGCTGACTATCCGATGCGTGCATTGGAATGCACATTGCGTGATGTGCTGTATGTACATCATGCGGAGCATCACGGATGCTCGATGAGGGGAACCTTTCACTTCGTTTCGACCTACTCGGAATTTCCCCGAGCGACGGCTTTCGCCAGACCTTTAAAAAAGAGAGAGTGGGCGCTGCATGTTTCATTGAATTATATATATTCAACGATGACACATACATTGACTGGAGTCTCACTTTGCGCAACAAATATATTTCGCTCAGAAATATATTTTGTTTCTTTGGGAACATATAGAAACAGAATTTGGAAATAAGGAAAATCTCCTTTCTGGAAGGGGCTGCTCAGGAACCCAGCCTCGGGTCTCTGAGACGGTTTGGATGTAGCGATTCGGACCATTTGGCTTGTCCGAGTTGTGAGTGCCCCAACTGTTAAGGTAATAATAAAGGGACAAGTAGGTTATGTCCCACTGTTGCCCCTATATGACAGTAGTGTACTATCCACTTGGGCTCTCGTGTGGGTTCTTAGAGTGAGTGCCGCAAAGCAAGACCATGGACTATTCGCGTCCTCCCTTTGACTTTCCAACACCCTCGAGCGCAAAGATGACTGCAGCAGTTGCTCCACATGTGCCATGACAGGACACAGGGATTTAATAGACATATACAGGTGCACATACATTAGCACGTACATGCACATATGTACATACATATCTATGTATGCATGGACATGCGCCTGTACATGTATGTGTATCTGTACTTGTACACCTTCCTGCCAATGCAAGCAGCTTTTCTTTCGCACTTCGCATTTCCGCAGCCTTGATGGTTCAATATTAGCAACTTCCGCTGCGGAGTGAACGAGGCAAACGAGGTCTCCGACATGGATTGCTCAGCTCTGAAGCTCCTGGGCCGCCTTTGCTTTCTGTGCAGGGCAGTCCTAGTCCTTCGCGTCACGACGTGTCTCTTCCTTGCCAGGAAAGGCCTGCGGCTTCATGCGGCGGCACCTCGGCCTCTCATTGGATCAGGGGCAAACACCTGAGCTAAGCATCGGTACGACAGCTCTGCTGCCGTTCCCAGCCTCAGACTCCAAGGAAGGCGCACGGGCCATGTCACCGCCCCCTCGCTCCTCGAGCTCCGCCGCCACGACGATGGCGGCGGCGTCAGCCGCGGCAAGCACCAGCGTTGTGCCAGCGCCAGCCACCGGCCATCCTGGCGTCCGTGCTCGAGCCTTGGCGACCTTTCCACTGAACAAGGCTGGAGCGCTCTAGTGAAGGTGGCCTTCTTTATTGTTTGCCTTGCCCGCTTTTCTTGAAGGTGGTGCAGATGCCCGGCAGCTTCGTCAGGATCCTCTCATCAGGCGGGCGTGGGAGGCGTGACTGTTGCAAACTAGCAGAAGAGCACGATGCTTATGAGGTCGAGTCTTCTTCAAGAGCGCGCGACAGCCCAGCTGTGCTTTGCGGCACCATTCCAGCAAGGCGCCACGTTAGCCGATCTGCCAGGCGCCGAGGCCGTGCCGCGCGGCAAGCTCCGTGCTGGAGGCTCTCCCGCAGCCTCGGCCAGAGGCCTGGGGCAGCGAGACGCGCCCTGGGCAGGAAGAGGTGGTCAGCGACAGGACGGGCGAGGCCGGGTGCTCTCCTCGGGACCTGAGCTTCAACAAACTTCGCGACAGCCTCCGCAGGAGTTCAGCTGCTCGCTCTGGGGGGCAGGGAGCTCGGAGCTGCTTCAGCGGAGGTCGCACTTGGTTTGTCATCCACGTGCCAGGCCTCCAGTCGGCTGCTCAGCACCTGTGCTCGGCCTTGCAAGCAGGGAAAGTTGGGGGTTTGAGGGAGGGGGGCAGTCGCATGCAGCTAGCAGGTGGATCCACGAATTGGTGGGCACAGCGCTCAGCTGACCTCTTGTCAAAACCAGGCCACGGGTGGAGGCACCTCATGCTGTACGCCGGGCACATTGAGGTTCTCCTGGTGATTGCTGCGCTTCTGGCCCTCTGCTGCGTGAGCCTCGGGCAGTTGGCTGGGCAGCTTAGCTCTCGATCTGTTTTCGACGAAGGGCCTCAAGTACTTGCTCCAGAAGCAAACAGGCAGAACAGCGACCTGAAGTGGCCTGAAGAGAGGGCAGACCCCTGTTGTGGCATCGGAGCTGGCAGGCTGGGCGTGCACCCATGCCTCCTGGATTTACTACGACCGGATTGCGGGCGCCTCAGCAAGGAACCGCCCGGCTGGACTTGGCCTGACAATGAGCCGTGATGGCTCTGCCAATCTGCATGTGGGGATGATCGCTCGGCAGGGCTTCATGAGAAAGGTGCTGAGGTCTTCTGTGAGCGTGGGACGCCGCGCGCGTAGAGTCCTACTCTCAAGACTGTTGGAGCCTTTGAAAAGCCACGGCTGGGGTGCGGCTTCTGAAGCCTCGGGTGCAAGCTGCAGAAATTCGAGAGGCCTGTAGCAGCGTGGTGTCTGTGACCAGGTCGACCGCTTCCCGTTCCTGGACGGATACCTGCCGCAGGCCAAGTGGGCCTCCTGAGCGGAGAGCAGAGAAGGGAGGGAGGGAGGAGGGGGGTGTGGCGTGAGCCGAGGCCGTTTCAGTGGTGCTTTGGGGCCCAAGACAGCTTCTCCAAGCTCCAGGCTGGGGCCAGCACTTGGCACGCGCTGCCGACGCAGCAGATGACAGGGTCCATGGCCTACGACCCGGGCCTGCCTTCGGGCTTCACCTCGTGGGGCGCCCGAGTCAGACATGGCGCACTGCTGCGTCAGATCTCCCACGACTGAGGTCCCATCAGCCCGGCGGCATGGGCCTGGGCCCATACATGGAAGCTCCGCTGCCTCCTGCAGCCGGACACCCAGGGCGTCGATGTAGGGAGCTTCAGAGCTTCCCATTGCGGTGTCGCCGAATCAGTCGGACATTCTTAGTTTCGCCACACCTCGTCTCAAAAGGGAGCTGCTGCAGCCGTTACAATCGCAGGAAGCCGGCTATGACCTGGTGACCGTGACACCCGGTGGATTGCAGGTGCCACGCATGAGCAGACATCCGGCGCAGCATATGCAAAGCTCTTCTACTGCCCACAAGGTGACTCCGCTGGGCAACGGGCCGTTGCCCGCAGGAGCGCGCCGCGCATTTCCGAATGTTGGTGCCAGAAGGGAGGCTCACACCGCTGACTGCTGCTTGCTTCTGCCACGAGGTGCCGATCGTGAATCCTGCCACCAACGCGCCCGGCATGCACCAGGGCTGACCCAGCTGACCCAGAAGAGCGGAGTTGGAGCCACTGCCTCAGAACATGCGGATGATGCAATGAACAACCCGGCTCGTCAGCCCGGCCTTGCAGGCTCATCAGCCCGGGGTGATGGCGGGTTTCGCCCGCCGAACTTCTGAACAGGCCTAGGCCTGTGTCACTAACGTCCACTGTTATGCCAAAGTGCGGCCAGAACCCTCGGAGCTCTGCACACAGCATTCTAAAAGGGAAATAATTGCTTGCCATCGGACTCATGCACGTTTCACACTGGTGAGATGTGCTTTCTGGCGTCGGCGCACTGGTTCAGAGGCAGCTTGCAAGCAGTACATCTGATGATCTGATGCTCTAAGATACATAAGGGTCAGGTTGGGCCATGTGCCTGGAAAACGAGCCCAAATGAACCCAGAAAAGGTCTTTTCGCAGAGTGACAAGGTTCGGCAAGAGCAAGACAGCACGGTATGTGTGCTTGCTCACGAGTGTTTGGTAATGTTTTGCATGCTTGCTGCATTTCATGACATTCCATGTTCATTGCAGCAAGCAGGCTCGCAGCTGCCAGCTCGCCTGCATCGCAGGCAAAAATTTTTGTAGGCTTAACAGGCCTTTCTTTGTAAGCCCTCTAGAACAGCTCTGGAGGCCTCCAATCTGTGTGGAGTTTAGCTTCACTACATTCCTCTCCCGCTCGCGATAGGGGGAGGAGTGCATGGTTTTCAGGCCAGCTGATTTTGCGGTGCTCTGTTGCATTTATTGCTTCACTTGCATTATGGAACAGTCAGTGCCTGTGAATGATTCGTCAGTGCCTGAGTATGCTGATGATTCTGCATTGGCCAATGACATGGCTGATCTTGATCAATCTCGCTGCATTGTCAAACGGTTCCAGAAGCGGACCTCGTCTCAGCAGGATGTTTCCACACTGGCCGGGGCCTCTCCTTCGTCAGAGGTTCTTGCATCTGTGGTTTCATCCTTTCAGGACGGTCAGGATGAGTGCCTTCCACCTCCATCTTTAGCTGTGTCAGACAGTGATGAGCCGGTTGTGATTTCTTTTTCTGCTGCATTGGACCTGGCTGCTAATAGCGAGGAACCCGAGACGCCTGTGCCCCTTGACAACCACACAGGCGAGTCACGACCAGAGTCGCCAGTTTACGACCCGGACTATGAGTTGGTAGATCCATTGGATGTTTCCCTGGAACTTTCTGCTTTAGCTGATAAATCCGTTTCTTCTTCGTGGGGGATGGTCTCGCCAGCGCCTGAGACCACACCTGCATCTGGGGCACCGGAAGCTTTGCATTTCTCTCCTCTTCGTGTGGGGCGACTGTCTTTTGAGAATGCTGACAGTGAAATTACGGATCCTTTGTTGCCGGCCTTTTCTCAGCCGGCTTTTGCGCTTTGTCCAGCTTCTTTGGACATCCCACCGAAGACTGCTCCATTGGCTCGCCCAGTTCATCTGAGTGAACCCAAGGGCCGGGCTATGAGTTTGCATTCCGCAGTGGCGAGGTCGAGTGAGTCGGCCCGATCTCGGCCGGCTTTTGCACTCAGGGCCTCCCTGGGGATACCTAAGGCGGTGCCCAAGCCTCGGCCGGTTCCCTCGGCTCGTGGAGCTTATGCATCATACCCTTCCGAGCGGTTGCACTCTGCTGCCCAGGAATCGGGGGCGGTCTCTAAGAGCTCGCCTACCCCTCAGCACACTGTCTTGTCGTGGTCTCCGACCGTGAACCCAGGTACTTCATCTCACAAGCATCAGGCCACTGCTCCTGGCGCCAAGCGGAGTATCGAGCTTATTCATTCTGGAGATCCCACTGACAGATCTAAAGTGGTCAAGCAGACTGATATTCATTCAAAGCAATGGGCACGTGCATTACACATGTGGGGTGAACTTTGTGCTTTTGCATTGCCGTGTTCTACATTACTTCGTGATGTGTTCGGCAGCCCTAACAAAGGTGCTTTATTAGAGCAATTGCTCCGTCGAGTGTCGGACACGACAGCGGTGAGATACATTGCTGTTGTCTGGCAGCTGTTGCATACGGTCACAGATCTTGGTTTTGACATTGCATTACTGACACAGGTGCAGTTAATTGATGCGATCCATACACTCCAATTGTCCCGTCGGCATCATTCGTCGGTACATTCCATTAACGTCCTCAAGGCGGTGCGATGGTTTTCATCCACGGTTCGCCCGACTGGCTTCCCCAACCTATATGATGGTTTGTTTCATGCCCGGTCTTGGCAGTCCCAAACTGCATCCAAAGAGGCATTGCCTCTTCCACTTGCTTTCATGCTTTGGCTGGAAACACAAATCGTGTTTGGACGGTTTACACTTGAGGAGACTGCTTTTGCGGGCAGTGTTCTGACTTGCATTTGGTGCAGTCTGCGATTTGGCGACAGCCAACACATCCAGTTATCGGATTTGTACATTGACTTCGACAGTTTCCGGGGTGCATCCTACCGCACGAAGACACAGAAGTACATGGCCTTCGGCTGCCTTCATTCAGGTCTGCTGAGGTTGCCTCGCCAGCATTGCTGGCTCATTCATTGGTTACTCTCGGTTGAGACACTGCTGGATCTCCAGCCCGGAGCCCAATCCATTCCGGACTACATTTTCTTTATGATAGAGGCGGGTTGCATCAGACCTTTGACTTATGCAGAGTGCCTCTCGAAGCTCAGGGCTTTGCTTTGCATGTGGAATCAGCTTCCACCTGGACAAGAACTACAATACACTCTACATTCCATGAAAGTTACATTGCTTGCATTCTTTAGGCAGCTTAACATGCCTCTTGAAGCCAGGCATCTTCAGGGCCACCACAAACATTCTGCATCGTGTGCATTATATGGGCGGGACGACGTGTCCCCCCTCCTTATCACTCAGGACGGCTTCATTGATAAGGTCCGGACAGGCTGGAAGTCGCGAACCCCGCTGATGCGTGGTGTTTCGTTCATGCCCTGCGAACCCGAGCTTCATTGGCCCTCCGATTTGGGGGCACTTTTACATGTTTCAGTCCCGACTTTCTTCAGGTTGGATACATTGCCAGGCTCATCGACGACACTATCGGATGTGCACTTAGCTGCACCTCCTCCTCCGGTGAAGCTCGCATTGCCTTTGTCTTCCACCCGTGAGGAGGTTCCTGATGAGGCTGAGACCTCCTCATCTGAGGACGATCTTGGCCAGGCGGAGGAGATTGCATTTCTTAGTGCAACCACCAGCAACATCATACATGCTTGCATTGAAGGCCGTCCGGCTTGCGGCTGCCGGGGCACTTTTCACTTGGTCTCTCACCCACCTGAGGGATCACGTTTTTGCAAGTCCAAAGCTTGCATTTCTATTCTCACGAACCTTTCGTGATCTTGTCGGGCGCCTGACAAACAGATTGCATCCCTTCTTGCACTTGCGATTGTGAGGGATTTCGACTCACCTGATGCGACGGGTTGGTCGGCAAGTGCGGGCATTTGCATTTGTACACCGCTGCAGCAGAGTGTTCAGACGAAGTAGTGCCGGATGATTTGCATCATGTGGCTTTCTCTTGACATCTTCCATGCCTTTACATTCTTACTTTTGCACGGAACAAGTGATACCCTTTCTTGCATAGACTTTAGGCTCTAGTCTGGACGGTGCATTTCGCGACTCTGCGATTTTTGCATCATCATGGACAATATCCGTGATTCTGAAGAACTTCGCAAAGCTCTTTCTTTCATTTACAACTCCGATATACATCAAGTCGTATCGTGTGTTCGCAACGGTCCAGCTTCTGGACAGCGAAAGCTGCTCATGATAGCAGCAATGTCCTTTCAGCAGTCTGCATCTACCTCTTCTACATCGTCTCAGCCCAAGCCCGAGAAGACTTGCATCGAGGAGGAAAAGAAGACGCCTACCACGGCTGAGGCGAGTACGAAAGAGGTGAGTAAGGATGCATCCCCTGCTGTGCTGCCCAGTGCATCTTCCACTGCAGGGGACACTGCGAATGCATCGTCGGTGAAGGATCCTCCTGATGCATCTTCCGGGAACACTGATGCATCCACGACGCCGACTACGACTTCTACATCCCAGACCAATGCTTCACCAGCACTTCCAATACATCCGATCCACGACCCGACTTTCATTCAAGATGGAGCTGAGCCACCGCCTGGCAAATGTCCATTTGCGACCAGACAAATTGTCTGCTGTCGCTCGGCGTGTTCCACGCCGGGCTGTAACGCCCTCTGTGGTTACAGCTCGGAAGTGCCTCAGGATAGTCACTTTCTTGCATCATCGACCAAGCACTCCTGCAAAAATTGCTATCGTGCCCGTATGCATTCGAAGGCGTCTGTGCAGACGGATACATCGGGCGATGCATATGATCAGGACTGGGATGATTCTGCATGGAACTCCGGCTGGCATTGGTCCTGGCATCGCGGAGGGTATTGAATGCATCCTCAGCTTTGCATTTTCCATTTCTTCATTTTAATCTGGGCTGCTCGGGTTTTCCATTGACGGCCCTGGAGGTAGCGGTAAGCATCCTCCATTCTCATGGCAGCCAATTGGGCGCCTAGACAAGACCTCCCAGCGAGGGAGAGCAAAATGCATTCGGTCAGTTCCGATTGCATTCTCAGCTTGCATCTGCTGATTTTGACCTCTGCGGTCTGCGAACTCTTACAATGTCGTGTTGCTTTCTTGGCTCCAGCGATTGCCAGCACTCTGCATGAGCATGCACAGCACGTTGACACCTTGTCATGCCTTGGAGCTTTGCGAGGTTTGCTTTTCTTGCATCCATGTGTGCCTTGCACGATTACTTTTTCATTCTTTGGTAACTTATACCAACAGTTCTGAGCATACAGTGCAGCTGTGCGGCTCCCTTGACCGGTGCATTTGCACCATCTTTTACAGGCCTGAGGTTATTTCCTTTCCTTTGCATTTTGATCACATTCTTGTCCAGGTCGAACTTTCTGGGAGTATGTCCTCCCCCAGTCTGGAGCAAATCCTCAAAGAGGAAAAAGTTCCTGACCTCATTGCTGGGCAGATCACTTCTCAGCTCACGGTGCATTCGTTTCCTTGCATCTGCGAAGGTGTGGAAACATTACCTGATTGCATCAAAGATGTCCTGGATGCCCCAGGCCAAGCATTGCTCAATACTGTCACCTTGGCGTGCTTGAAGGCAGCATATCATCGCTGCATTTCATCGGTCATTTCGACCGCACCTGCAGCCACGTCTGCACCCCCTGCTACTGGCGGTGGAGCTCTCAGTACATCTTCGTGGTCAGAGCCTTTTCCTGCGAAGTTGAGCATTGATCGAGTGAATGCCATGAAAGCTACATTCGAAGCTTCATATCCCTCCGAAATTCTCGATGCATCCAGCATGCCCTCGTCAAGGCTACTTGCATCCTGCAACAAGCACGTGCAGGACAAGCACTATTCTTACATTGCATGGAAGTTTCGACTCAGCGAAGAGAAACAGGAAGATGTTACATCTTCCAGACCGAAAAAGATCACACGTCTTGACGACTTCATTTTTGACGATGTCCCTAGCAGGGATATCGCTGATACTGGCGTGTCGCAAATGTTCCTTTCGCATTTGTTAGACTTGATCGCCTTTGCATATTGTTTGTTGGAAGTCGCTCACCTCAGTTCATTTCGGGCGTATAACAAGCTTTTCATTCGGCTTGCATTCCATCGTCCGCCGCCAGAGTCTGGGCTGCGAAGCCCAAATGTCTCCGAAATGCAGGCGGCGGATAAAGAAGCGTGGAAATGCATTTGCGAACTCGTGAACAAAGGTTGGAGCATCGATGATGCATTACATGAGATTGTGCAAGTGCGTTGCATTCTACAGAGTCATCTCCAACCCAGGGTTTTCATTCAGAAGACCAAACGGCCCAGCATTGGTTCGGGTCATACCACCCAGCCGGACAAGTCCACTTCCAAAGGCAAGGGTGGCAAAGGCAAGGGCAAACATGGTAAGTCCAAGGACGGCAAAGACCAGGGTGGCCCCAAGTGGATGGTTTCCTTCTACGAGAACGGGGTACAGAAGCAGATGTGCAAGCGATGGAACCTTCGCTCTGGTTGCAAGTTGGATGACTGTGCATTCGTACATGGTTGTGCTGTTGACGTTGGCGGCCGACCTTGCGGCAAGGATCATCCAGCTTACATGCACAAGTCCTGAAACAGCCCGAAACCTGTGGAGGGACAGTTTTCCGGGCTTTCAACACATGCACCCTCACCTGTTCCATCGGCAGGTCATACAGCTACATCTGATGCTGACATTCTTGACTTGCTTCAGCAGTCCTTTACATCCACAACTGTGAAGTACAGATGGCAGGCTATTGAGGGGGACCGTGCAGAGGCCGCCTACTTTAACCTCGGTGGTTTCTCGCAGTCGGTGCGTTTTGGATTGACACATCATACATTCCAATTCCAGCACATCTTGTGCCGACTTAATGCTTGGTTATGCATGCTCTTTCCATTGGGTACATGGACTTCTCTATGCATCTCTCACAACGAGGTGCTAAAAGTTCATCGCGATACATCCAACGAGCCCGGCACCCTCAACTACACTGTTGCCCTGGGGGACTTTTCGGGCGGAGGTTTACTGCTGGAATCTTCATCGGGCGATAAATCCTTGCGTGTCGAAGCCTTACAGAAGTGCATCAACTTTTCATTGGTTGACACCAGGTCTTCTCCCCTTGCATTTGATGGTGGTCTTTGGCACGCCACTGAGCCCTTCAGGGGCGACAGGTGGGTCATCACGGCCTACACCTGCAGGCGTTTAGCTGAATTTCAGTCATCAGATGTTGATGCATTGCGTATGTGGGGGTTTCCCCTGCCTGGCGAATCCTTACCTCGTCGGATGCCTCAACCTCAGGCGGTCGAACTGCCTCAGCCCGTTCTTCCGAAGAAGTTCTGCCTTTTGCTGGCTTCACAACATTCTGAGGTACTTCGTGCTGGCCTCTCAACTGCTGGAGTTCCTCATGTTTGCATTCAGTCTCTGGATCAGGAACATGCCAGAAACTGCATTTTTCGTTGTGCGGGTGAGGGTGTATTTGCCTCCATTTTTCTGGTTTATTCACCCCACTGGAGCGAGAGCCACACTCGTTGGGTGCTCCAACTTTGCAAGGTGGCACACTCTGCAGGTGCAACGGGGCATTTTGACATTTCTGGTTGGAACCAATGCTGGTCCGATCAACATTCCTACACTGCATTTCCACCGGCCTTCAAAACATTGTGCAGGTACCGGCATGTGCTTACAAGGGGGTTGGTGGTAGCCCCTGGATCATGGTCTCTTCGTCGCCTTCTTTCTCTGCTTTGGGGCACCTATGCTGTTGTAGTAGATGCAGTGCGACCTCCACGATCTCTGATTATCCTCCTGCATTCGTGGATGCACTTTGCGACATACTTTTGATATCCAACCTTCGCAAATGCTCAGGTCAATGCGAGTTCTCCATCGATGAGGCCTGGTCCTGCATTCCGGTCAAACAGTGCGATGCTTCACCACATGCTTGGGTGGATGGTGGTGGCCTAAACAGCCGCCCGGACTGGAGTGGCCAGGACCGCTCCACTAAGGACATTTTCAAATCACTTCGTCATGCATTGATTACCTGGTGTGGCAAGGCATGCATTCCTTCCAGGCTGCGGCATAAGCTTTTGCATCCTTCTGAGGCTCATCTGTTCTCTGACACTGAGCTTGGCGAAATTCGTGGGTTGTTTTGTACCTGGTTGGCGTCTCAGGGGGGTTCCGATGTCGACTGGTCCATTAAGGATGGGCAGCCATACTGCCTGAATGCTCTGTCTGCATTATCCTCGGCACTTCAGGATGCGGATATGACTCTTTTCAATGCATTGCTCAGTGGGGTTCCCACTGGCTTCAAACACGACATCCCCCTTTCGGGGGTTTTCGCTCCCTCAGGTCGCACTGCTTCTGATGATGCATTGACCGTATGTGAAGAAAATTGGCAGGGAGCCGAGGACGACCCGGTCCTCCTCGAAGAACTTGTCCAAATCGAGGTGGACAAAGGCTGGCTGCGATGCATTGAGTCTTTGGAAGCTGCACGCCAGATCTGGCCCAATGTTGCGGTGGGCAAGCTTAATATCGTACATTCCGAAGGCCGTAAACCGCGACTCGTGGTGGATTCCTCCATTTGTGGTACAAATGCATCATGCCTTATTCCTGAGCGGTCTGCACTCCCTACTTTACAGACTATACAGACTTCATGGCCTTTGCGTGGGAAACATGAACCACTCGCCGCTTGGTCGCTGGATGTGCAAGCTGCACACAAGTCCATTATGGTTCGGGAGTCCGAGCAGGGCCTCCTCGGCATCCGGGTAGGCCCCAAGTTTTATTTCTATTCAGTGTGTCCATTCGGTGCTGCTTTTTCTGCTTTCTGGTTTGCTAGACTTGGTGCATTCTTTGTTCGGACACTGCATCGCTTGATTTTCATTGCTCATTTCCTCGCCATGTACGTGGACGATTTACTTGGCTTCCAATCTGCATCGGTGGCGGAGATGAGTTTTTGCATTACCCTCTGTTTCTGTGGTGCTTTTTCCATTCCTTTGTCGTGGAAGAAATTGCAGTTCGGCTGCTCCATCCGCTGGATAGGGTGGGAGCTCGATTTTGGCATGGGGTGCGTTTGCATTCCGTCTGACAAGCTGGAGCGATTGCATTCAGTTATAGTCACTGCTCTCCGTGGTAAATACACGGATCGTGTTACATTGAGCAAGTTGTGTGGCATGATGCAATGGCTTTTCAAGCTTTTTCCATTGGCCAGGCCCTGGCTCAGGTCACTTTACCAGGACCTCAACACTCCTCGTGCAACCAACTTCAGTGTTCGTCAAACTGACTGGCAATCCTTCATTTCATGTCTCAATGATACCTTGCATCTTGTGAGGTTACCCACTGGATCCGCCATTACAGTGGGCAGCAAGGTGCTTGCAGTGCGACATCGCAAAGTTAGCACCAAGCGCGAACTTTTGTCTTGCAACATTGGTGATAAGGATATCTGGCTTCGCATTGCTGACTCGGCCTCAAAACGCCGTGCATTGAGCCCAGCTTCTCGCAACTTATTGTTTTTCTGGCTGCAGTGGTCTTCATTGCCCCCTATCTGGCGATCCCTTCGTCCAATTGACACTATAATGGTGGAGGCTGCCGCCGATGCTATGGGCAATGGCCGTACATTTGCTATTGGCGGCTACATTGCTTTACCGGCTGGGGAATTCTGGTTCTCTGAGAGATTTACTGTGGAGGACTTTGCATTTGCAGAACTTCCTCTTAAGTCCGAGGCGCACAAGGACATTACTTGTTACGAATGCCTGGGTCAGATTGCATTAGTTTGGCTTTTGAGTGCTATTAACCCAGGATGCAAGCTTTCTGTTCGCATGCATTCCTGGTGTGACAACAGTGGTGCCGAGGCCACAGCAAACAAACTGTTTACGACTTCATGGCCTCTTGCTGCATTTGTGCAGCGACTAGCCATTCTGAGTAGCTTTACTGGTGTGCATCTTGATGTGCATCACATCGCAGGTCCTAAGAATGTGGAAGCGGACTTTTTGAGCCGTTGGCTTCCTCCTGCTCCATTGCCGGATCGATGGAGCATGTCGCGTCGTCGACGTATTCCTTTAACCTCGTTATGGACGGCATCGCCTTCCATTTCACTTTCTCCGGAGGGCTGGAAGCCTCCTTTTCGAGTTCCGAGTGTTTCTCCATTGGGAGCAGCACTCTAATCACCTTGTCGCACGTTTTTCATTTGGTGGAATTGATGCGCGACTTCGGTTCTCTGGCAGTTTGCATTTGGGGGAAAACATGCAGATCAGTTTCACTGCAAGGTCCATTCCTTGCTCGGACAAAACGATCTGCATTCCCGCCAGAGAACAAAAGGAGCGAGTGTTGAGCGACTGCATCAATTCCATTTATATATTCCTTTTGAATATTTCCTTTCGCTTTATATGTATTTCCATTACATATAAAGCTGCAAATAGGAAGCAGCTGCGAATACATTAACCGAACGGTATGTGTGCTTGCTCACGAGTGTTTGGTAATGTTTTGCATGCTTGCTGCATTTCATGACATTCCATGTTCATTGCAGCAAGCAGGCTCGCAGCTGCCAGCTCGCCTGCATCGCAGGCAAAAATTTTTGTCCCACCCACCTCTTCCCTTTTATTGGGGAGTACATTGCTGGCATCTGCATTCTGGTGGCGGTCTTTCTTGCTTGCATTTCTGTGGATGTCTGCATCAACATCAGGCGAAGCTTTCTTGGCCATCTTCTAAGAAGATTGACCATTCTGCATTCCTTCATCGGTGACGGGTCGGTGCCTTTTGATGCACCTCGATCTCACCGGATGGGGGAAAACATGCAGATCAGTTTCACTGCAAGGTCCATTCCTTGCTCGGACAAAAACGATCTGCATTCCCGCCAGAGAACAAAAGGAGCGAGTGTTGAGCGACTGCATCAATTCCATTTATATATTCCCTTTGAATATTTCCTTTCGCTTTATATGTATTTCCATTACATATAAAGCTGCAAATAGGAAGCAGCTGCGAATACATTAACCGAACAGGAGAGCATCACATCAGCCCAGAGCATGCTGAATGGCGGACTTCTGCCGGCAGGATGTCCAAACTGCTCAAGGCAAGCTGCACAACATCAGATCCATGTCCTGGCTTGCTTGTCAACGCCATGTGCTGAAACCTTCAGCCTTCGGCTTCTTGTGAATCTGGCCCTGCCTGTGATGAATCGATGAAACACGAAGAATCCATCTGCTTCTGCCATCGGGGTTGGGAATTGTGAATCTGCCTTCGTTGATGATCGGCAACGTTGCGGTGAGCTTCGGGCAGTTAAATCTTGTTGAACCCACAGCTGTTGCGTTAAGGTACGCGCGCAGTAGTTTCGCTTGTGAAAATTGCGAGTTGACACAAACAGCAGCCATTGAAGAGGGTGTTCAAGCCTGCCAGAAGATGTTCTTCTCCCCGCGCAAGGGCAAGAAGCAACGTCTGTGCGAGCACGACATGCCACGCACCGTGGGATTGGATGTGACCTGCGGGCCTCCAAGACAGACCATTCATTCTTTTCTGGGCAGGTGGGCTCGCCGCGATGTGATCAAAGGCACTGACGTTGGAGGGAGAAATCGTAGCAACATTGTGGGCCCCAGTTTTCAACCGGGCTGCAGTCAACGGGCAAGCATGCGGCAGCGAGAAAGAAGCAGAAGTATCTGCTGCCAAAGCATTTCTCGCCCAACCAGACATCATTCAGGCTGCAGCTGCGTTGCCGCCTGCGCTTTGGGTGCAGAGACGCTGCGCAAAGGATGCGCTTCAACCTGCGCCAAAGCCAGCGCCCCTGCAGATCCAGGGAACGGCGTGCTTGCAGCAAGTGAAGCACACGGTGTTTGATTTCGAGCAGGCAATCTTCAGGGTCCACATCTTTCACCAGATGACTGGCCAAGTGCCAAATATGGCTCGATTTTACTCTTTGCCAGAGCGTGAGCAAATCAATTGCTTAAAGATGCTCAACGAGACGAAGCATGCCTACGATACCAGCACCGGCCGCTTGGTGCCAAGTGCTGCTGGCATTTCTTGGACAGCCTGCGTGTTGGGAGGACGTGTGACCGAAACATGTCGCGCTTTTGTTGCACTCCCCTCAAGGCTTGTATTGAAGGTCTCGGATAGTGTTGTGCAGTCTGGCCTCTGTCAACACAAGCCCTCTTCCCCAAAAAAGCCAAAACAAAATGAGAAGGAGAAGGCTGTCAAAGCGGTTCCATGAATGGCTGGGCGGTGCTGGTGTTGATGCTGGGGGCGGGGAGGGCTTATCTTGATCCAGGGTGCGTTTTGGAGCACTCTCGTGGCATGAATCAGCGTGCATAGTTGGCGAAACACGTGGAGTGTATGCTTGCATCTCAGCAACGAGGACGTAGAGGGCATGCGCAGGTGTTGTGAAAGAGGTTGGCGGTTGGGGGTGAGAGCTGGCGAAACTCTAACTTGTCCCGGTCTTCAAGTGCGAAGGACTTGTCTAAATAGCCAAGTAAAAGTCGGGGGCAAAGGATGGAGTGCGTTTCTTGGCATCAGGACTGGAGACGATGACCGAGCTGCACAGCGTGTTTTCGGGCCTGAAGGCATACAACATGCAGCTGAGCGTCATGACGGAAGGCACTGTGGGGGCGTGCCGCTTCGTCCTTGAACAAGGGGGGCTTCTGCAGTACTTTGACCATGTCTTTGGGAGACTGGGCAAATTCTACAGCGAGTCTGCGTTTGACCGCGCTGATCCCGAGCCGTCACGATTGGAACGCACCGCGGCATGTCTCCAAGGCACCAAAGCAAACCTGATCCACAGCCTGATGTCTCGCGAGTGTCTCGAGGTAAACGAGATGTGTCTGGTGGAAAGCGACCCCGAGGACAAGGGCATAGTGTCCTTGCAGGGTCTTTGTTGCATTGTCCATATGGACAAGCTCAAAAAGTTGATGGGAGGCAGCGGGAGTGTCTACCCCGCACCAGAATTCAGGTGATGCCCGTGCGTCCTTCTGGACCGCGCTCATGCATCTTCGATGCCCGTCGAATGAGATCGAAAAGTCGGTGGTCGCATTGGCTGTTGAAGAAGACAGCAACATCGTATGCAGCAGATTTAGAAGATGCGGACAGGCCGTGCTCGAGCACTACATGGCGTCATGAGCTTGGACGGGGCACGATTTTGCACTTGTGCTTTGCATGCCTCCTTTCGATTGCTCACGAAATACGCAGACACCCGATCCCGCGTCCAGGACCTGTTTGCATATGCGGCTTGTCCGGAGGCAACAGAGTAAGACCAGCAAGTCATTGCAACCAGTTGCTAGCAGAGCGATAGGTTGGTTTCTGCAATCCAAAACATGCTGCTGCAGTCTCATGTCACGTGCTTGCCTGCCGAAGCTCTTTCAAAGGTCAGTTCAGACCGCTGTAGGCTGCGTGAACAAGTATCACGGTTGAAAGCTCAGCTGTGTATTCTTGGAGGGTTTTGGGCAACATTTACGCTGACTTCTGCAGTCTCCAAGAGAGAAGGAGGGAGTGAGAGGGCAAGTGTTTTTCGGGATGTTGTTCTTGAAGGCTTGAGGCTTTAAGTAGCTTGGGATTCGCAGCTCGAGTACGAAGATTCTTGGTTGAACCGCTTGGGTCTGAGCTCAGTCAAGACTCCGCATTCAAGGTTTCAGCGTGTAAGGCTTTAAGAGTCCGGCCTTTGGGGTCTATCATTTTGCGTTGTATCTGGGAGCGAACTTCCAGACGAGATGCATTTTAATGTGAGTTGTGGGAGATGGGCAGCTGGTCGAGGATCGAACATAGTGTTGCGAAGCCAGTCAGCAGCTCTGACAGTGTTGACTTTTGTGTTGTTTTTGACGCTTTGGTTGAGATTGCCTGCGGAGTGTTGTGACTACGGCAGCATATTGTGCCACCATTTGTGCCAACAGTGGATCGAAGACGATCGAGGATGCGCATGACTTGTGTAAGTCACGTAGATGTGCTACACAGCTACGTAGGTGCCCAGGCACACCCAGATCACACGATTGTCCGTCAAACACAGGTAGGCCGACGGACCCAACATCCAACCAACTCGTCGCCAAGGTCTCCGTGGAGACTGTTGTTGCTGGGCGGCTGGTGCGGGTCCCAGCTGCAGCCACAACGCCAGCGAGTTGCAGATTAGCGTCGTCGCGAGCTTGAACCACATTGGTCCACGTTGATTGCGCCAAATATGGCTCTGGAGTGTGCGCACGGGTGTGCTCCAAACCTGATAGACACGTGACCCGGCTTTTCTTTGAAGGCATGTCTATGTTTATGTCTACTTGCAGCTGTGACACATAAGCACAGGATGATCTTTCTATTTGTGACGTTTGGCTGGCTTGGGTTTCCTCCGGGGGAGAAAGAGCGCCGCCCGACAGCACAGCATTTATGTTAACAAGCGATAGCCGATAGCTTGTGTTCTTCGGGTCTGTGACAAAATCATCAGTCACATGGTTCTCTACTTCAGATCCGCGAAACTTTTGAACGTTTTCCCGCTGCTTTCGGCTTCTGTGAGAGTGTTTCAAGTCTTTAAAGCTGGAGGTGATAGACATGTTCTGAAATGTTCACCGCCCTCAGCATTCATTGAAGGCTTAAGCCGTCAGCTTGTTTGCATTAGAGATTTTGGGGCTTGCTTGAGCAAAAGGCGGGAATCGTTGTGTTGGGCAACTTTAACACTCGATACTGAAACCATCGCGATTTTGATTGAGAAGCTTGTCGCAATGGGAGCCCTCCTCACGACTGTCACGACTTGCGACGACTGCCTGGGTCGCCGCAAGAAAGTTTCTGAGGCCTGGAATTCTGTGCCATGGCTTGTTGCCGATGGGTCCTTCAACGCCACGCTGGGGGTAGGTCATGTCATGTCACGCGGAGGTCAGAACTAAAGTCACTCAGGTAACTTGTGCTGCAGAGCTGTCCAGCTCCAACCTCGACGAGCCCAATGATGATCAGGACACGACGAACTGGCCATGGCTTGCTGCCGAGCGGGCCTTCAAAGCCACGCTGGGTAGGTCTTGTGATGTCAGCTCAGAACTGAAGTGAATCAGGTAACTTATGATGCAGAGCCGGCGAGCTCCAACCTTGACGAGCCCAATGATGATCAGGACACGACGAACTGCCATGGCTTGTTGCCGAGCGGGCCTTCAAAGCCACGCTGGGTAGGTCATGTAATGTCACGGGGAGGTCAGAACTAAACAGAAGCAGGTAACTTATGATACAGAGCTGGCGAGCTCCAACCTCGACGAGCCCAATGATGATCGGGACACGGCGAACTGCCATGGCTTGTTGCCGAGCGGGCCTTCAAAGCCACGCTGGGTAGGTCATGTGAGTTCACGGGGAGGTCAGACCTAAACAGAAGCAGGCAACTTTTGATGCGGAGCCGGCGAGCTCCAACCTCGACGAGCCCAATGATGATCAGGACACGACGAACTGCCATGGCTTGTTGCCGAGCGGGCCTTCAAAGCCACGCTGGGTAGGTCTTGTGATGTCAGCTCAGAACTGAAGTGAATCAGGTAACTTATGATGCAGAGCCGGCGAGCTCCAACCTCGACGAGCCCAATGATGATCAGGACACGACGAACTGCCATGGCTTGTTGCCGAGCGGGCCTTCAAAGCCACGCTGGGTAGGTCTTGTGATGTCAGCTCAGAACTGAAGTGAATCAGGTAACTTATGATGCAGAGCCGGCGAGCTACAACCTCGACGAGCCCAATGATGATCAGGACACGACGAACTGCCATGGCTTGTTGCCGAGCGGGCCTTCAAAGCCACGCTGGGTAGGTCATGTACTGTCACGGGGAGGTCAGAACTAAAGAGAAGCTACCAATGCCGGATTGCCTCGCCTGCTTGTCGATGCGAGAGTCGAAAGAGAAGCAGGTAACTTGTGATGCGGAGCCGGCGAGCTCCAACCTTGACGAGCCCAATGATGATCAGGACACGAACTGCCATGGCTTGCTGCCGAGCGGGCCTTCAAAGCCACGCTGGGTAGGTCATGTCAGGGGGAGGTTAGAACCAAAATGAATCAGGTAGCTTGTGGCAGAGACGTCTACTCCTTCCATGAACGGCTGGCGAATACGATCTATGGCTGGGTGCATCGTGCAACAGGAAGTTCGGGAGAGCAGTATTGTATTAAGACCTATTCCAAGTCCAAGATGATGCGTTCGCATTGTCTTTGCGAAGTGCCACTGAATGAAGTCAAGATATCGTTCGCTCTTGAGCATGAGAATCTCTTGAGCCTCTTGGACACGATTAATGACGGTGGCTATGTGCATTGCGTCTTCGAGTACCTCCCCGGAGGCGATCTGGTGAAACTTGTGGAAGACAATCCTTACGGCTTGGCCGAAACTCGTGTTCGAAGTCTCCTGTTGCAGGCGACCCGTGGGTTAAGCCACTTGCACCACCTCGACATTGCTTTTCAGGACGTTTCCTTGGAAAACATGTTGCTTGACGCCGATGGTGACAAGCTCAGACTTTGCGATCCGGGGCAGGCTGTGCAGTTCCAAAGAGATGCACAGGAAGCCGAGCAGCCAGTCCAGTATCGAGGTCTGGTGGCAAAGCAATTCCGCCCCCCGGAGATCTACTTAGGCCAGCCCTATTGCGCCACAAAGGTGGACTCGTAGTGTCTGGGATGGTGTGGCTTTTGTCTGTTGAACGGTGAGCCCATTTGTTGGGACACCGACCCCTGCGGTCCAGACAGCTCGTGGCAAAAAGCAAAGGCCTGCCTGGCGAATGCTTCTCTCCATGAGTTGTTGCTGTATGCTCCGAATGGCCCAGCCGTGGAGTTCCTCGCGTCGTTGCTTCAGCTTGAAAGCAGCTTGCGGCTCCCGGCGGTAAGTGCAGAGCGGCACCCATTCCTCGAGCAGGCGAACCGTCTGCCAGCTTCATCTGCACCAGCTTCGCGTTCAGTCCTTTCGGAACTCTCTGCAACGCAGAGGTTTATGTACATAGAGAGGGATTGGGCGTCAACCCATTCTGCAGAGGTGGATGCGGATGCTGGGGAGTTCTGCAAAGTATGGCTGGATAGCCAGACACAAGAGGGTTGGGTGTATGTCGAGTTTCCTGATGCCATGCCCCTGAAAGCCGGATGGCTTCCATGGTGGTGCCTGGATTGGGACACACCCAGATAAGGGCAAAGCGGCAATGGCCCAAGTATGCCCAAACCCAGAGGTGTTTTCGCCCAAAGGTTGCCTACCAAAAAACCTGGCAGGAAAATGTCGCTTTTCGCACAGCTCATACTGTGGCTTCAGTAGTGGCTTCAAATGCATTCGGGTCTCGTTCGGCACTGCCTCCTCTGCCAAATCTCGCTTGTAAGTTGGAGCGAGGCGATATCAGGTCGACATCATGCGCAGACCGAGCCCGGAGCCTCTGGCGTGGCCCTTGGACTGCCTTGGTTTTCCAAACGAACTTCGTTGCCTTTACGCGCGGTGTGACAAAAGCTACAGTAGCGAGTGACAGCACGGTCGACAGCAACATCTTAGTGACTTAGGGAGTTGATGATCGCGGAATAGGCAGTTGCAAACATCACAAAACAGCCCTGGTCCCAAAGCGCTGACAGCTTGCACCTTCGCTTACCCACGTCTGCAGGCTGAAGTGGCTCCTTTTGTCCATGAGGTCATTAGACAGCTTTCTGCCCATTGCATTAATGTATTTCGATTCGGTTCGAGGCCCTGCAGTTTGTGCACAGCTCCGCCAATGGTCCGTGGCTGGAACTTCTGTGCTGTGCACTTGGGCCTGAAGCATGGGTAAGGTGGAGCCGTCCGTGCCAGTGATAAACGTCACGACAGCTCAAGCTCCGCCGCCACGACGATGGCGGCGGCGTCAGCCGGGGTAAGCACCAGCGTTGTGCCAGCGCCAGCCACCGGCCATCCTGGCGTCCGTGCTCGAGCCTTGGCGACCTTTCCACTGAACAAGGCTGGAGCGCTCCAGTGCATCCGAAGCATTCCGCAGTCTACCCGCGAGTGTTGCTTGCAGGGCCTGTTTCTGAGCACGTTTATCAGGGGTCTCAAGCAGCTGGGCGCTGTCCTGCAGTTCTGGGGCTTTCAAGCTTCGCGGGCCTCCAAGCAAGGAGTGAATGTGGGGCCGCGCTGGACGAAGCCTTGATGCCGTCTGCCTGAGCTTCCGAGGCTGAGTTCGGCGAGTTTGGCGTGTCCACTGCCGTCTCCTCTTAAACACCGCAGATCAGACAACTTCCCAGGCTTCATCCCAGGGTTCACAGGCAGTGCTTCCTCAGCACGGAGGTGACCCATGCCCCGGCACCTCCGTGTCGACTTCAGCCTTCACCGTCGGGGGAGAAGGAGGCGTTTCATCTTCAGCAGTATTTGGATGTCCATCAAGATTGTAGCACGAGCCACTCCGATGTTGCATGGGCTATTGTGTTGCTGGGCTCCGAGTTCTGCCTGAATGCACTGCCGCCCCGGAGGGTCTTGTGGTTTTGGGATTTGTTGCACCTTGCAGGGTGCACGACTTTGAACTGTTGGTGTTTCCCCCTTTTTGAGATGTGGCAAGCACAGTGTCCGTTACTTGTTTTCAATTCCATTCTGAAAGCTCACGTTCAGGGTGGGATGGGTTGGTTTCGGATGTCTTGGCATAGACCGGATCCCGATAAATTTCGGGACGTTCTTGGCATCTCACATCGCGCCATAGTCGCAGCTGTCGTGTTGATTTCCCGCTTGTCTTGGACCCTTAGACTCCCCAGAAAATCCCCACCTGGACTTCGTCACCTAAGCCTACGTTGCGCATGGAATTTCCAGATCGTCTCTGCTGTTTCCTGATCACGGCTTGAGCAGTTTCGTGGCATGCTTGCAGCTTTTTTGCAAGCCCTGCTTCGTAACACGGGTGAGGGGATCTTCCTTCGCATTCTGCCTGATGGCTCGAATTCTTCCTGTGTGCTTTTCCATTCTGGTGACTGCAAGTCCAGTAGATGAGTTGAGTCTGCTGAGATGACTCTTTTAAGGACTGATGTGCATGCAACCATGAAAAAATCATGGCTGTGGCGCAAAGGGGTTATCGGCCCGTCATGGTCAAGCTGGGCTCCCAGTCCAGTGGCAAGTTCCGTGTGAGAGTTCATGTTCCATGGAGGGCAGTTGCCGGGTTTATTTGTACACGGCCCAGGCGACCATTTCGCGCACACTGTCAGCATGCCTTCAAGCCGCGGGCTGAGGGCATCGTGACACTGAGCTTTGGGGCGTGGCTTATTGGAAGAAAGGTTTCCAGTTTCTGGATGAGTGGACTGCCGTTATGCACGCAGCTTGCCCTCTGCTGGCTTGCTGCCCAGTTTTGAGACACCTGCAGTTTCTGCTGTCGCACAGCTCGTCCGCAGGACACATGCTGCTCGACCGATTCAGCAATGGGCAACACTGCGGTGGCCCTGGAAAGCCTTGTCCTTTCTACTCTGGCAGAGTATAGTGCCTTATGTTAAGCTTACACAATATTCTAGTACATTATATCATATGTTATAATACAGTGGAGTGGAGTATAATCAGTCTTGTCTGGTATAGTCTAGCCTACTCTAGTATCGAATCGTATCGATTGTCATATTCAGTATATAGCATAGTATGGTACAGCATAGTATAGTATAGTGTGGTATGGTACAGCACAGTATTGCATAGCACAGAACATGAGTGACATATGGTGGATGTCGAACTTGCCGCCTGGGAGTTGACAGGGCAGGTCAGTGACCAGAAAGGTTTTGCCCTGCACTTGCGAGGGTTCGTTGCTGGGGCCCTAGGCCGAGTCAACATGGAGCTTCAATAACTAAGTTATGAGTTGTGGAATTGCACCATTCCGTTCTGTAGGCTGTCAAACCGCATTGGCGATGATTTGCTCTGCGCTGGAAGACGCTTTGAAGCCTTGGAGCTTCAGGGCAGCCAGCCCTGGATTTGCGAGAGTGTGGGATTACAAATGTCGGCATCGTCACAGCCAGGATTTGTTCGAGCTGTTGGACAGAGCATGTCAGGTGCCTGATGCCGACTTTCTGATCCGGCTTTGTCTCCGGGTCGCAGCCTTGGCCTCGGCATCGTTTTCCGCATTTTCTCCCAGGTTTTGTGTCTGTGATCCTTTGCATGCACTGGCCCGGTTCATGTCTGGGCGACTGGTGTGCTACTTGACACCGAAGCGCGTGGGCTTACAGCTCATCCTGCATGTTCAGCACAAACCCCGGCAAGGGCGTTCTCTGCATGAGGGTTGCTTTGCAGTAGTTATGTGGTGAGCTTGGACAGATCTTGGTTAGCCGTAAAAAGTTGCAGAATTGAATCCGCAGAAAGCTCCGATGATTTTTAAAGCACCAACGTTGGGCAAACACACATGAAGGAAACAGCGCTGTCTGACATTTCGCATACTTTTTAGGATCAAGTCTCTGTTCGTTTGTCATCATGCCGATGCTCTTTCCCGAGAGCATCGACCTGTCGATGGCCCAGTTTTTGCGTTGTCCCAATGATTGCGGATGTGGTTTGTGGCCTCGTGAGGCCAAATGGGCCACTTCAGGAAGGTCCCAGCGCCCTGCGTGCAGCATACCATGCAGGGCAGCAGGCCATAGCGTTGGAGAGTTGCTCCCCGCTTCTGGTGAAAGAACTCCTATGCTTTATATAGTAGCTTCGAACCGTAAACCCCGAGCCTTGCACGGACGACATCAGGATGTCTTGCTGGTCGTCATCATGGCACTGCTCATGGTGGTGCTGGCGGGCTGCTGGGTCGCAGTCAGCTTGACGCGTGGCGCGTGGCTTTCTCTAGCTCGGCCTCATTTCCTGGTGGAGTGTGCGCACCTGTCAGGCCTCATCTACGTCCGCGTGAAGTAACCTGGCTGCAAGCTACAGTCGAAGCCGGACATAGCCGGACGAAGCAGTTTCTGCTTTTACGTTGCCTAGCTACGCTGCCTGACGCCACTGGGGAAGTGCAACCCTGGGATTCGTAGAAACAGCGTCCGTGATAGGGTGTTGTGCACGTTGGATTGCAGTAGTTTAGACTCTAGACTGAAGTTGTCAGCAGTTGCGGTGCCACACGGTAACAGAAACAGCAGTCACGGTATCACCTTCTGTATCGCCGTTATCGATACGTGGGAGAAACAGACGGGCCAATTTCTCATCATGAATACTGGCATTCTGTGGCTGTAGGGCCCCGCAACCGTTCAGGGTGACAACTGCAGGCGTTATGCCGTGAGGTGATGTGTAAAGCCTGAGGACATGTGGTTCTGTTTTTTTCTGTCGCAGGCTTGAACATGCTGTTGCTCCGGGAGCAAACGAACTGTATGGGAAGCTGAAAGTCATAACAGAAAGTCCTAGCTGCCATAGCTCATAACTTTCAGTACACCTGGGAAGGAAGCCGTAGGCTGCAATTGTTATGTCTTCCGGTTCAGAATGTACTTTTCTCAGCCCTAAGCGCCAAAGTTTTAGCCCGGCACCCCAGAACACTTGCTTCAAATCTGTCATCTCAGAGCAGTCTGTGTCCACCAGGCTCGGCAATCGTGATCGTGCTGACAATGCCCTGGCCTTGGGGTTGGGGTTTCAGATTGGGCTTAGGTATATTAGGGTTGTATGGTTTAGAAGAGGTTGAAAGCTGGGTTTGACTTGGTTCAAGCTTACTTGCAAAGGTTGGAAACCGGCATGATTTGCTGAGGAGTTGTGGAACGTGACATGTGAAATGGCGCGGATTGCTATGGTTCACGCCAGCTCCCCGTGAGTGTTGGCAAACGACAAGTCCAGCAAAGACAGGACAGCAAACCGTCTTTTTTGTGACTCTTGTGACCCTTGCAGTATAACCCTTGTAGTATCATCCTTTTAATATACGCGTTATAGTTCAACACTCATAGAACGCATCTCCATTCCGAACCCTCCACTGTGAAGACCTGAGCTTTGAGGCCGAGGCCATGTTGGAAGAGGGCCGTGCGCCGCAGGCAGATTTTCTTCATGCTACATAGGGTTTAGGGGTTAGGGTTTAGGGTTTAGGGTTTAGGGTTTAGGGTTTAGGGTTTAAGTAATTAGTCAACACGAGCCTTGATGATCACCTGGACATGATGGTTAGTTGGCCAGTTTTTTTCCAAAACCTGTCCTAAATGGTTGATGTGCATTGGAGTGCTTTTGATGTTCGGGAATGCCCAACGAAGAAGCATCTACCAGCCGGCACGTTTGTGTCAGTTCCTGGTCAATCGGATGATGCTTCGCAGATTTCGGCCTTTCTTGCTCCGTTCGTTCCGAACACAGGTGTCAGAACTCTTGACAACCCTCCGCGAGGCCATTTTCGCACTTGCCGTTTCCTGTAGCTGCTGTCCGTGTACGCTTCAGTTTGCCGATGTTTGCATTTCAGTACTGTACAAGGAGAATTGCAGAACTAGTAGTCTTCCGGGTGCCACGTCGCCAACATAGTTGCCATCACCGAGTTTTTGGGTGAGTCGGGACAGCCACCGCAAAAGCTTTGAATTCCCTCACTTCATCATGCCCCCGACCCCTGAGGCCTTAAAGGGAGCCGTGAACCCTAAACCGAAAGCCCCAATCCCTAATCCCTGAACCTTAAACCCCAGAACCCTAAGCCCCTAAACCCCCATAGATCCCTCATGGTAGCCCTTATGGATCCCTTTAAAGGAATCCTAAACCCTAATGTTGAAAGCTCCTGCGCCAGGTGCCTCGACATGTCATGTGGGAAGACACAGCTTTTGCATCCAGATGGCCGTGAGGGCCCAAAAGATCTGTTGGCCGGAGTGCCACCGCGAGCATTGTCAGGCTTCTTAGCACAGACTCATGCTGAGCATGAACATTTGAAGCATAGCGACTTTGCAGCATTCATCACAGGTCTTTGTTCGCGAAAAACCAATTCGAGTGCGAGCCTTCGTTGTGCGATCATGGATGACCCAGCTGGGGATAGAGCTGAGCCTGCAGTACCCTTGCATCAACAGGGTATGAGCCCAACGCTTCCTGTGTTGGAGGGCGAGGAAAGAGGCCCCGATTACCATCGCGATGATCCAGAACATCCTCGTATGAACCGAGATGCAGATGGGCAACGGGGTTCAGCTCTGATTCCTAATGGTGTTCCTGCAGGAAGTCCCCCGGCATCCACGAATCTTCCAGATCGACGGGGCTCTCAGGCAGATGAAAGACCACCTCCGAGGTCTATGAATGATGATCATTTGCCGACTACTACTCGGGGTAGCGGGTTTCAGGCGGCAGAGGAGGACTTGAATGCGTTCATGATGATTGATAGATCTCCTCCTCCGACAACGCTACCTGTTCCCGAGCCGCCCAGTACGGCTCCCAGGGAGGCCGTCATGTACAATGCAAGTGGGGAACCGTTGTTCCCTCAGTTTCTTCCTTCGCCTTTACCAGGACAATCACCTTTGTCAGATGCAGGTTCGCTGCCTGCGCGTGGGCCCAGCTGGTTCTCGAGGCTTGGCGACTACATCCAGCGACGCGTGGAAGTGACTTCGTGGTCGGCGTCACAGGCATCCGCTGGAGTGCAACAGCAGTGGCCTCGATCTTCGGCTTCCGCTTCTGCCAATGTGAGGCAGACTGCACCACAGGAGCCGAGAGATGCCTCGGTCAGCAGCGGAGGTGTCTCTGCTGAAGCTGTGCAAGCTGAGGTTTCAAGACAGTTGGAAGTGGCAATGGGTGATGTGTTGCAGAGGTTGAATACGGAAAGGAGGCGAACTGAGGAGGCTCGTGATGAGGCTCGAAGGCTCAGAAGTCAGCTTGAACTACAAGAGAGCAGAGTCATGTATGCAGAAGCTCCTCGACTTCGTCCTCTTCGTGATCGTCCTCAGGGAGGAGAAGAAGGTGCGGGAATCCAACCTGAAGTTCTCGCCGATCTACCTCCTCGGGTCCCTCAAGAGCAGCGCTTAGCAACTGGCATTGCTCTACCTCCTCGTGCAATCGAGCCACCACATGATCTAGCTGAACACGATGGGAGTTATGATGCTCGCCTACGGGGTCTTGATGGGGTACCAGGGGTAGATAGAAATGTACGAGGTGCTGGAATTCAGCCTGAAGTTCTCTCTGATCTACCTCCTCTGGGTTCCTTCGTTGACAATAGACCGCCTAGTCGTCCTCGTTCGCAGTCACCTGGACCACGTTCGTTTCTGCAGGGTCTCTTCGGCTTGGGTGGTGGTCTTCGTGATTCAGGCCCTCAGCCCTATGGCGATAGCGTTGGTTGCGGACATTTGGGTGATCATGTTGTACCACCTCCACCACAACTTCCCCTACAACCTCCCCAACTACCACAACCACACCTACCTCTACAACCACCTCGAGTGCCAGGAGATCCGGGACGTGTAGCTGGTGATGCTGATGGCGGCGTCCTTCTCACACTGGCGAAAGGCATTGAAGCTTTGCTGCAGCAGAGTCAGTCCGGTCGTGGTGATCGACCGGAAGCTGTGAAACCGGGCATCAGCGAGTTGCCGTTGCTCCCCGAGTACCAGCCTAGTTCGGGCAGTATCGACCTTCTTAGTTGGATCACCCACATCGGCCCTATGATGGAGGACCTCTCAGATACCAGTGGGGCTTGGTGGGAGTCGACAATGGCCGATGTTCTTCGCTGGTACCAGCAGTTTTCTTCCTCTACTCCGTTGGCCAGGCTTCAATTGCGCCCTCGGCCAACTTCTCCGTTGAAGGCTGAATGGGCACGGGTGGAGAGGCGGGCTACTGCGATGATGTTGAGTGCGGTGCCAAAGCAAGTCAGGGATGAAGTGATTGCCAGCGGGGAAGTTACCTCGTTGGGACTGCTGTGTAAGCTTTACTCCGTGTATCAGCCCGGGAACTTGCAAGAGAAGAGCCTTGTGTTGAGGATGTTGGAGCAGCCTGAAGAGTGCCAATCGGCCCTCGCTGCAGTGGAGGCTCTTCGTAAGTGGAGCCTTTGGCGTCGCCGTGCTACGACAATGGGCATCGCTGAACCAGATGCTTCAATCCTGCTGCGCGGTTTAGACCGTATCACTGGACCTGTGGTCCGAGGGAGCGGGGAGCTGGCATTTCGGGTCAGCTTGATCAGGAGCACTTTGCAGTTGGATGTTTGCCCCAGCTCCCAGAGCATCACTACGTTCACTCAGCACTTGCAGGCAGAGATGGAGCAGCAGGCGAGGCTTGGAGCAGCACGACCCGCTAGTGATCAGGCTACATCATTGAAGGCTTTGGGTACCACTCAGGATGTGCCTACAACATCTACAACCACCTCAACGTCACCTCCACCTCCACCTACACCTTCAACCCCACGACCACCGAGCAATGTATGTCGGTTCTTTGCCTCAGACAAGGGATGCCGCCGAGGTCGTGAGTGCAAGTTTCCTCACACTTGGAACCTTTTGGACAAGGTTAGCCGCCAGAAGAAGTGCCTCAACTGCGGGGCGCAGGGCCACAAGGCCAAGGAATGCCGCGCTCCGGGTGGCGGTGCTGCGACTCCGAAGGGTGCTCCAAAGGGTGGTTCAGTTGGTGCGAGTGACACAGGAGCCACTTCCTCATCTACGCCTACCTCTGAAACTTCACGGAGGGTGAACTTCGAGACGGGGGACATCCAGGCGAAGGTGATGAAGGTCTTAGAGGGCCTTCAGGAGATCTCGGTGTTCAAGCCGGTGCTTGCCGCCTTGGGATGTTGTGGGCTAGGAGTTACCGTTGAGGACCGGACCCCAAGGCGAGCGCTGCTGGATTCAGGAGCCACACATGCACTTCGGCAACCTCGGGACCAGGGTGAATGGTATCAGGCTCGCAGTGTGGGAGTACAACTCGCCGGGGATTCTGTGGCGCTGATGAAACAGAATGAGTCCGGAACTTTGTTGAGCACCGATGATATGGCCCAGGTGATTGTTCCTCTTGGCAAGGTCATTGCCACCCTCGGCTACCGGTTGAGCTGGAATGCCAATGTTTGTGAATTGGTGGGGCCAACTGGGGATGTGATTCCTCTTACGGTCCGGAACGGATGCCCGGAAGTCAGCGAGGGAGTGGCCCATAGACTGATTCAGAAGTTAGAGGAGCAACAGCTCCCTCAGCTTGAGCAGGTCACTCAAGCTTCCGCGAAGGCCATCTCGCAGCTCAAGGCGAGCTGGTGGTCCTACCTCCGGAACTATGTGAAGGGTGGCAATGCTTTGGATGCTCGTGCTGCGGTTGACAAGGCGGTGTTTCTTGATTATAAGGATGTGATCAAGGATCAGCTGATTGTGAAGCCGCCGAAGCAAGGGATATGGGATCTTTTGAAGGGGCTGCGCATTAACCGCCGTGGAAGGAAGAAGTTGTTCAGATCCAGGTCGTGGATTGTGCGCTGGGATTCCCCGGCCTCGGAGAGGCCTCGTGATCCGTTGAAGCACCTCTCCTTTGTGGATTGCGCGGTGTATGTGAACATGAGCACGTTGTTGGCTGAGAGTGACTTCGATGATGTTTGGAAGGTGATCCAATGGGCTGCTTTGGATGGGAGGATTTCAACTGTCGTCGCCAAGGATGCGGCGACCAAGCACCTTGAGCAAGTTGCTGCAGGACCCCATCGCAGCAAGGTTCACTTCTTACATGCGTTGGCTTCGGTTGCTCGAGAATGTCATGGTGATGGCCCAGTGAGACTTTATGTAGAAGATCTGAGGAGAGCTGCATCGTTTCCAGCTTCCCAGGAGGAGCCTGCTACCACTACTTGGCTTCCATGGACGCGGTGTAAGGACTCGCGAGCCTACCTTGAGGAGATGGGCATGCTTGATGTTTCCGTGGACCACTATGATGGACTTCGCTGTGTTCGAATGGCGAAGATGAGTAGTGACGCAGCGTGGCGACTGCATGTTGCCAGGAACCATCAGCCCTTCAGGAGAGATTGCTCTGTGTGTGTGAGGAACAGTGCGGCGGGCCATCAGCACCGTTCGACTTTGCATCCAATGGCTTACAGCCTGAGTGTTGATGTGGTGGGCCCCTTGAAGGGCTTTGGCCGTTCACCTGATGGGAAGTTCTTCAAGTACTTTGTCATTGGGGCGTTCAGGATACCTGAGGTTGAGGGTGCTGAGGGCCATGGAGAAGTTCGTGGTCACCCTCTCCCGCCGTTGGACGCCGAGGACGAGGAGGAGACGATTGAGTGCGATGACCCTCTTGACGATGATGCGGTCCCTGAGGGTGCGGGCGTGGGCTTGGATGAAGTTGAGAAGGAGGAACAAACTTGGAAAGAGCTTTTGGCAACCTTCAAAGAACCAATTGCTACCACGACTTTGTACTTTGCGGTCCCAGTCAACAACAAGAAGGCTGCCACCATGCTACCAGCCGTGCAGCGCATTGTGACAGAAGTGAAGGCTTTGGGCTATCCAGTCACCCGTTTGCATTCCGATCGAGGTGGAGAATTTCGTGGCAACTTGGTGAGAAAATGGGCCCTGTCTCAAGGGATGTGGCCTACTACGACTACGGGATCTGACTCAGCTGCCAATGGCGTTGCGGAGGCTGGTGTGCGCTACTTGAAGCGCCGGGCGCGAGTGTTGCTTGATGCTGGTGGAGTCTCCAAGGAGAATTGGCCCACGGCGATACAGTATGCGGCTGCCCAGCAGCGGTCTGAACGTCTCGGTTCGCTACCAGTGATGCCTGTTGCTTATGGCACCAAGGTCTATGTGAAGACCAAGAGGTACAAGACTGGAGCAGTGGAGGACTTCGGTCCTCATTGGACCAAGGGTCGCTATGTGGGCCCTTCCACTGACATCCGCGGAGGCCATGTTATCCTCAAGGACTCCGGCACTTTTATTCAAACTACTCATGTTCGAGTGACCCGAGATCCACCTACCGTTGATGATGTGGCTCCAACCGTGCTCGTCGAGCCTGAGGAGAGTGATGGACCTGCTGATGGAGAACCTCCTCTACCACCACCCGCTCTACCGCCACCGGCAAGAAGGATGAGAGCTAAGGCTCCTATGGTCTCCAAGATGGACACGTTTTATCAACCATTGGAAGTGCTGTCGGACGTGCTTCCCTCCTCTGTGGAAGATGATTGTCCAGATGGATCCGTGAAGTACCTCCGTGCCGGGGAGATTGATTACGTCGAGACTGTAGCGGAGCAGATGTTTCGCAATGATTGTTTCAGCGAAAAGGAATGTGCTCGTCTTTTGGCGCTGTTTGCGGGAACTTGTGGAAACTTGAAGGTTCCTCGCGCTCCTGAAGGCCAAGGGATGATCCTCGGTGCGTTTGTTCATGGTGGGTCGTTTGGGGTTACGAGATATGGTCGTGACCTCCCATGGGTAACCCGCTACTTCAACAGCTATTTGAGAGCCAAGATTGACAAGCATTGGCCTGGGCTGCACACTACATGGACTACCATTGCCCTTCAGTCTGCTGAGCAGATACCCAAACATAAGGACAGCCACAACGAGCGCAACACCTACAACTACGTGCTGGAGCTGAAGACGAGATCCTTGGACGGTTTGTGGGTTGAAAACCAAGGAATGGAACGACGTGTGCTTGGTGGTGCCAATGCGAAGGATTATCAGTACGTTGACCAACATGGGCAGGCTCATGAAGGATGCTTGGTTGATGTCACCAAGAAGCCGGCGGTGTTTGATCCGCATGTACCACACGCTTATGTGACTGAGGGAAACAGGAAATGGTTCTTGTCAGCGTATACCCCTCAAGGAGCCTACAAGCTGAATGCGAACGACCAGAAGTACCTGGCGGCCCTTAATTTCCCGTTGGCTCATGTTGACGATGAAGGTGATGATGATCCCGCTGGTAATTCATTGGAAACCAGACCGATGATGAAGGCAGCTTCCTTGCCATCAGCTACATTGTTGGGTGGAGCTCATGATGAAGTTGGTGAGGTGGAGGCTGTTACCACGGGAGATTGCGAAGCTACCATGTGGGATTGGGCTTTGTATGCTGAGGAGCCTGTTGAGGAGGAGGGCGTCGATGGTGAGGTCAGCGCGAAAGCTTGTTTGAAGCGACTTTGCAGCTCTGAGGATCCAGGTGCTGAGTTGCCTGGACTTACGTTGATCCCGGAGATCTTCAATGAGGGTGAAGGGGACTTTGAGTATAAGGCCGATATGGAAAAGAGTGTTGAGTATTGGGCTTCGCTGGGGCTGTATGATGTTCCTCGTGTTGCGAAGCTTGAGCCTGAGTACGTTGAGGATATTGAAGGCATTATCCAGACGGCCATTGACAACAAGATCCCCCTAAGGCACACCTACAATGTGAGTCCTCAGGAAGCCAAGGCTGTGATAGCAAAGTGGCGACCCGCAATATCAAAGGAGCTTGGTGTTGTTGAAAAAGGATTTGAGCGTGTGACTACCTCTGAGGTTAGCGAGCTGAAGAAGAAGTTTGTTGTCCAGGAGCTGCCCTCCAAGTTGGTTTATACTGTGAAACCTCCGGCTGCCGAGTCGGCTGAGGAGGAGGGCGAATCCGCCCTTTGTAAAAGAAAGGCACGCATAGTGTGCTGCGGCAATTACGCCGCCGAAGACCAGAATGAGTTGTATGCGGGTGGCGCTGCAGCAGAGAGCCTTCGGTGTGCTCTTACGTACAGCGCACGCCGCCGTTGGCGATCAGGGATCACTGACATCTCTGGAGCATTCATGCTCACACCGCTGCCGCGCGGTGAACGGGAGACTGTGTACATCATCAGGCCTCCGGCTGCTTTGATCCAGCTGGGGTTGGCACAGCCTACCGAGAGATGGTTGTTGACGCATGGCATGTATGGCTTACGTCAGTCGCCTAAGCTCTGGGCGTCGTATCGGGACGACTACATTGCCGGTGTCGAGGTCGAGCACGAAGGCAAGACGTGGTCCCTGAAGCAGGGCAAGGCAGAGCCAAACCTATGGATGGTTTATGAGGTTGGAGCGCCGGAATGTGATCCCACTGGCTTGGTTTTGCTCTACGTTGACGATATCCTCTTGGCTGGCCCGTTGTGGCTTGTCACGGCCCTCGCGGCGACGATTTCAGCCAAGTGGAAGACCTCGGAGTTGGACTTGCTTTCTTTTGACCATGATATTCGGTTTTTGGGTTGCGAGATTGCCACCAATGAGGAGTTCTCTGCGATCTACCTTCACCAGCGGCCCTACATCGAGGAGATTTTACGTCATCATTGCACAGAGCAGACCGAGCAGTCTCCCATCCAGGCTCCGAAGGAATGGGTCACGTTTGAGGCCTTTGAGGGTGAAGATCGGGGGAGTGATGATGAGGTGAAGCAAGCTCAAAAGGCTTGTGGTGAACTCCTTTGGATTGCCCAGAGAAGCAGACCGGACATCAGCTTTGTTGTTTGTGCTATGGGTTCTTTGCTAACCAGGGCAGCTCCCAGATGCTTGAGGATTGCGGCTCGCCTCCGGTCCTACCTTCAGCGTACAAAACACTTGGCATTGAGTTTGAGGCCAACCACTTCTGACTTCGCCGTGTTCACGGACAGCTCTTTTGCACCGGAGGGCTCCCGCAGCCACTCTGGAATGGTTGCTGTGTGGATGGGAGCGCCAATATGTTGGCGTTCGGCGCGTCAGCCGTTCGTGTGCCTGAGCACTGCTGAATGCGAGTTGCTGGCAGCCACAGAGGGTTTGGTCATTGGCAAAAGCATTGCTGCGGTAGTGTGTGAGATGCATAAAGACTTGGGTCGCATTTCTCTTTGCATCGACAATCAGGCTGCTATCACACTGGCAAAGCCCTCTTCGTCTACTTCGTGGCGCACCCGCCACCTAAGAGTTCGGGCGGCCTACATCCATGAACAGATCCTCACCAACCAGGTCTCTGTTGTCTACGTCCCAGGCTCCAACCAGTGGGCCGACCTACTCACGAAATCATTTCCCCGTCAGCGACTTGAAGAACTGGTTGGGATTTGGGGTTTTGTGGATTTGGTCACAGAAGTTTCTAAGCTGGCTTTGGTTCGTATGATGGTGCTTTGTATGATGGTTCAGACGGCCCGTGCGTCGAGCATTGAGCCCTTGGCACTGGACAGTTCTTTTGAGCTGTATGCTGCGATCGCTGTTGCTGGCATGGCCCTTGTTGGCTTGTGGGAGGCTTTCTGGTACGTATGGGAACGATGCTGTGGAGACCCTGGCGAGTCAAGGTCTTCGAGGCGTCATCGTCGACTACAAGAGGCTGTTCAGCGTGAATTGGCTACTAAGTTGGCTGAGATGGAGATGACCGACATGCCAGCCCCTAAGCGTGCGACAAGTGAGTGGATGCCTGCATCATCTTCGACTTCGAGTTCTTCTGCGTCTACGGTTGTGCGGCGAGGAAGGAGTGCTCTTTCAAGGCGAAGTTTGGATGTCGGAGTTCAAACAGATCCATTACCTCCCCCTCGAGGCCAAGTCGAAGTTCGTGAAGTGATGGTGCCCCAATGGCATGAAGGTCCTGTGTATGTTTCCGGAAATGGTGACCATTTTCACACAGTGTGCAACTGCTGGGGCTTGCGCAATGTCCATAAACCCCGGAAGTTAATGTTCTGTAATTTGTGTCAAAACCACAGTGGACAGTCAATGTACTGACATGTCTTCTATGCACTGGCTTTTCTGATGAGAAGTGTGGCCGTCTGTGATGACGACCAAGGAGGAGTGTTGAAAGCTCCTGCGCCAGGTGCCTCGACATGTCATGTGGGAAGACACAGCTTTTGCATCCAGATGGCCGTGAGGGCCCAAAAGATCTGTTGGCCGGAGTGCCACCGCGAGCATTGTCAGGCTTCTTAGCACAGACTCATGCTGAGCATGAACATTTGAAGCATAGCGACTTTGCAGCATTCATCACAGGTCTTTGTTCGCGAAAAACCAATTCGAGTGCGAGCCTTCGTTGTGCGATCATGGATGACCCAGCTGGGGATAGAGCTGAGCCTGCAGTACCCTTGCATCAACACCTAAACCCCCAAGCCTTCAGGCCCCTCAAAGGAGCCACAAGCCCGACGTGCAGGTGAGCACAGCCCTGCAAGAGCGAGAGATGAATCGCCAGGTTTCTGTCCGCGTGGAGGAGTGCTGAGGGGGAACCGTAAATTGAGGGCTTGGGGGTTTTGGGATTTGGGGTTTAGGGATCTGGGGTTTTGGATTTGGGGTTTAGGGAGTTGGAGTTCTGGGATTTGGGGTTTAGGGATTTGGGGTTTTGGATTTGGGGTTTAGGGCGTTGGGGTTTTGGGATTTATTCGAGTTTTGGGATTTGGGGTTTAGGGATTTGGGGTTTTGGATTTGGGGTTTAGGGATTTGGGGTCAAGTGTCAAGCGCACTTTTGGGAGGTGCGGGTGGCCTTCGAATCTAGTGTCTTAGGCGGTTGTGGGGCTAGGGTTTTTAGGGTTCAGTGTTCAGGGTTTTGGGGGAGTAGTGTGGATGAGAAAAGACAGGCAACTTGCACGACGGTGGCTGACAGACATCTGCATGGAGGTTGAGTCCTTGTGATTGAGAGAGAGAGGGAGAGAGCGTCAGAGACAGTAAGAGACCGAGAGACCGAGAGAGAGAGAGAGAGGCAGAGAGAAAGAGTGAAGAGAAAGAGACCCAGAGGGAAAGCGAGAAAGAGGGACAGAGAGAACGAGATAAGAGAGAAAGACAAGAACAGGGAAAGAGAAAGCGAGAAAAAGGGGGAAGCAGAGAAACAGAGAAAGGGAGAAGAGCGAAACCAACGGAAAAAAGAGAGACAGCTACGACGAGAGAAAGTCACAAAGAGAGAAACAGAGAATGAGAGAAAAAGAGAAGGAAACCCATACTCACTCACTTGGCTAAGTGTTGGAACGGAATCGGCCACGGCCAGGAGATTGAGACGACGGGCCACGCTGTGCAACGTCGTCTGAACGCCGAGGCTGCCCTGCGCTAGCACATCCCGGCCAATAGCGGATGTTTTCATGATGATTGGTGTAATCGTTTGCACGGTGCTTGCCTCAATCCGAGGTGTAGTCATGCTGAGAATAGCGCTGGTGGTTAGGAGGACACGATGAGAGATCATGATCCTCGTCATATCGGTTTGATACTGGTAGCAGCCAGTTGCGAGTACTGCGGTTGTTGGTGAAGCTACCGTGCGTACGTGGGTTAAGCATCCAAAGTCGCAGCAAATCATCCGTGCTTCATAGAAACCCTTGTTGTCCTCTTCGGCAGTTCAAGTGACAACAGTGGTTCGGATCTGCCGAAAACATTAGCAGATATTCGCAAGTACGTTTGTTGCTTCTGCTGCCTTGACTGCTGGTTTCTATTTTCTGACTTGTACCGAGTGTTTGCAGCATCCGCGGTTTTGTCAACCCGGTTAGAAATTGATGGCGCAGCCAGCTACGATGCTCTATCATGGCTATATCGCCACAGGTACACCGAACACTAGCATCACCGACATGATTCCAATTGGCTGCATGTATTGCCAGGTTTATGCGGTCACACTCGTTTGTCCTGCGCTTGTTTCTTGCTTGGTCTCTTCTGGTCGCAGCCTGTTCCCTGGGCTCTAGCATGCATTGCATCTTGCGGTCGAGCTTCTGCATTCTGAGCTTGTTTCTGCACGGTCTCTATGTGTCACGATTCATTTAGCTCTCCTTGCGTTCGCATCGTCAGAGTCTTCAGCGGTCCTGTTTGCTCATGAATTGGTGTCCTGCCTTGTCCCAGGTAGTCGCACTGAATCGCACTCCTTTCTGTCGGTGCTACCAGGCTATGATTCACCAACAATGTCTATGTTGGGCATGGAGTTCAGATAGATGCGTAAGATACCCTTGAACCCTACCGTCGCAGGCCCAGACATCCCTCCCGCAGAGTTTTTGCGTAGGGTGCGTAGGGATCCTCAGACCGGGGTTTCTTGGGCCGCAAACCGTGAGGTCGATGCGAGGGTGCGCCTCCAAGAGCGTTTGGAGACCGGTGCGGACCAGGCCCTGTGGCCCTGTCTGACCAGAGACCCAAAGCCTCGATTGCACAGATCTGTCATCGCCAGTGTGCGCGCGTTGGCAGCCTTGAATGCAGGAGAAGGCGAAGCGGTAGCAGGGCAGGAGTCGCACTTGTAGAAGCCGTGAAGAATTTCTGGTACCCTCGGTGGTGGTTGTGATGGCGGCACTGGTGGTATCAACAAGCGGCAGTTGGCTTTTGCAGTTGTTGCTGTTTTAGCGTCAGCGGCAGAGCGGGAAGTGATCGCCGTTAATTGCAGTAGTAGTAGTAGTAGTAGTAGTAGTAGTAGTAGTAGTAGTAGTAGTAGTAGTAGTAGTAGTAGTAGTAGTAGTAGTAGTAGTGGTAGTGTGGAGTGGTAGTGGTAGTGGTAGTGGTAGGGGTAGTGGGAGTGGGGGTGGGAGTGGGAGTGGTGGTAGTGGTAGTAGTAGCAGTAGCAGTAGCAGTCGTCGTAGTCTTCATGATGGATGGCGTCGTGGCAGTGGGCATGATAGTCGCTGTTGTGGAGCGCCAGAAGCTAGTATCGCACCTGTGGCAGACACCGCAGGTGGAGGCTGCCTTGGCCGTTTTGCGGGCAGATGTAAACCTGGTGTTGGCCCAAGAGACCCAGATGGGAGTTTCCGAAAATGGGGGCCCTAATATAGTACCTTAAATAGTAGGATCCTTATTATGAGAGCCCCGAAATAAGGTACCCCTATTTTCGGAAACTCCTAGATGTTCGTTGAGATGAAGTCGATCGTCATGCACGGGCTTGTCCAGCTATTTCCGGACACATGCGGCTGATCATGCTTTGGTGAGGACTGCTGGTTGGCATTTGGTTTGAGAGTCATGCCGCTGCGAATTGACTCAGTTGTTCGCGCTTGTGCCGGCGCCGGCACCAGCGCCGCCTCCGGGACCGCCACCTGGCCTCGCGTCGTGCTGAGCGGGGCTTTCGCGACATTGGATCATCACCAACAATAGGATTCGGAAATCTCAACAACAGCGGCTGGTGTCGGTACTGATATTGCACCGGTGTCCTGATGAAGGCTCGGATTTATGTGATGTTCACCACTGCTCCGCACGTTACATGCCTCTTGATTTCCTCGTCCTGAGCCGACAGGTTCAACGGGGTTGGGCCGGGCTGACTTCGCCTGCCTGGAATCTCCCAAATGATTTGGGCCCCCAAGCCTGTACCACGCCAGCATGAGAGCTTGCATGGACCAGACCGGAACCAGAAGCCATAATGATGAAGCGAATCACGGTTTACGTAATTTCGAATGAGCCTGAACAAGCAGAGATCGGAAATGCAGGTATGCTTTCGCATTGCTCTCTCCCTCCCTCCCCTCCTCCCTCCCTCCCTCGCTCGCTCTCTGTCTCTGGGTCTTCGGTCTTTGTCTCGGTCTCGGTCTCTGTCTCTCTCTCTCTCTCGCTCTCTGTCTGTCTGTTTGTGAGTGACTGTAGTGTCTATTTGTGTCTCTGTCTGTGTGTGTGTAGAGTGCTATTTCACCAAAGCTTTCGGAGGCTTCTCGAGCTTCCAGCTGTCTCAGGTCTGATTTCCGTGGCGCTGGCGTGAGCGTTGCCATTGCAAGTCCAGGAATCTCCTGAGGAGCATGCTCGGTTGAAATCCAACCTGGGCGCTGTTGACCAATGTGTCACTGACCAACATGCTTCCTTCTCTGAACCGCGAGCTTCCGTTGCTGACTACGAGATGCACATGTTCCCTGCGCTTCGATGTGTGTCGGCACTGTGTAGGGGAGGCAACGTGTGAGCTCGCGGCATCGCCAAGGCCGAGGACCTGGCGGCATGGGCGGCGCTGTAGACGCAGGCACAAGGGTCCAACGCCCGAGTCGAAAGGATGATGCGAAAGAAACCGCCCCTTCAGCGAACAATTGTAGCAGCACTAATTGTCATGATATTTCTCAGCCTGCATCGCGGCGGCAAAACTTGAACCGTGATCTGTCTTGCATACTTTCGGAATCGGAATGAGAGTCAAGTTCATGCGAGTAACATGTGCCAGGAACGGATTCGGCTACGTGCAGCAGGTGGGACCACTCAGCAGTTGGAGCCTCTAGCCTCTATGCCGCCTCGGGGTCCAGTTTGTGTTTCATGCTCAGTTCTTGGGCGATCCTATGCACTGTTGATGTCATCTAGGAAGGCTCAGGGCCACAGGGCCACGTTTTGAAATGTGCTCGATGAAACTCCAGTTAGCTGGCATGTAATGCTTTAACATCCCACATGTTGCGGTTCCGGCGGGTCCGGACTCAAGCTGCAGTTTCGGCGGGTTGGCCCTCGACCCGCCGGAGCCACAGAATGGTTCGCAAGCTTGTACCAGCATCATGCGCGCTTTTCGTCCCGCGAAACTGTCGTTCAAGCCGGCTACAGGAATAATCGCCATTAATCGCCAACGTGGAAATTTGTCTCTCTGTTTGACCAAGTGTCATCTTAGAGCTCTTTGATAACAGCGAGCTCCGGACAGGCTGGAGGTCCTCTGCTGAAGAAGGGTCTGAAGGAGGGCCGAAAGCCGTGTGGAGTTGAATTCGGGATCGGGGCAGCTTTGGGCATCAGGGCTTGATGGGAAAGTTTGCAAAGTTGCACCGAGCTCTTGTGGGCTTGCCGGGTGGGATGGGCAACGTTGAAAGGCACTTAAGAGGGCCCCGCCGTTCGTCAACCAAAAGTGAAAGCCTCAATAAGACCGGTAGCTCGAGGTTATTTTGTACTATGTTCATCTGGGGATTGCAAGGACATAATACTGCTTAATATTCCGACCCTTACGGAAGGTCAGTGGGGAAGCATAGTGCTGCATTCTTTCATTTCTGCTTGTGTGCTTGTCTGCGTGGGCTCAATTCGTTTCGGCCTTTGAGTGTTGGGAGGAGTATGTTAAAATGGATGCTATCGATAATTGCAGACCCGTCGCTGGGGTACATAGGACGACCTGCAAGTACAGCTTGCGCATGGTGTTTGACGGACTAACTTGGAAGAAGCCTCGGTCCACGGGTCTGAGTATGCTTGGAATCTTGGGTTTACCATCCCGCATTGTGGCACTGCTAAATTCTTGAGAACGGTTGAGTCGAGGTCTGAACGGTCAGATCGGTAGTTGAGGCATAGAGAAGCATGGCGGAGCAAGTCCTTAAGCTGGACATTGAGTGCCACGAGGATGGGCGCAGCAAGCAAACCATCAGGGTGCCCATTGGTGGCGACGAGCCGGTGCGACGGCTCCTGGAGAAGGTCCGAGAGCGGACCAAGATCAATGGCTTGACGAGGTTGTACAGGGTCGTTGATGACGATGAGACCCTGCTGGACCCCGACGACCCTTTGCATTTGGTGCTGGATGCAGGCGACAACAGGCTTATAGCACAGGCCGCCCCGAACACAGGTACCGTCACCGCCACAGGCATGGCAATCAAGCAGTCGAGCAGCGCGGAGGGGCTTGAGCCAAGCCCTGGCGATGAACCGGAGGGCGAGGAAGAGGAGCTGGAGCCAGAGTTTGCCCAGGAACCCTCCGATGCGGTTGAGGGTGCGAAGCGCAAACTGGACCGGTTGGGCTGGCCTTCGACGCCTATTTCGGAAGTAGACTGTCCCAGGCTTGTGAAGCCGAGGACTCTTTATCCTCAAGCACCCTCTGACCTCGAGACCGGGCCGCAGCAGGAGGCTCCCACAGAGTCTGAGACAGACTCCGGGAAGATGTTTCAGACGAAGGCGATGGCAGGAGTTGCAATAGAGGTGGAGTCAGCCGATGAAGAGGAGAAGAAGGCTAACGCGGAGCGCTGTTCCGCAGTCACGGACGACCTCCCCAACCGACACGGAGAGGATCGGCTCCCCTCAGCTTCGTCCTACTGGCAGGATTGGGGCAGCTGGCAGTCTTGGGATCACGCAAGGGATTCCCAGGATGCCTGGTGGGACGACCCAGCAACAGCTGGCTCCTGGGCGCTTCAGGAGCTACGCGTGATTTCAAGGAGGCTGATCGGAGCCCAGGAGGTGCTTGCTTACGAGCGGAACCACCTGCAAGAGAAGCACGGCCTCGTGGAGGAGACCTTAGAGGCCGCTGAGGAGGCCCTGAAGGCTGAACGGAGCCGCAACAGGATGCTGCAAGATCACAACAAGATCCTGCAAGACGAGCTGTCCATCTGCGAGGAGAAGCTGGGAAAAGCCGCAGACGCTCTAGAATCAGAGCGCAGTGAGCACAAGACGCTGCAGGAGAAGTTCTCTCCCATTGAAGAGAAGCTGAAGACCGCCGAGGCTGTGATGGAGGGTCAACGCAGCCAGCTTGAGTTCTTGCAAGAGAAGCTTGCTACCATGGAGCAGGAGTTGAAAGCAAGCCAGAGCACTTTGGAGCTTGAGCGCCTCACCCACAAGCTCGTCAGGTGCGAACGACGGACGGGTAAGGAGAAGATCCAGGAACTTGAGGCCAGCAGCAAGATTTTGCAAGACGAGCTGTCCATCGTCGAGGAGAAGCTCGCAAAAGCAACAGGATCTCTGGAGCTAGAGCGCAGTGAGCATCAGTCCCTGAAGGAGAAGCTCTCTATCATGGAAGAGAAGATGAAGACCGCCGAGGCTGTGATGGAGGGTACGGGGAAGGAGAAGATCGAGGAACTTGAGGCCAGCATTCCTTGACTTACTGGCTACTAGCGTTTCGTTTAGGAAAGGAAGTCACAAAACGAGCATCGAAGTTCCAGAATTCAACAAAAGTTTCCGGATTGAGGCCGAAGTGGTATCTGAGCGGACGAGACGGTTGGCTGCGGAGGAGCAGTTGTGGAAGCTGCAGACGCAGCCCTTCGGTAGCAGCTAGCATACAGTATATACTCTACATAGTCCGGAACTTCAAGTTCTCCAGGCTCCAGTGTTTCCCGGTGTTTGGGGTCGGTAGGTCAGTAAATGCAGCAAAGGCACGTCTCAATTCATGCGATTGCTCCTGCTATTGAAAGTTTCGGGTGGGTTGTGTCTGTTGTGTCCCGCTTCTCATGTCCTCGTTCCTGGTAAGATCATGATCCTCAAACTGGCTATCGTTCCGCTCCTAGTGTGTTGCATGTGAGCATAGTTGTTGTTGCTGTTGAGATCATTGGCGGCGTTGACGGGGGTGCAGCTATCATCGGTGGCTCGTTGTCGAACTTCAGGTCTCTCAGTTCCGGTTCCTGCAGTTTTCATTCACAAGGCTCGGACTGGGACCCCGAAAGACTGAAAGACGCCGTCGCCAGGTGTCAGCTGGGAGCATGAAGAGGGGTCAGCCTTTTACTACTTTTACCATGCGAGGAAATGACAACAGGAAACGTTGCAGTAGCTCTGAAGTAAGATGTGTGCGGCAGACCCTCGACTCGACGATTGATTGTCGCAATATCACTGGCGGGAATGAAGTAGCCGCGTCACGTGATTATGTGTCTTCTCAACATTATTAGAACGCAAATGTCAGCAACGTCTGGTAGATCAATATCCCTAGATGATCCCAGGAAGAGCTCTGCGTCTCTTGGTGCTTCCTGGCAGTATGAGCTCGACGGCAGCTGGCATGCCTTCCCACCAGAAGGCAACCAGCAGATGAATCAGGCTTACGTGGCTTTCATGTCTGGTGAGGAAGCGTATCACGGTCCAACCATTGTGGTTGGAAGCGTTGGGCGCATCATCGACTTTGCGCGGATGACTCAACAGAATGCCGTTACAAAGAAGGTGCGCAAGATCCGCATTTGCGCCGGGGTGCCTGCACAGTGGGCAAGTCCCGCATCAGCCTTGATAATGCAGAATGACAGTTTGGAAAGCCTCTATGTTCAAGTGAGAGATCCACGGCTATTCAAGCAAGTCACTCGCGTCCTACAGGACTCCGGTCACACCTGGGATGCATCGTGTGCTTGTTCATGCCTAAAGAATGCGGCAGTCAAGTCCATCCACCGCGCCTCGGTGGGCGACAAGAACATAGGTTGTGGTCCATCCCCGAACACAGATAGAGCTAGACAAGGGCCCTGTGTTAGACGATACTCCCTACATCTACTGATGGCTGACGGGCTCCGGTCCCCACCTTTCTAAAGCTTCAACCGGACCTCTCAGAAGTATCCGCGTTGCTATACTACCCCAGTATGAGATCCGGCCCACTCCACAAAAAACGGTTAGTGCCTCTCGACAGCCTCATTTAGGGTTCGGAATAATTCGCCTGATGGTCCCTCTAGATCTCAGGACGTCGTTTCTTGCAGATGCGAATGAGGGTATTTCTTCGCAAGTCATGGAACTCGAAGTGACGCGACTGAGGAATCGAGAACTTCCGCCTGTGGCATCGGTACCAAGCCAGGCTTCAAGCCATGAGGGAGGACCATGCTAAGTGCAAGGTGCGCGTGCAAGGCCTGGGGACGGCACAGCTCCGCATGTTTTTTAGACACGCTAGGACAAGGTTAGAGATATGCACGCACGGCACGATTCTCTCAAAAAATCAGATCTCACCTTAGATGGCCCAGATGTATCCATGTGTTAAAGAAGTCACGAGGGGCACGTGGCATGGAGGGAGATTTCCGCAGCAAACATGACAGGCGCAGCTCTGGATCTCGACGGGAGAAGCAAGGTGATGACTGAAAGTCAAGGCGCTCTGGACTGCGGCGAGCCCCTCGCCAGTGACGTGGATGAGAAGATCTTGCTGCATGGCACCTCCTATGCCAGTGCCGATGCAATCGTCACGGAAGGCTTTGATCACAGGACCTGCCATCGCGGCCTCTACGGGGACGGCGTCTACTTCGCAGGTGCATGGTGCAAGAGCCATCAATACACTTGCTCGCATCACTCCGGCAAGGCATGCCGTTGCAAGCAGGACCATGTTTCAAGCTTTTGCCTTTTTTTGCAACCGCTGTGTCAGATGGTTAGGTTAGGTTTTCATGTGGAAGGGTTTGTGAGACCTTGAGGAGAGGACACTGATCATCGCGCGCGTGGCGCTCGGTGATCCGTACTACTCCCAGACGACCCTGAAGGGCAGCAGAAGGCCTCCGAACCGAGTCTCGGCGACAGGCACCCATGGCTCTGTGGTGGTGAATCCGGGACAAGTCCATGGTCATCACAACTCCCACCAAGCTCACCAGGAGTTTGTGATTTTCGATCGCGAGCAGGCCTATCCATGCTTCGTTGTGCAGTATGTGCTCTGACAAACAATGACATGCCCAGCGTGACTGAAAGCATGCGCTTCGAAAGAACGAGTGCCTGGCACTGGTCAGGATTCTCAGGCTCTTAAGCTGGCAGCGGGCCGGATGTTAGCATGCTTGAATGCGGGGCCTTGCCATGCGCAGCTTAAGATAAATTGAGCTCTGGGTTCACGTTGATCAGTGTGAGGCTGAAGAGGCTTTCATGCAGCATTGTTTTGTGTGGCGATGTCTGAGCAGGAACCGTGGTGATTGGGACTGGGAGAAGAGCGAAACCTGAGCCAAACATAGCCCGAAGCCTGAACCATCCTAAACCCTAGACATCTCGAGCCCTCAACCGCAAACTCTTCAACCTTTGTGGTATTCTTTCTGGGGATCCGTTTTACGAAGGCTTAGGCCGTGATCTTCGGAGGCTGGCATTTGTATGGAGGCTCTCGAAGTGCAGAAGGGTCGTTGCGGGTCAGTTTTCCGGGGCTTTAGCTTTTAGGGATGTTCATAAACTAGGGATGTTTATGGATCCTGCAACCCTAAGCCCTCTGACAGATTGCGTGGGCTTCCGGCTGATATCCAAGGGCTCGGCCCGCCCCGGCTCGGCTCAGTAATTCTTGCTTTATCTTAGGGGTTTAGGGTTCAGGGTTTCAGGGTTTAGGTTTAGGGGTTTCAGGGAATCCTCTACCACACAAAACCCGGCTCAAAGCGCACCAAAACCTTCGTGAAACCCTGCGAAGCCCTGATCATGAAGGCCCTTATAGCAGACCCTGAGGCCAACGCTCACTAAATATGAAGGCCCCTCGAGGTACCGAGTGCGGAAGATGTGACGCTTCGGCGCTGCTTTTCGTGTGTTGTTTAGGTTTCAGGGGTGTGGTTTAGGGTCAGCCCTTCGGAGGGTCAGGCATGCCATTTCATGACTTTCGAGTCAAGGGATACGGCTAAGGGTTTCAGGTTGTTGAAGGTTTACTTGCGGCTCCAGCCACCTTTTGCTTTTGCGGTTTACCTTACGAGTAGGGGATAGCAACTTACCATTTTATAGAGTCTGCAGATAAACCGTAAATCCCCGAACCCTGAATCCCAAATCGCCAAATCCTTAAACGCCCGCATCCCTGAACCCTAAATCCCGACCCCCTGCTCCGAATGTTTATGCCACAAAACAAAAACAGAAAAGGAACCTTACTGAAGCCCTTGACTTACCTTTGGTTAGTAGGGAATGGAGGAATGGGGCATAATTATAACGACTATTACTACCATTCTTCCATTCCCTACTAACCAAAGGTGAGTTGAAGGACGCCAAACTCGAAAACTTTCGCAGACCTGCAGGCGACGTCTCCTCAAACGCATCTGGAGGGGAGGAGCGCCCCTTGGTCGGGATTTAGGGATGTTAAGGATCTGGGGTTTAGGGTTTAGGATAACAGTGGGGCTTCAGGGATATAGGGTTCAGGGTTGTGTGGTCAGAGAGGTTTGGTCCGTCGAAGTTTCGGGTCTGGAGGTTTGACCCTAAACTCTAAACCCTAAACCCTAAGCCCTAAACCCTAAACCCTAAACCCTAAGCCCTAAACCCTAAACCCTAAACCCTAAGCCCTAAACCCTAAACCCTAAACCCTAAACCCTAAACTTTGGGGCTTTACAGGGTTTTTGGAGCAGTGTCTTTCGAGGTTCTAGGAGGGCTCTAGGGATTGAACGTCGCGGGGGTTATGGGTAGAAGGCTTCAAGGTTTCAAGTTCTGGGTTGAAGAGGGGTGCTTGAGGTCTGTATGAGAAATACCTGAACGTGTCACAGACATTACTGGACTGATCGAAACTTTTCGATCAGATACGCGTCGTACCGCTGAGGCTGAGGCCGTGCCAGATCAAGTTCTTTTGTTGGGTGCATTCTTGTCGGCATATTTCAGAAAATTCTCCCGCTGATCCTGAAAGAAAGGCCTGTCAGCGCATGGGGAGGACTGTGGTTAAGAACTCCATACTCAGACAGGACTTAAAATATGTTACCTCTACCATGTGCTGCTGTGGCGTTTATGATCAGAACCAGGCGCCCTGTAACAGATTCGGCGTGGGGATGCGATACACACGCCAGATATACCGGCCAGACGCTTCGTTACGGCTGCGTAACAGCTCCGTGATAAGCTCCGTTTTCCAATCGGTGTAAGAGAAGGGGTTCGGAAGGGATCCCACCTGTTCCGAGATTTGGAACCGAGACGGCCACAGGTGCAATCATAGCTGGCATGACAGGGATGTCCGAAAGATGGTAGTGAGAACATCCAGTAGAAAGACGGACCCGGCACGTTCGTGCTCGTCAATACGAAAGCAACGCCACGAGACATTGGGGTTTCGGGTTGAGGGAGTAGGGCAGTGTAGGATTTGGGTGCAGGATGGAGATCGGCGCAGGGTCAAGGGGCGCATAACACACATATCATTTGCCGTTCACTGGAGGCATGGTTGCAACGCGCCGTCGTGTCTTACTCCTTCACGGTCTCTAACCGACTCTAACCCTTGTTGGATTTTGGTGGCTCACAAAGTCCTTAAATCCTTAAAGCGGTCTTCCCTAAACCCTAGGCCTTTGTCATCCCATATCATATATCCCCAACCCAGGTTGCTTCTCAGTTTTGAGGACTCGCGCCTACAGTAGCCCGGGTGACTTCTGAGCGGAAGCAGAAAATGGCTGAAGCCTATCCTATCAAGCCAGTACAAGTAGTATAAGGTATAGTAATATGAAGTATTTAATTTTCATAGCCAGTACAAGGTTCAGTATCTAACGGCTATATAACCAGCACCTATATAACCAGCACGGGAAAATTGCTGACGGTTTTGCATGGAGAAGACGCAGAGAGAGAGGCAGAGACAGAGAGAGAGAGAGAGAGAGACAAAAAATGAGAGAGTGCAAGATGGAGAGGGAGTATGTCTGAATTGAAGCGGACCTTACCAGGTGCTGGGCTTGGGATGGGGAGGTGAAGATGCCTTGGGGTCTTTCGGTAGAGAGCGGTGATCTAACTTATATCCTTTGGGTTTACCTTTGCCCTCCACTTGTTAAGCCTGCCAGCAGGAGACGCAAAGCCCCCTTTAAAGGCTTCCTTCATACCCCCTCTTTGAGCAGCCTAGGATCAGTCGTTCAAACTTCGGAGCTCCGGAGCCTGGCTGTCCGGAGGCTCGAAGAGCTGACAGAGAGTAGGGAGGACAACTGAAAGGTTTTGAAAGGCCGAGGGGTGACGGTGGGAAGGGCTAGCACCAGAAGTTCGCCCTTCACTTTTACGCCCACATTCGGATCCCTTGCTCTCTTTTTTTGGGCATCGCTTCCGCTTGGCTCGGATAACGAATCATCACACCTTCATTCGCAACGCAGGTTCGCGGGAAGTGAATGCAGCCTTGCAGAGTCGCAGATGCTGCATTGCTTGTCAAGAAAACAGAGACGCCGAGTTTTTTGTCGGGAGCCATGTTCTGGCTGCATCTCTCTTAGGTCAACTCATGTTGCATTTTATGTTGCTACGGTTCACGAAGGTTTTCGCTCGCTCCTGCGGTTCACAAAAGGGGCCGATATCGGGCTACTACCTTGAGATGGTAGGGGAAGAAATGGGAAGAACACGTCTGAATATGTCCGAAGCATGCCGGTGACCCGGAGCATGAATGTAACACACGCAACAGCATTCAAGCTAGCAATTGCTGATGTTTTGAACGTCACCAGCATGCGCTTGCGACGCGATGGGTCAGCCGGGACCCCAGTTGGGGGTCGGGGACCTTGACAGAGCTACAGCGCACCTGAGCCAACACTCCCACTTCACGTCCTGACATGTCCGGATGTCTGCGGTGTACCCTGCGCAGCGCACATAGAGTGCACGGACCTCGCAACCTGTCAGATCTGAGATAGCGCCAGGGCACAGCTTTGGGCGAAGCATGTGATGAGTTGTGCTGGGGCCTTCGAGGTTGGTTTTCAGTCAGGGTTCAGGCTGAAGGATGAAGGATTCTCTCTGTCTGCGGGTGTGCGCAGCTAGGTAGGTGGGTAGGCTGGGTACTTGGAGGATCATGGGAGTTAGTTAGTAAGGTAAGAAGTACCTTAATTGGGTTATAAGTATAGTTACCCCAACTCTAACCCTAGTTACTAAGTCCCGTGATCCTTTAGGTAGGCACGCAACGCTAAGCCCGGCAGGTTCCCGTTTGTATTTAGAGTCTTGAACTCTGAAACCTGAACATGTCGAAATCGGACTCTGCTGTTTTTGGACGCTTGGACCATTTCCCAGACCGGCAGATTCTCGGGTGTACTAAAGTATTCTTACTATCAGTATTACTACTGAACTACTGTAACTATAACTGGAAGTGTTGTTATTACTGTTTTTGATTATTGCTGATAATACTATCGTAGGGACCCACTAGGGATTAGCGTTTAGGACCCGCGGTCAGGGTTCCGGATTTGTGGCGTTGGGGTTAACAGCCAAGGTGACCCACCATCTCCGGATGGTCCCTGCTGTTCTTGCATCAAGGCTGGTGCTTTTGCACCGTCGTCCTGGCGCGGCTGCAGCCAGCTTTGCTTCCGAAAGCGCTTGGACCAACTCAGCGTTGCCTCGCAGAGGCTTCAGTTCCGCTTCTGATGGCATCCATGCTGCCAAGCCTTGTTTGCCCGAAGATCACCCATGTTCACAATCTGGAATCCCGCATCGCTTCGCCTTCTTACTAAGTGTCCGTAGCGAAGTCTGTGCGGCTGTGAATGCTGCAGGCAGCCTACGAGCGGGTGTGCTTGTGGAGCACGCTTGTGCAGGCTCCGGGGTCCCGAAGCTCGCTACACCCCAGCATGCAGGGTGTAGGACTGCTGCCCTTGGCGGCTTTGGCGATGGCTTTTGTCACCAATCAACGTCCTCATCGCGACCGGCTGTGCGTCGCTCTGGGTCGTCCCCACATCGAAGCCACATCGCCTGAAATCACACCAGCCTTTCGCGAAAGTTCTTTGCGAGCCGAAGCAGTGGTGAGAGCCTTTGCTGACGTGCATGGTCACACGTTCCTGCTCCACTGCCACAGAGCTTGCCTGATGCTTCTAACAGAGCCCAAGCCATGCTGGAGAGTCGGAGCTTCGAGGGTGTTGCGCAGCAAGGTGCCTTGACTTCCACGGGCGCACGTGCCCCAAGAAGCACCTGCGCGAACTTGTGAAAAGTGCTTTTGTCGCTCATGGACGGGTTTCGGCTGCAGGGATTTCGGATCCTTCACGTACGTAGCAGCCCGATGCGCAAAGACAATGTGACCTTTCGGTGTTTCAGTCTTCATTCCGGATAGAACAGAACAACTGCCCATCGGCGACGATCTGAGACAGTTGTTGTGATGCTAAGGAGTTTCGTGGTTCAGCCTTATGCCCACGACCTCGGCCCTGCTCGGCAATGCAATGTGTGTGTTGCAGTGCGACGAGTTTTGGGCAGTTCCCATCATGCCCTAAAAGTGGGCACCGTGGCACTCATCCCCCATCCTTCGCCTTAGGCATGTGCTCAGGGGCCTCTGCTACAATATCCCTGGACGAGAGGCCCCACACAGGATTTTGCAATAAACACGCCTCCCTCCTCTTTGCCTTGCCTCCTACTTGCTCTGAAGACTGCTGTTTCTCATCCTAAAAGGCCTTCTGGGATCTCCTGGAGTCGATCTATTGCCTTAGATAGCGAATGGGAGAACTTTAAACTTTTTGGCCTTATATATTAGCTCTATCTTAGAAAAGTTGAACATTTTGGGACCCGGTTCTTGAAGAAGAGAGTTGCAGAAGGCGCCAATGAATGCAGAAGCTTGGCGCAGATGTTCCGAGCTGGAGCCTGGCACCTCGGGCACCTCAAGTCTCAGACATGAGGGGATGGAACAGTGCCGAGAAGCCCCTCGATCTTGTGCAACCGCCCGCTCAGCCCATGCAACAGAGTGAGACCTTCACTTTCACCACCTGTTCTTGGCCTTATTTTGTTGTATGCTAGCTGCAGGAATCTCTGGGAATAACCGGCAAGGGATCCAATTCTGCCCAGTTGATGTCGAACCATTGAATCCCAGTGGCTGTCTTCGGAAGCCGCACGGCCGCCGAAGCAGCTGGGCGCAAAGCTGTCATTCCGCAGGTTGCTACAACATGCAATGCATGGAGCGGAAGACTCACAGTTTCACTTCGCAAGGTCGAAAGCCTTTAGGCTTTGCAAATCACGCCCAGCCTTTGGCGGACGGCTAAAGTTTGGAGCGGCTGAAGCTTGGAGTAGCATTGATTCCATGGAGCAACTCAGATAGAAGGTCCTGCAGTCCTGCGCGAGACATCCTGACCCACTCCTCAAAGGCTCACCCATGCCTCCACGCGTCACGCACAGCTACTCAAGCCAACACAGCTACCTTAGGTTGGTCCCGGCGGATGCACTCAGCAGCCTTGAACACAGGGGCTTCCAAGTCTTTTCCTTCGCAGCTGCACAGGTGTTGGTGCCACCCGAGTTTCATCTGCATGTTGTGCTGGACCTTCCGGACGGCTGTGTCTGCGCCGCGGAACTCCTGAACTCGCCCCTACAGGCATGCTGCAGGCATGTTTGACCATCTTGACCAAGGGAGAGTCTTCTCCTCAACGAGGATGTAGTCCACCAGAGCTCTCATGTGAGCAGGGTTGCGACACAGGATGATGGTGTTGTTCTTTCCTGATCTTGTTCAATGTGTCAGGTCCGGCTTCAAGTGGCCAGTTGTCCCCTGTGAGCCACCGGGCATGTCCGGGCATGTTGATTTACCATGATGAAGCTGAGGGTAGGAAGTTGAAGACTGCCTCGTAGCGCACGATGCATGCAGTGGGAAAATGAAAGCATGAAGCCTCGACATCACTTGGGGGTCTCGGCGATGACGTTCTTGTCGCTGGGCGGCTTGTAGAGGACAGCTGGACAGACACCGAGACAGACGGTGCGCATGTTGGAATAATCACAACATTGCAGATCCGAACGTTCGCCCTGACGTACAGACTGGAATGATTTACATGAGCACGATCCATGGCCGCTACATGTCGGATGCCGCTGCGCACCAAGCCGCGATTCATGATCGTATGATATCGTATGTCTGGAATGTCACCGCGTGTCCTGCGCGACAACATGTTGGTTTCAATGGCATCACCCTGCTATCTGCATGCCGTGCAGGATGTGCAGGAACAGCTGTGCGTTCTTCACATTCAGCCATCGTAGCTCAGGCCAGCAGGCAAAGTACGGCCTATGTGGACTTCCCGCTCGTTTTGAAACGGGCTGCAACCAGATCCTGCCAATTCCGAAGTTGTGCTGTCGAGAAGAAGTCCGGTTCTGTGACCTGCTGGTGTGCTTCCTTCACCCTGCCAGTGGCACGATCCGCGGCTGCTGTCTGTCAGAAACTGCCTCGGAGCAACCCGAAACATGTATAGGAAGCTGTTCCGCCTCGATGACCGTGTTAGGATGTGTAGGCTTCCACAGCGTCTTCTCCACGACGGCGGCTTCGAATGACAGTGAGGCGGTGGACTCAAGGAGGATGCAAGCTGCTCCCAGGGCTCTGAGGGCTCTGAACTCTTCGCATTGCAGCGGCCTCCTGATCTTCATGCCGCACTCTTAAAAGCCCGACATGAAAAGGGGGACCAGTTGCGCCAAGGGTTGTTTGGCAGAAGGGGTTGAGCAAGAACCGCAACTTCAGCTATTGACCTGTCTCGGATTGCAGGCTGTCCCCCATCCTTGGACAACCGCAGACTATGTGCATGTACATGTACGCGTGTGATGCGCGGTCTCTGCAAAAACCACGGCTTTGGGTTTGGGAACTTGCGATCCCGAGCTTTGAAATCACGAAAGCTAGCTCTGTTGAGCTTGCGGGAGTTGTCCTTTAGCAATTCACCTTGTATTAAGGCACTAGGGAAAAAACAGGGTTTGCACCTTATCAGGTGGGACGTCCAAGAGTTAAGGTGGGGGGTGGGGGGGCAGGGGGTGCCGCTGCGCCCCCTCACCTCGTTCATGAAGTATCTTCGAAGGATAAGGTGCAGCGCGCCACCCCCCTCCCTCCCCTCCCTCCTTGAAGGTTGCGGCGCGTGGGATAAGGTAGGGGGGGGGCCACTCCCCCCTACCCTCAAGTCTCTCGCCCTCCCCCCCCCTCGCAAGGTCCCTCAGTTTGCTTCTGTTTGAAGTCTGTTCATGTCAAACGTCCCCCCCGTGCAAGTCATTCGCATCGCCTCACTAGTCACCCCGTGTTCCCAGCTACGCTTCCTTTCCCCTAGCTTTCGTCGCCCTCTTCTCAAGTATTGCAGAACGAGACGTGCTGCTTAGGACGCCACAGCTGTCTCTAGGTGCTTGCATGGTAAGTTCTCTTGCAAGTGAACAAAGCTCCATAGGCTTCGCTTCTCGCAAGGTGGCACGCTCCTGCGATGCGGGGCTTGCGTGCTATTTGAAGCCTCACTCACTAGGTGCCTACCATGGTTGGCCGTGCTGTGTGCGCACGGCTGTCGTGAGAACCTCGGAGGTATGTCGCCGTGGTCCTCCTCCGCCCCAAAAGCCATGCAGGTGCCGGACATGCTCATCCGGCCAAGGTGGAGTTCATTGGAGCCTGACAAGCAAGTGTATCGAATACATGATGTTTCATCCTGTCGCGGATGTCGCCATCAGACGTGGTCGGCTTGTCAGCAAAATGTGTCCGGTTGAATGTGCTTTGGGCTTCGAATCTGCGTTGGATGACTTCCATACATGGTGCACGTGCAGCATGTAGTGCAGAGACGCAGGTCCACGCTCTCGTTGGATGTTTGTGTTGCATTAGTTAAACGACAAGCCGACAAATTTCATGGAAGGGTAGCTGTGCTCCCCCTACTATACATGCAGCTATAAACCCCGCTCAAGCAAGTTAAAAACCGCCTTACAGGACCACCCTCAACGCCTCTACGGAGCCGCTATGAAACGAAACGGGGAGCGGAAGACCCTCAAGCCCCAAGCCCCAAAAGGCGCAACACTTGAAGGATTTTGTGATTTACACGCTTTTTCTGGGGGATTTACAGGGGTTCTTGGGATGGATCGGGATTCTCGGTGTTTTGCAAGGCTTTGCAGAGTGCATCAAAGGGTTTAGGGACTGCTTGGAGGATGGGGGGATTTGGTAAGTCATAAGTAGAGCAAGAAGCACAGTATCCCGGATCAAGGCACTTTGAACCCTGCCTCACAGCCTGCTTTCGAAGTCCTCGTATCGTTCCTCCGGAGCCGTTTTCCATGTGCAAGTCTCGGAGCTTCGAGGTCGCTAGGCCGTTTGGTGCAAGGCCCTAAACCCTGAACCAGGTACGCCATTGGTTAAAAGACACGAGGGTTCAAGAAAGAGCCAGGTACGCCGCGTGCTCTTCGGTTATTGTTTGGTTTCAGAACTGTTTCCAGAACCGGCTGTCGCCCAAACATCCATCGAGCCCATGCCACCCGGGGCATGGGCAGAAGGCCTGTGAGGGTTTGGGCTTTTGGAGGTGGAAAGGTTTACAGGAAGCCAAGCCTCTTGCAGGGCTGCCCCTATAGGTGTTGCGTCTGAATCAAGGGTTGTAGGACTCTGCAGCAGGTTGCTGGGCTTTCATGTTTATAGTCACTGCAACTTTGATAGCAGCTACTACTACGACTACTACTACTACTACTACTACTACTACTACTACTACTACTACTACTACTACTACCGCTACCACCGCTACTATCGTTGTTACCTCCACCACTGCTGCTGCTGTTGCTGTTGCAGTTTCTAAAGCCACTGCTGCACTCTATTCCTTTTATCAACGGTCTGTTCAGTGGTGTCGATTGCATGGTGAGGATCATCGATACCATTCCTGCCAGCAGAATTCATCCTTGTTCATACTGTTGTGGCTGTTGTTGACGTTGCCACTGGTGTGTTGTTGATTATATAAGTGTTTTCCTCAGCTTCTGTCGTGTTATGCCCTGGTCCTGGTTCTGTCGTAGTCGTAGTCTGGGTCTTGGTATGTTTGTCAACATCACCACCTGGACATAACTGTTATCGTCATGCTTCCCAAGTCGAAGTCTGAAAGGCGACTTTCCAGCACCGGCACCTGCCGCTTCCCGGCCTTCATTTCTTCCGAAGAACGTGGAAGTCGAGCTGCAAAGATTCAGGCCTGCAGCTGTTTTGGTGTTGTCGTTCATTGTGACCAATGTCCTGCATTACCATAGGTATGTCAGGCTATCGGAATTCTCGTGCATTTTGTTGTTGTGTTGCTGTGGATATGCAGGATTCTGTCCACGGAAAGCTCGTGCTTAGCATGCTTGCGCCCGCTTGAAGTCGTAGAGGGCATCGTACTTGGAGGTTGCAAGTACGCGCATAAGGAGCTTCATTGACCCTGCTTCGAACTTGCTTCGGAAGTCCAGTATTCTTTCCAGTACTCCTTTAAACCGATCGAGCGCTGAAGAACAGATCAGAAAACCTGCTATAGCCTAGTTGCTGAGTCTTGCAACCTTGGAAACAGAACAGCACAGCGACACGAATGAATAAAGCTCTACAAGCACCACTAGAAGAGCACCAGAAGTCCCCTAGAAGACTTCACTTGACATGCCAGCGATGCAGGACCCAACTTCGCCAGCTACGGCCGGTGTTCGGAGCCTGCCGGGAGGCCCGTGTCCCCGTCCACTGCCTCAGGCGCCCTCTTTGGTTCGGCGGGCAGGGGGGGTGTGTCGGCGTGGGGCACATGGTTTGATTATGTACAGTGATCGATATGTAGCTTAAAAAAACAACAACTAGATAAATCAATTAAGAACCAATCAATTACAACCAAACCTATAGACAAGCAGGTCCATCTAAATGAAGAACGAAATGCAGGTATGTACTCGTATTTATGAATGTATGTATGCATGCCTGTACGCGTGTACGTTGGTTTATGCGTGTATGTATGTACGTATGTGTGTATGTCGAAAGCGGAGCCCTGAACTGGCCCTAAAGCCCTACACCCTGAATCCTAAGCCCCAAGACCTAAAAACACTAATTTGGACTCAAAGCGCTGCCCAGCGGGTTACAAGGTCAAGAGCTTAGGGCTCTGAGTTTGTGGTTTTGGGGTGTGTGAGCTTTAGGATTTTGGGTTGAAGGGTTTAGGGTTCTGAGATTCATTTTTTTCGGAGCTCCTGTGCCGTTTGGCCTTCGGGGCTTATTTCAGGCCTTATTTCAGTACTTCGGAGCCTCTTATGGTAAATGTCTTGAACAATTTTTTGTACACTGTGGTTGAGTATGGCATGTTGTACTTCAAGCCAGGTGGACCCACAATGCCATCAACAGTCGGATGATCTTCAGCGGCGGGCGCGGCGAGGACACCTCAGTCTACAGCATGGCCCGGGCCTTTTCTTGAGTCTCTGGACTCCGAGCAGTAGGTTGAGTGCAGGGTCGAGAGGCTAAGGGGTGCAGGATTCAGGCGTTTAGTTTTTAGGGCTTGGGGTTTGGGGGTTGGACATTCGGAGTTTGGGGGTTCAAGCCTGCAGTTTTGCTGCTGCTACTGCTACTACTACTACTACTACTACTACTACTACTACTACTACTACGACTCCTACTATTGTATATACTGCTCCTATTGCTGCTCCTGCTACTATTGCTATCACTTCTACTACCTATTGCTACTATTTGTTACTATCGCTACTATTGCTGCTATTGCCACAACTGCTACTATCGTTACTATTGCTACTAATGCTACGACTTCCACTACTGCTACTACTGCCGCTGTTGCTACTGTTGCTACTGTTGCTGCTATTGCTACAATTGCTACTGTTGCTGCTATTGCTACTGTTGCTACTGGTGCCACTGTTGCTACTATTCCTACTTTTGCTACTGTTGCTGCTGTGGCTACTATTGCTACCGTTGCTACTATTGCTACTGTTTCTACTGTTGCTGCTATTGCTGCTGCTATGGTTGCTACTGCTAGTGCTACTACTTTTACTACTACTGCTGCTGCTACTACTGCCACGACGACGACGACGGCACTCGACGAAGGCACTATGTTTTGCGGCAGTACGACGCCACCGCGTTGCTACGCTTCGATAATGCGCTGCGAACTACTGTGTCACAGTATGAGGCTACGGCACTACAACACTGCGACAAGTGCGACCACGACATCTGCGACTACGGCGACTGCGACGCCTACGAGGTCTGTGACGGTTGTGATGACTACGGCCACCGCGGCGGCTACGACTGCGACTACGACTATTGCTACAATACGACCACGACGACCACGACGACCAGAGCGACCCTCTCCTCCTTTTCTTGTCGCAAAACCCGAAGCCCAAGCGTGACCCGAGGTCCACGATCTTTTTACGGGCCGGCTTGAGCCGGATGACCTACCGCCTTTGCAGGCATTCACTGTTGGGGGGTTTGGGGTCTAGAATTTCGAAAACCATCCAAAACCCAGACGTTGAAATCTAAACCCCAAGAGCACGAAGCCTCAAGCCTAAACTGAGCCCTAGAGCCTTCAACCCTAAACCGAAACCTCGCGCATTCCCTGGAAGGGGGTTCGCTGTTCTCATTGCGCCCAAATTCCAACATTTTCGTTGCGGAAGTCTTGTGACAGTGCTGTGCTTCTTCGGGGAGGTGGGCTTGCCTGTGTTTCAATCTACGCATCTTTATCCGTACACCCCTGCGGTAACTCCTCAGGCCCAAATCCTCAGACTGAACTTTTGGAGCCGGCAGTCTTAAATTTCCTAGGATCGTACACCAGTTGGGTAAACCCTGAACCCTAAATCGAAACTCCCTACCCATAAACACCAAAACTTTAACGTCTTACAAGATGCCTTTGAATAGTGATCATGAAGCCGCTGAGTCCCCAAAGTCCTTACTCCTTTGGGATTAATGACTCTGAGCAGCCATGGGTTTAGTGCAAGAAGGGCTTACGGCTTACGGTTCAGGCCGTAGGAATCAAGCCCCGAACCTCCCTTACATTTCACAAAATACTCAACCCTAAACCCCTACGGTAAACCCATAAACCATAAACCCCTTACCTAACTATCCTCGACTTTGCCCGCCGGCTCCAGGTGGTAATGGACGGTGCGCGGCCGAGCTTCTGCGGGACGAGAGAGGGCATTGTGGCTCGGGGGTTTGAGTCGTGTTTTCATAAGTTCAGCGGTGACGGTTTGGGGCGTCGGATGTCTTCATCGCGTTCCTTTGTCGATGTTTTCATCCGGCTATTCGGAAGTCCGATGCTGCCAAGGGGACCTCGAGCTGTTCTCGCTGAACAACCGGCGTCTGGCTGCGCTGAAGATGTACCAAGCTCTGTGCGGGCACGAAGTACTCAAGGCCGGATGGAGTCAGGATTGTTCCTCCTGCCCGTTTAGGTCCCATGCCCCTAAACCGGAAACCCATAGACTATACATAAAAGCCCCTCATATGAGCGCTTAAAAGTCCGATTCCCTGAACCCTAAAAAACCCTCAACCCCAAGCCGTGCCCCAGCCATAAACTATAAACGACGGCGGCCAGGGACTCCAAAATGAGGTGCCTGATCTAAGATGAAAAGTGTTCCAGAGTCAGAGCTCCCTGAAGGTGACTGGGTTGTCTCGAGAAAGATTACAGTAGAAGCCCAAAAGTTGGAAACCCAATAGCCTCAATCTTTAAGAGTACTGCATAGGGAATCCCAGCACTATTTGGCCTTAATCCGGTTTCCAACTTTATGGGGATTACTGTATCTCTTAGTCTTAAGGCCTGGGTGTCGGGTTGAAGTGTCACTGTCACCTTCAGTATCACCGTGACACCATCACTCTGAGTGTCACTGTTTGCCCATTTAAGAATCCGTTGCCCTGCAGCCTAAATTCTAAAGCTGCAGCTGTTTTCAAGTCCTAAACCTGGAACACTGAACCTGAATCCTTAACCCTAAACAACACCCACAAACAAGTAACAACATACAAACTCAACAAAAGCCCTACACTCCAAACCTGTCCTCAGGTCCTCTGCAAGATCTTCCACAAGGACGACGCGGAGATCAGTGCTTGGGACGCCGTAATCCGAAAGCCACAGAGGGTGTGCTAAAAGGCTTCCTATTGAGTGGTTTAGGGTTTGGTGTTCCCAAATATCTAGCGTTTCAGGGTTTCGGGTTGAGGGTTTCTGTACGGGCTGGATTGAGGGGTTCAGGGTTGGGGGTTCTTATCACCGTTAGGATTTGGAGTTCAAATTCCAATGGGGGTGGGCCTCCATAAGGGTTTCCTTCAAGGGTTGCTGAAAGGTTTCCTTGACGGGTTCCCACAAAGGAACCGAGGGTTCTCTTTGAGGGTTTCGGGCTCAGTTCCTAATCCACCCTAATCCCAAAACCCAAAACCCTAAACCCTAAAGCCCTAAGCCTAAACCCAAAGTACCTTAAACCTCAAACCCCAAAGCCCTAAACCCTCCGAAAGGTGCGAAGTACCGCGCGGCGAAGAGCACCACGAAAGAGCTGTGCTATGGCGCCTTGGGCTGGGGAGTTGGGGGTAACATAGAGGTCTTCAAAATTGCCTATACTGTTTGGGGGTTCCTTTGAAGGGGTCTACAACGGCTACTATAAGGGCCATTATTAATCAGGATTTAGCCTAAGCCCTAAAATGATTACCTAAACTATTTTGGGGGCTCCTTATTGCAAGTATAGTATGATGGGCCCCAAAACCCTATTCTAATTATTAAGGCTCCCATATCTACCGGTTGAGAGGTCGATGGAGCAGGGTGTAGCCTCATGTAGGCTCTACCGTTGCAGAAAAAGCCTCAAATCTCGGAGTACCTTTACAGAAAGAGTCGCTAAAGGCGCCTGCATCAATCAAGCAAGAAGTGAGCAAACACAAGCACGACACATGCAGAATCAACATGCCCTGTAACTCCGGGCGCACCCCACGCACCAGTGACGGCTCACCGGCTTGAGAACACTGTGCACCTAGCCTGCCATGGGACGCAACAAGATTTACCTGCAACTGACGTGGAGCGCGAATGCCGTTCATCAAGCCTGCCCAAAGCAAGCAACAGTAGCAGGAACCCTTATAGAACCCCTGATGGAACCCTCACAGAACCCTTTTAGAAATCTTATAGAACCCTTGAGCCCTTAAAGTCTTATAGAGCCCCTTCACAAACCCGAGCATGAGAACCCCAAGGCCGCGAGCCCCAAGTCCCTAACCTCTTGGGCTTCAAGCAGAAAGGCCTCGATTGTCGGAGTGGAGGAGGGCTTTATGAGGGTTCGATGGGGTTGCTATGGGACTTTGACAGAGCTCTGCGGAGCCTTTAACATCCATTTTCTCCGCTGTCTCTTACGTTCGATGTACTCCTCGCCCCTCAAGCACAGCCATCTCCTCCCAAGGCTGTGGCATTATGCCCCACGGCGACCGTCCAGAGGCATGGCACCTGGGCGAGTTGGGTCCTCGGCAGAGAAAGTTCCTACTCAGGACAGGAGTTTGGGGACATAGGGGCCTAAATAGGGTTCCTTTCAAGGGGGTCTATAAGGGATAGTTGATAATTAGCTATACATTTTTTTTGGGGAGGGTTCCGTACGATAATTCTGGCATACTGTCCCCCCCAAAACCCTATCCTAATTATTTAAGGCCCCACAGTAGTAGAAAGGCCTTTGAATACTCTGCTTCCAAGCTCCCCAATACATGTATGTACAGGTGTATGTAGGAGTATACATATACAAGCACATACACATATAGATAGAATGTAGCTGGAAAGATAGATGGATAGATAGATCGATAAATTGATAGAAAGAGAGAGAGAGAGAGAGAGAGATAGATAGATAGATAGCACAAGACACATCAACCATGTTGTAAGTATTGACAAACAGGCCCCTTCAAACCTAAACTCCAAGCCCAAAGTCCTGCTTACCTCAGCCCTGAAACACCAACTCCCCGGATTGTTGAAGGTTACGGGTTTAGGGCGAACTCCGCCGACGGACTGAAGCCTATCCGATGACATCCGATCCGCTGTACTGTAGTGCATACGCTCAGAGGTCTTTGGGTTTAGGGAGGGTTTGAAGCCTAGGGTTTATGGGTTCGGGGCTTGGGGCGAGATCCCGAACCCTCAGCCTTCAACACCTCACCTGTAGCTTCGAGTCTGAATAATGGAGGTCGTAATATTTACCAATACTACTCAGTTCCTTTCTCGAAACTTTTCTGGCCCGTATGTTAGCCGTCAGGTCGGGAGACAATAGAACACGTTTTGGCACACTCCTTTCTCGCATTGTGCTGCGTTGCGGCAGAGTATCATCTTATCAAGCCAAGTCCTATACCCCCCAAAATCTGAGCAAACCCTGAACCCAAGCCATAAGCAGAGCCTCTTTGGGGGTTGCGGTTCCGTGCCCAAGCCAGATTCCGAGGCCACTTTTCCGCCGCGAGCAGGAGCCCTGTTCCTGTTGTGGCATTTTGCTTAAAGGATCAGGGGACTTAGTAACTATAGGGCTCCTTAAAGGGATCCTTATAAAGGGATCTATGGGGGTTCTATTATAAGAGGGGTTTTAGGGTCTACTTAAAGGATCAGGGGACTTAGTAACGAGGGTTATAATCAGGGTAACTATGCTTATAACCCCAACTAAGGTACTTATAACCTTACTTACTAAGTCCCATGATCCTCCAAGTGATGTTCAGGGTTCAGCGCTGGGGGTTTCGGGGTTTGGAGTTTAGGGGGCTGAGGGCCTCGGGGTTTCAGGTTCTGAAGGGAGGAGGGCAGGGTGCATCCTGGCTTTGAAGGTTTGTTTAATGTTGAGGGTCTAGGGGTGTAGGGTTTAGGGGTTCAGGGGTTCAGGGTCTAGGGTTTAGGGGTTCAGGGTTTAGGGGTTTCAATAGTGCAAGGCTTAAGACCACAAGTCCCAGAATCCACCCAAGTTGGGGCAGCGGAGCCTGATCTTCCCCATCGGAGATTCTATTGGAACCTTCCTTTTACGTTCCGATGTTTTTTTTTTTTTTGGGGGGGGGGCTGAAGTTCTGAACGCTGCCTGAACCGTAAGAGAACCTGCCATCGTTTGGGGATCCTTCTTATGATTTCCTGACAGGAGTCCTTAAAACGGGTAAGGTCTTCGAAGGGCCAGGAAGACCCTGCACTTGAACGCAGAATCCCCAAGACCCTCAAGTCTCAACGAAGCCCTAAACCCATAAAGTCTAAGCCCTGAACCCAAACACCCTAGAAGGAACCCTTAAATGAACCCCTAAAGGATCCCCACCCCTAAATGCCTTTAGCCTGGGGGAGCTGTGGGAGGAATGGTGTGTCCCTTTCGGCCAACCAGGGCCAGGCCGTTCCTCGCGAGTGTGGTGCTCTGACGTAGGAGCCTAAATAATGACCAGTATTGATTTGGGGGTTCCTGATTGTAAATATAGCATAATGGGCCCCAAAACCCTGTTGTTAAGGACCAATACTATTTTGGGGGTTCCTGAGCGTAAATTTTGTTTTTTGGGTCCCAAAACCTTGTTCAAATTATTAAGGGCCCTATATTAATGTGGGGCCTTCATGCCGGGAAATCCCTAAAACCCTGAACTCTCAACTCTCGCCCCGGAGGCCTGAGACTCAGAAAAAACCGTATGTGTATGTATGTATGCATGTATGTATGTACGGATGTAGTTCATGTATGTCTGCATACGTCTGTATATGTATGTATTAATGCATGTATGTATGTATGTATGTATGTATGTATAGAACATGTATTATAGTTATCTATTTTCGGCTTTGGGGTCAATCTGGAGTCTCCTTGCGCAGTCTCGCGTAAGAGAGCATCGGAAGCAAAGTACATGCAGCTAATACTTGCCAGAAATCTCTATGCTCAAACTGAGTCCCTCTGAGAAGACCCTGTCTTTACCTAAGTGTATATGAGTGTTTCAGGGCTCGAGGGCTTAGGGTGAAAAGGTCACGAGATTCAGGATGATGGTTCTGGATGTCATGGCCTGTGATGTGGAGAACAGTCATCCCATGGATAATGTGACAGCGAATCGAGTCTTTCAGCTGCAACGCTGGCACTTCCACAAGTGGAGTAGACATCGTGTTGGCCGCAGCATCACATGTCCAGATTTTCGTCGTCTGTTGGACCAAAGAGGGCTGCCAGGGTTTGGCAGTTTGGCAGGCCCTTGTGATGGACAAGCAGCAGCTCTTGACGAGGTGCCGTGGGGCCCCAAACTGGGAGCAACAACTCCAAAATGGGACCAACAGCTCTAGGATTCTGTTCAATGGTGGAAGCTTGGCAGCCAGGGGCTTGGGGCTGCCTGATACGTATGCCAGGTGGACGAATTTCCGCCCCACGCAAAGTACCCTGAAGTATGGGAGTATGAGGTTTTCGTTGTCGGCCTGCATCAACTCAGCATCTCTTGGGAAACCTGTTCGGCCTTTACACGGTCTCGGGGTTCTAATCATGCGAAGGCCATCCTGCAACCGAGCAAGCCTCGGGGGATCTAGCTTGCCGCAGCCGTTCAATTCGAAATTTCAGGCTCTTCGAAGTTGTGTGTTTTGAGAAGACGTGCTGCTTGGTCACCCTGTGAACCCTCAGCTAGGGCCTAGTGCGGTGCCTTTGAAGCGCAGCAGGCAGACCGACTGCAGGCCTGCCTTTCCCCCAGCGTTACCCCAGGATGTCAAGGAGAAGGACGAAGCACGGCTCCTCCAAGAAGAGGAAGCGGAGGTGACCAAGAAGGCCGAATCCTCAACATCTGTGTGTCTGATGTTTGAACCTAAACCCTGTAGCCCCCCACACAATGATAGTGGCATAGCAGGGGCGTAGAAGGACCTTATATGAAATGCCATTATCTCCTGACCTATGAACGGTTACTCCCAAATAACAGACCCCCAATCCCTAAACCCTACTAACTCTTCAACCCACACGTCCAATGAGGTGCCGGGGGCGATGCTTGCATCCAGTCGAAAGGCCAAGAAGAAGCCCAGCGCACTCCCAGGGAAACTGCCGAAGCCATCAACCCTGGAGATTCCTGCGACAGCCGTCGACGCGGAGGCCTAAGTTGCGTTTGAAGCTGTGGCCTTGTGCGCACGGCACTAGCCCAAAACAAGAGTACTACAATGACTTGGCGACTTGAATACTGTTAACGCCCGGTTCTGGTGCGGTGCGGTCCTGGGGAGGTTGCTGGGATTTAGCATCTGCACAAGATCTCTGCCCGGTGAGGAAGCTGCATACCATACCTTCTAGTATTCTTTCCTTCAACGCAGATCCAGCGACCCGCGAATGTTGTTACTTTCGTTCTGAGCTGTGCCAAGACCTCGCACACTTAAAGGATCATGGGACTTCGTAACTAGGGTTATAACTAGGGTAACTACACTTATAACCTCAATATCCCCCTTCCGAAATAACTGAAGGTTGTGAGGTGCGCCTTTCTGCCTTCACTGTTGGATCTGTAGGCGCCTCGTGCTCCTCTTCTCGTTGGAGCTGGGGCTGACCGCCTCGACTTACTGAGCGGCACAGCCGTGCGCCGGCTGGAGACCGCTAGCGATGGCTTGGTGAAAGTGGAACTGCCCAGCGGCGACCACGCATGGGTGAGCCCTGACCACCTTGAGCTGGAGGACGGAGGGGGGACGTCTTTAAGCGCAGCTTTCACTGTTGAACCCCCCCTCCGCTTTAAGCAAGGGGGATACCCCAATTAAGGTACTTATAACCTTACTTACTAAGTCCCATGATCATCCATGATCCTCCAAGCAGTTCCATGTGTCAAGATGAGCTTTCCCGGAGTAGTATGAAGCCTCTATCCCAGCCATCTTCGTTCAGAGCCGATACTCGAAACCATCGGACCTTTTGCAAGTGGAGGCATTGAGGTTTATGCAGGTTTGGGGGGAACTTTTCTGATCGATCAGGAGCTGGTTAAGTATCGACTCGAAATACCCGAAAGTTCGAAAGCCTGAATGCCCCCCCCAAAAAAAAACAACACCCAAACCCCATTCAAGGTGTCTATGCTGCCAAATGTGCCGGACTCGAGTGCAGCAGAGCTGGACAAGGCAGGGTCCTTTCCTGCCACCCCGAAACTGGGTTCTGGAGTACCATGCTTTTATTGCATTTTTTGGGGACCTGTTCCTAAACTATAATGAAACTAAACGTCTACTATGCTTTTTTCTACCGGGTTATCTCAAAGCCCAGGAAAGGATCAAACGTTTGGTTCGCTGGGCCCGAGGGCCCCCGGCGTGCGCTGACTGAGTCGCAGCTGGTTCCAAGCGTGGCCTCGGACTTCCCGGGCTCCTTTGTCATGGTTGTGTAGGGTCTAGGGTTTAGGGTTTAGGGTTTAGGGTAGCATTTTACATTTTTAAGGGTACTTAAACCCAATAAGGAATACACATGTACGTTTTTCATCCTATCCGAACCATGAACTAGGCTCCGCCGCTGGGCAACTCTCGCACCTACAGCCCGTCGAGGCCAGGCACTGCGCCATAGTTTCGATCGATTCTTCCTACCTGTTGCTCGAATTTAGAACTGGTACAACATAGGTTTCTAGAAAAACTGATTCTTGCTACCTGTTTCGAACTTAGAGCTAGTGCAGCATCCTTGTGCTACGGTCGTGTTGGGCCAGGAGTTGCAAGAAAGACCCGAGACGGAGAACGAGTTGCCCCGCGATGTCATGAACTCAGTGCAGCAGCGGCTGACCCACATCATATTATACAATATAATATCAGGTTCCTGCCACAATAAGAGTTCTCATTTTAATCACGAAGCTGCCAAGAAACGCAAAATTTTGAAGCCTGGCCTCGGAACTGCACTCCAGAAAAGATTTCGCATGGAACACCCCCAAACACAAGGCGGCCCAGGTTTTGAAGCCCTTCGAAACTGGATGCCAAAGGGGTTTCCCATGTAAACCTGACGGAAAGCTACGACCTGCATTTTGAAGCGAGCCTCTAAAAACGAGCGTTTGAACAGGAACTTGAAACTTGCAATGCACTTTGTCGAAGGCTCGGCTTGAAACAATGAGGGTTTAGCTTGTACTTCCGTGGCTTCATCTGTCGCAAGTCTCGCGAGTCTGGGCCTGGGTGGCTAAAGTGGTTCCAGCTCGTGGAAGGCGCCCTAAGCCCGACAACACTACACTCTGAGGCTGATACCCTAGCCAAAAGCTTTCCTTATAGAAACCCTCATATAACCTTCTAGAGAAGTTTTAAGGGAAGCCTCACACCCTCTTTCGAACCCTATAGGAAACCCTTAGAGAAAGCCAAAGACAACCCGGATTAAGGTAAGGGTTGGCTTTACGGGCAGTTGCTACCCTTACAGCCAACCCTTACCCTAACCTTTTGAGCTCTTAAAGCCGGCTTCACGTGAGGTTGCTACCCTTAACCCTAAACCCTTGCCCTAACCCTTGAGCTCTTAAACTTCAAGGCTCACGCAGCCGGTCCTCGAGGTTCCGCCACGGAGCCGCCGGCTGTGGCCTCCGAGGAGCCGCCGCAACGAGATGAGCAGAAACTGCAACCCTTGAAGCCTTTACTTACCTTTGGTTAGTAGGGAATGGAGGAGTGGGGTACAATTATAACTACTATTAACTACCATTCTTCCATTCCCTACTAACTGAAGGTAAGTTTATGCAGACCTTCCCGAAACCCTAAAGCCTAAGCCCTAAACAGACCACTGCCTTGGGAGACCTCTGCTCTCACAACCCCGGAGCCCCAGCCATGACCTCAAGCCCCCGAAGCCCCAGGAGCCCCCGGAGCGGTTTAGGGTTTAGGGTTTAGGGTTTAGGGTTTAGGGTTTAGGGTTTAGGGTTTAGGGTTTAGGGTTTAGGGTTTAGGGTTTAGGGTTTAGGGTTTTGAAGATCCCAAGCCTCGAGCTTAACCTTAATCCCTACACCTTCTATTGGGTGGTTGTCAAAATTAGGGCCCTCTTTTGGGGTCCTTATTATAATACGGCACCTAATATTTAAGGTATCCAAAAAGGGACCCTAATTTTGACAGCCACCCAACTTTCTTACACTATAGAACCCCTTATAGTACCCTGATAGATCCCTTATAGTAGTCCTTATAGGTACCCTTTAAAAGGACCCATCATCCCAAGCACGGAATCCATGGCAGGAGCCTACTCCTGAGCAGAGAGCCTTTCGGGCGGAGGAGCGATCGCAGGGTGTGTTTTTTTGATTATCATTCTTCATTTTTTCTGTATTTATCATTGCTGCGATTATTGTTACTATTAGTTTTATTCGTATTCTGTTTATAAATATCAGGGTGATTGATGTTGTTGTTGCTGCTATTCTTGTTACTATGAGTATTGTGATTATTGTTATCACTATGTTCAGTATTTTTTGTGTTATTGCAGGTTTATAACTTTTACAGCAACTTTCATGTGTTTCTTTTTCTCAGTACTATTCATTATTACTGTTAGTATTGTTCTTGTTATGACGTAACTGTTGTTATTACCATTATTGCTAATACTACTATAATTTGTGTTACTACGACGTATTTGTTGTGTTTGATAGCGTTTTACTTGCTAAGATTATTACCATGTTCATTCTCACTTCATTATGATGCATATTGTGTATGTACGTTTTTTTGTGTTGTTATTCTTATTTTTATTAGTACTACTATTATTGCTACTATTAGTAACATCATCATCATCATTCTTAGTTATGCTTAATTTTTTCTTCATTGTCAGTTATGATTTGTTACTTCTTGTTTATTATCTGATCTTTATGTTGTATTCTTGATGATTTGTTTTTCGTTTTGTTCTTGTTGTTGTTATTATCATCATGACCATCACTGTTACACTTGTTTACTGTTTTAGTTGGGTGTTTTGTAGTATTGTTCGCCTCGGCTTAATGTTTCCGGGCCTGCACATAACGGGTTTTGTGCATGTTTGGCCCACCTGGGGGTCTTAGAGTCTAGGGTTTTGGCCTGAGGAGCATTGATTCACACGGAACGAGGCCAACACCAAGAACAACGCTGCGGGGGATAGCAACAGCTCTGATAACATCTGGTGACGACAACAAGAATATCAGCCCGACGGCAACAGCAGCAACAAGCAAGCATCGCAACTACAACCATAGTCACAACCACAGCCACACACGCAAAAAAAACAAGAACAACTACAACCACGACAGCGGCAACGGCAACAAGGGCGATACTCAGGAGTATTTAGCCAAACAAGCACAGGCCGTCTTTGCAGCAAAGGCCATCGAAGCTGTCTCTAATGTTTCTGACCTACAAGTAAGTATGTGTTATGGCTGTACGTAGCCATCCCTGAAGTTTTCGGTACAGGAATAGGCAAGCAGACAGCATGAGGTTAAACGAACCCTAACACATCAACCATAAGCTTCAAGCCTTACAAACATCGGAGTGTTCAACTAACCAGCTCCTGCTGGCAGGACGACGCCTCGTTCCCACCCCTGTCGCGCCGGACATCCGAAAAGCCTGCAGGATGGTCCGCGTGGGCCAGGCACTTGCGGCCGCGCGAAGGACCCGGCGGGAGCCCCTCGGGGACCGTTTCAGTGCCCTCGTCGGGTACAGGCCCGGTGCCCTCGGTGCCCTCGAGACCTCCACCGCAAGAGCCACCTGCTCTTCAAGCCACTGAGGCGAGGATCTTCGGCAGATCTCGGTGCTGTGGTAGGTCGAGTAGAGGAGGCAGTGCTGGAACCCGGTGAGATGGTGTTTGATCCGTGTGACGGTAGCGCCACCTTAGGCGTACTTCTTGTAGAGGAGAATCTGCTCTTCAGTGAAAGCCGTGCTAGTGGTGAGGTTAGGCGTCATGATGTTCTTTCCAGGCCGGATTATCGGCACTGCCGCCCTCTTCACAGCCGTTAGCACGGCCACCGTCGCAGCCTCCGGCGATGCCACCGTCGTTGCCACAACCTCCGCCATCGTCTCTGCAGTCGGTGCCGCAGGAGACGGCGCGGAGCAGCCCGACGAGCCCGGCGAGTAAAACGGGAAGTGGAGCCGGGCAAGGAACGGCGCAGGAATTGGAGCCGAGCGAGGCTCCCGTCGATATGTTTTTGGAAGATGAGGGAAGCGATTCCTTCCGCAGCGTCTCGGAGGATGGCGACATGGGCTCTGAAGACGAAGCTTGGGAGGACGTCGAGCCGCCCTCCGTGGAGGCTGCGAAGCTGGAGAAGCTCCTGGCGGAACTACGGAATCAACCCGACGTGGTGACAGTAGGGGACTTAAAGAGCCGCCTGGTTTCTGGCACCTTCCGTGTTCTTTCCGGCTCAGACTTTCGCAACCGAAGGTCCCGGGCGCAGATGGTTGTGGACCAGGGTCCTACGGCTATGGTGGGCCGGCGTGTGCATGTGATCGGGTCCATGAACCGCAACCGTGCCTGGGACCATGACCGCTGCTGGGTCCGGATCCTTGCTGCCAGGGTTGAACTCGACGAGGCCGCCAAGTCGCGGCGCCAGCGCCGTTCGGAGGACCTCCTGCGTCCCTGGGACGTGGCCACGGCGGATGCCACCGTCCTCTTCGGGCAGGTGCTGCACTCGGTGCAGCAATTGAGCCCGCGACAAAGCAGGGTGGTCTGTGTCCGCAGCCGGCTGGTGCGCAGCTTGAAGAGCATGTGCTTCCGCCCCATCAACGGAAAGTTTCCCCTGATTCTGGGTTCTTGTTAAGGATTTTGTCTTTCAGTTACCATAACAAAGATCTATAGTAGATAATGTGTTTCCTTACTAAGGTAACTTAAAATAAACTCCTTAACAAGAACCCAGGATTACGGTGCCTTGGAACCCACAGAATCCGCCTCCATCGCTTCACGACCTCCATATCGTTGACCTCCAAAGCTGGACGGGTCACCTTCCGCTCGGCTGCCACGAGGTCCTCTGTCTTATCACAGAATAATATAGGGGCCTTAATAATTAGAATATGGTTTTGGGGCATATTATGTAATACTTATAAAAGGGAACCCCCCAAATAGTATAGGTAGTTATCAAGGCCCCTTATAGTATGCTAAGAAGTATTCATGTAACATATAACATAAGCTGACATCATATAACACGATGCAAGAGTCTGGAGCCACACTTTGCAGTGATATAATGTCTCGACAGCACCGATGCACTCATGATGGCATGTCATACCCACAACCTTCTGCTCTTTTTCCTGCTAACGCCATGTGACCCCTGAACCCTAAACTTTAACCCTATAACCCTAAACCCCTAAACCCTAAACCCTAAGCCAGGAAGTGCTTCACATGGAAAGTCGCGATACCGACGACGCGGTGCTGTATGCCATCAAGCGATCGCTGAACTTCTGTGACTGGGAGGCTCCGTTCGTGTCGTCACAGGGATGGTGTAATATAGGGGCCTCGATATTTCCCTATACTATTTTGGGGGTTCCTTATAGTATAATGGGCCCCGAAACTCTATTCTGATCACGAAGGCAAGTAGCAGCTTTCCATGGATGCATTGAAAGATGTATGCCGTAGATAGTCAGATAGTCGGGGCAAGCAGATGGTCAGATCGTTGGGTAGGGTTGGACGCCAGCAGCATCTTTCCCTTCCTCTTCCTTCTTGGACAACTTACCTTTGGTTAGTAGGGAATGGAAGAATGGTAGTAATGGTAGTTATAATTGTACCCCATTCCTCCGTTCCCTACGAATCAAAGGTACGACAAGGAAACGCCGTGAGCATGGCAAAGGGGGTTTCCGTCAACTTCCTCTGGCAGAAGAGACTCTAATTAGGGGCCAAAAAAGCACATAAGCATAAGCATTTTACAGGGGATATCCATACCTTATTGGGCTTCATTATAAGGGGATTTATATGGGAGATCTCTATCCTATTTTTTGCTCTTTTTTTTTGGGGGGCCCTATCCGATAAGCAGTGTCTGTCGGGCCTGTGTCCACCTTGTGAGGGGAGAGACGGAGACGGTTTTCCTTCCGAGCCGTGAACACTAAACCCTGAACCCAAGGCCCTGAGCCTGCAAGAAACTCAAGCCGCCGTAAACCCTTAACCCTAGACACTACATCCTAAATCCGAACCCCCAAACCCTAAACCCTAAACTGTGGCAGAAAAACCCGGTCGACCCTACATCCTTCGGCAGGATCATTCAGTCCTCAGCTCCATCCCCATCGGCGATGTGCAGCACCAGGACGGCAACGAAGCAACATCTGTTAGTATACCACCGTCTCCTTAGGAAAACACAATAGAATATTAAAATTCGAACTATTATTTGTATTCTGGTGCTTAGGGGGTATAGTATAGGCGTCGGAATAGTTGTATGCCCTTACCGAGGCTACATAGTTGTAGTTTAGGAAAGCGCCCACAAGCTAGCACACACAACTGTAGCATTGTAGGCCACCGTCCTGCCAACTCGTGATTGAGTTTTCCGGGCTGTTCATCCCTATGAGGGTATCATGCAATCCTGTGCGTTGAGCAGCAGTTCGGCTGCACACGTGGTACCGGCGGAATGCTGCATCCTCGTCTTTCGCTGATTTGAACGTAAGCCGGAGCCCCGGATCCCCAAAGTGCCGCTGGAAGGCAAGAAGGTAATCCCAAGGGCAAGGATGCTATGCAAACCTGGACCAAGCCCCCCAAAAACCCCTGAACCAAGCCCCTTGCTCTTGCCTTCCCCGGACTGGGTCCTAACGTCTCCCAGCCAGGAGCTAGTGCAGCGCAGCCGCCGCCGTCAGGAGTCGAGCACGGGATGGTAGTGGTGACGGGCGGTCGTCGTCGTAGTAGCGGCAGTACGTAGTAGTAGCTTCCGCTTTCAGTAGCAGCAGTACGTAGTAGTCGCAGTGCCAGGAGTAGTCGCTGCAGTTGTATGAGGTGAGGTGAACTGAAGCACTGGATAAATGAACCGTCAGCGGTTGCGCACCGACTTCACCCCCGCTGCAGGTTTAGGATTTAGGGTTGCGGGGTTGAGGCTTTCAAGCACATTCAGTATCCTGTCAGGAAAGCTTTCTTCATATTGGCAAGTTTAGACCACTGAGATTCGTTCAAGCCTCCTGTTTTGACTTTATGGTTCTGGTTATTGACCACTGCCTCTGTCCTTCCTGAAGCGCGAAACGCAAGATCTGCCACAAAAGCCCCTACCTTCAGCTAACATCAAAAGGCCGCAGCCTCAAACCTGTACTGTATGCTACATTTTGAAGCCCTGCACCCTTAACCCCTATCGCTAAAGCTCTACAACGTAAAGCCCCTTGATGCAGGATTTGCGAGAGCATCTGGCGGTGTGTATCGAGCTTAGTGCTCTGTTGTGTAGGTCCAATCAAGGAAGCATCACGCCAACCCTAGGACTTGAATCGAGACTAGATGGGAACTTTGTATTCCCTACAAAAGCACGAGGTATCGAAACTCACAACCCCTGAACCCCTAAATCCTAAACCCCTAAAGCCCTAAACCCTGAACCCTAAACCCTAAGCCCTGAACCCCAAAGGTATCGAGCATCCCGGGTGGCCGGGGAACTTCGCCTTGTCCCTGACAGAGCAGGCCCTGCAGGCCCGGGGGTCATTCAGCTGAGGGTCTAGTGTTTTGGGGTTTAGAGATGTAGGGCCACTATAAGGGTACCATAACAAGGGTACGATCATGAGGGTACTGCAGGGGGGTTTTGGGGTTTAGAGACTTACAGTAGTAGTTGGGTTGAGGGTGTAGGGATGAGGGTTCAGGGCGTTACGGCGTTGAGTTTAAAGCTGAGGGCTTGGATTCAGGGTTCGGAGCTCAGGACTTTGTGTTCAGAACTCGATCCCAGCGATGTCTGGGGAGCCTCCCTAAAGGGAAAACCTGACACCCTGGATCCCCAAAACCCCAAAACCATAAAGCCCTACTTGGAGGATCATGGGACTTAGTAAGTAAGGTTATAAGTACCTTAATTGGGATTATAAGTATAGTTACCCTAATTATAATCCTAGTTACTAAGTCCCATGATCCTTTAAGTAAGCTCTCAACCTCAAACCCTCCACCATACGGCCCTGAGTTCGAGAATGTTGCCCAAAGTTCCAATCTCGTGATGGCCGAAACACGGACAGAACACGATGCCCTTGGCCTTAGGGTTTTTGGGTGAAAGACTTAGGGTTTTAATCGTTCGGGTTCATTTCAGGGTTTGGTTTAAGGCTTGGAGTTGTGCAATAACCCCGCGCCTTTAGGTTTGGTGTTGGCATGTCCTTGTTGGGGTTTGGATTGTTGTCTATGGTAGAACGAGAAGAAGAAGATAAAAAAACGATAACAACACGATAACGCTAGTTTCATGGAAAAAACGATAGGAAGAAACAAGGACGATAACGACGTGCAGGGATAAGGATGCTTATACGGGGTTATTACAGCCTTGGGGTTTAAGCTTTACGAACAAGGACGATAACGACGTGCAGGGATAAGGATGCTTATACGGGGTTATTACAGCCTTGGGGTTTAAGCTTTACGGTTCATGTTATTGCACGAAAGGCCTAAAGTAAAAGCCAGAAAGTTGGAATATGGTTATCCTAAACCCTTTATGGTAAATTATAAGGTATCCTACCCTGAAGCCATATTCCAACTTTCTGGAGTTCCCTATAGGTTTAAACTTTAGACCCTAGGGTCGAGCACCTGTCTTGGGCTTCGGTTTGTCTACCCAGAGACTCCAATACCCCTTAATTAAGGAATATACCTTAAATTATAGTAGGATCCTTAATATGATTTAAGGAATATTCTTTAGTTAAGGGGTATTGGCGTCTCTGGGTACCTGCGGGATTTCTCTCAAAGTCGTCGTCTCGAAACGGTTGCCAACTTTGTGAAAGGTAGTGACTGGGCACAGAAGACAGCGTAAATCCTAACCCGCAAGCTTCATTTTTGAATGCCGAAGGCAAGGAGGGAGTTTGTTTTTCTTCGGGGTCTCATTGAGGATGCGTCCCCAAACCCTAAGCCCTGCAACATAAGGGCTTCAAGCAGTTACCTGTACTATTTTAGGGGGTTCCTTATTCTAGTTATGGTATAGTATACCCCAAACTGTACTATTTTAGGCGGTTCCTTATTCTAGTTATGGTGTAGTATACCCCAAACTGTATTCTAATTACTAAGGCCCCTGTAGTAACCTGCCTTGAGGTTCACGTCCTGGATGTGACCGCCTACATGGCCAACGACATGTCCGGCAAGGCTCCCGAATGTTCCCGGTTTCTCCGGAGCTCCAAGCTTTCATAGCTTGAGCCTTGCCTTTATGTAGGGGCCTCAATATTTACCTAGACTATTTTGGGGGTTCCTTATTATAATGATGGTACAAAATGGGCCCCAAAGCCCGTTTCTAATTAGTAAGGCCGCTTTATTAGCCCTACATAGCTTGAGGCCTATACCGATACATTCCGTAAGCCCCATGCTCCAAGCCCTCAGTGCTGCCCAGAGCTTGCAGATCGCAGTGCCCAAAGCCTGAACCCCCGGGCAGTTCAGGGGTTCAGGCTCCAAAGCGTTCATTCACTTGAAGCTTAAAGGGAACTCCAGAAAGTTGGAATATGGATTCAGGGTAGGATACCCTATAATTTACCATAAAGGGTTTAGGATAATCATATTCCATCTTTCTGGCTTTCACTTTACATCCGAATCCGAGCCCCTTGCCCAGAAGCCAGAGCTATTCAATCCTACAGGCGTTAAGCCTTTAATCCGTGAAACCTCGACCACTCAATCCTCAAACCCCGATATCCCAAATCCAAAGTCCCACAAACCCCTAATCCTCGCGGTAGATGCTTCTTTGTGTTGACCCTAAAACCAAAGCCCTAGTCTAGCTTCGAGGGTCCTTGCTACCGCCAGCTGCACGTCGGAGTGGACCTGGGAGTTTGACAGTCTCGAAGCCACGCCAAGCCCTAAAGCATTAAGCAGCGACTAAATTTTTATAGATACACATTAGAAGATGCCTTAAGCAAGAATGCAGCACAGAACACGTTGTAGACACCTGCACCAAACCCTTGTGAACGAAAGCATTGCACAACCACGTAGAATCCAGATCAGACTCCCAGACTCTGCCAGCAGCAATCCTCCAAGCCAAGCCCAAAACAGCCCTCCTCTCTGAAGCCTCAACCCTGAAAGCCCTAAACCCTTGAAACCCTTAAACCCCCATACTACCCCTCATCGTAACCCTAGACCCCTTTAAAAGGAACCCTATTCTAATGATTAAGGGCCCCCCCAAAAAATGCTCCTAAGCCCTCAACCCGTCTCCGAGCCGAGAGGACCTGGAGCTCCAGGCGCGCCGGAGGGCCTGCAGCGCGTGGCTGGCGGATCACCTGGACACCTTCCACTCCTTGTTTGGGGGTTTTGGGTTTGGGGATAATATGGGGGTTTGGGGTTTTGGGGACTAGGGTTTAGGGTTGAGGGTTTGGGGATTAGGCTTTAGGGTTTTTTGTACTGGGAAAGGGGGATTATGCAGGTTTAGGGTTCTTTTGGGTTGTCTTGCATTTTTCGGTTCGGTGGTGTGTAGGAGGCCCAGTAGCGCTTAGGCCCGGTCTGGTGGCACCCGAGACACGACCTGCAGAGAGAGTGGGGGTTTAGGGAATCTGGACGATACGCTAAACCCTACTTGGAGGATCATGGGACTTAGTAACATATAGTGCTTTAGGGATACGCTTGGGGCTTGGAGTTCAGGGCCTGTTATGTGGGGTTACTTAAATGATCATGGGACTTAGTAACTAGGGCTATAATTATACTTATAACCCCAATTAAGGTATTTATAACCTGACTTACTAAATCTCATGATCCTCCAAGTAGGGTCCTAAAACCCTGAGCCCTAGAGCTCAGGGGGTTAAGACCCAGCTGCGGCCCGGGGGCTTTCAGAGCTTGGGAGAACCTGATGCTTCTCGCCGCCTACTGAAAGGTCCCAAAACAATAAAGCCATAAATAGAGGAGAAAACCCTGAACCCCTTCCGAAGAATGCCTGTGCAGGACCAGCCCTCCACTGCAAGCCTCCCTTTGCTGCAGCCGGAGTTCCTTGAAAAGGTGGGTATCGTCTTCGGGGCCAGCTCAGCGGGATGTGGAGCGATGAAAGTCTTAGGGTCATTGGGGTTTCGGCTGACCCTAAGGCTTTAAACCCTAAACCCGCGCCGAGCATGCTCGGGGCCAGCGCCAGGTGGGCTTTGCAGATGCCTCCGAGCGTTTGGCCCTGACCTTCACCATTCCTCGGGACCCGAGGGCGCCGCCTCTCTCCATCGACCACGCAGAGTCCATAGTAAGGTGCCATCGGCGGCTCAGCTACGCAGAGGCCGAGGAGCCTCGGGGAGTTTCGAAAACAGGGCAGACATTGCTTAGCTGGGCGTAATCCTCAGAAACGCGCAAGACTTGCAGCATCCGAAGAGCTTCGAAAATAGACCCTAGACGCGACATGTCCTAAAGCACAGGAATGCCAAACCCGTAAACCCCTAAACCCTAAACCCCTGAAAGCACAGGAATGCCTCGCCGGCAGAGCGTATGAAGATGTGGCTTCCTTGCTCGGTGACTTGTCACTCTTTGCTCTGCAGCTGGAGGCTGCCTCACGTTCGTTTTGAGGGTTTAGGGTTCAGGGTCTAGGGTTTAGGATTCAGGGTTTAGTTTAGGGTTTAGGGTTTAGGCTTTGGTATTGGGTTTTCTCCGGTTCCTTTGGGCGTTTTGAGCCTTGCGGCCCAAATCAGGGGGTCCCTGTATGAAGGATTCAGGGCTCACACTGTGGGCTCCGAAGCAGGAAACCTGGACGGAACTGGGTAATACCCCCACCCTGTAATAGTGGTATAATAGGATAGGGCCCTAATATAAAATTGATATAATCCTTATGGTCACTATTACAGTGTGGGGGTTAGAAGCTAATACCCCTCAAAGAGCCATGCCCTGAACTCGAAACCCAAACCCCTGGAACCCACACCCAAAGCCCCAAACCCAAAACCCCAAACCCTATAGACCGTACTTCGAGGATCATGGGACTTAGTAAGTAAGGTTATAAGTACCTTAATTGGGGTTATAAGTATAGTTACCCTAATTATAACCCTAGTTCCTAAATCCCATGATCCTTTAAGCAAGCCCCAGGCCCGAAACAGTGATACACGAACGTAAGGCGTATCCGCGTGCAGACGGAAACGAGCTCTCAAAACAAACAACCTCTTACGCACCCAAAGAGGTCTCGCCCGAAGCCCAAAAACGCTCAGCCCGAGACATTGGAGGAAAAAGAGCAGTTAAAGACAACCCTCGACCCTAATTCCTAAATCTCAAAAGCTAAGCTCAAATCAACCCTAAACTCTCGACCCTATGCCCTAAATCCTAAACCCCAAGCCCTAAACCCTGAATCCTCAAGCTGCACGCCCCTCTCTAGGCCGCAGCGTTTCAGAGTGGCGAGTCCTTCCCGTTGGAACACTGGGATCCGCAGGTTTGGGCCACAAGATTGGTTTAAGGGTTGTTCTCGATTTTCAGAAGTTTCAGGGTGTCCTGCTAGTGTTTCTTTGGGTGGGTTTTGGAGTTTAGGTTTTTGGGGTTTTATGGTTTAGTTTGCGTTTGGGGTTTAGGGTCTGGGGTGAGGGGTCAGGTTTTAGGTTTTCGGGTTTGGGGGTTTTAAGGTAGGGTTTAGAGTTTAGGGTTTCGCGAATAAAGATGGCTTCGGCATGGGTTTACCGGTTACACGCTCGGAGGGAGAGCCCTTCAACAACACCATGTAAGCACGTTCCCTCCTGACAGGAACCGGTAAACGCAGCAATTTTAGGGTTCTGGGATGTTTGGGTTTCGGCCCCCTGAAACCTAAACCCGACATAGTTTGGGCGACCAGGTGGGGCTAAGAGATCCGGCGGTGGCGGCGACGCTGCGGGCACGGCGGATTGTGGGCTGCTGCGCTTTTCTGGTGTCCCGGAATCAGGGGAATACTGGGTTCTTGTTCAGGGATTTATATAAGTTACCAGAGAAAGGAAACCATCTTATTTACGATAGATCCCTGTTATGGTAGCTTAAGTTAAATCCCCCAACAGGAACCCAGAATAAGGTCATCGTTAAGGCTTTAGGGCTTGGGTAAGAGAGGTCTTCCGACTGAAGGAGGGATCTTCGGATAAAAGAGATTCCTCCATGTTAGGCCAAACTAAGCCGTGGATCCTAAACAAAACCTTTAAGCTGAAAAGATTTAGATCGAAAACGGGTAATGAACCCCAGCCGTATTAAGACTTGAAGCCCCGAAGATAGCCGCACTAAACTAAACCTCTAAGCCCCATATATGACCGTCCTAAACCTCTATATAAGCCCTAAGGAGAGCCGTGCTAGTCTTAAACCAAAACCTCTAAACCCTACAATATACTCCTAAGGCCTTACTGATGTTCCAAACTCCCTAAACCCTCAACCCGAGTCTCGTTTTTGGCGGAGAGGAAGAGGCCACTGCACTTAAAAAAAAACCTAAACCCTAAACTCTAAACCCTCAACCCACGCCAAAGGCCCTCAAAAAAAACACCCTCAACCCTAAAGGGAGCTCGGAGACGGAAAAGGGCCTTCAAAGAAGACAAAAAGAGAGAGCTTGGAGAGGTGAACCGGTACGCCGGCCACATCTTGGCCGATGCGGCGCTTTGGCAGAGCTTCCTCCAAGAGGACGTCGAGAGGTCATCCATGCCTCTGAGCTCCAGTTAAGGGTTAAGGTTTAAGGGATGAGGGTTTAGGGATTAGGGTTAAGGGATTAGGGTCCAGGGGTTTAGAGTTTAGGGATTAGGGTTTAGGGATTAGGGTTTAGGGGTTTAGGGTAAGGGCTTTAGGGTCGGTCTAGGGCCTAGTTTGCTCAGTTACCAGTAGAGTCGGGAGCTTTCCTCCTTGTTTGGGGCAGCTTTGAGATTTCATGCAGGCGTTAAAGGGTCATAACGGTTATGAGGGGATTTCTGATCACTGGTTCTTCCGACCCCGCTTTACTGACATGAAGCTCCTGTACGAGCCCAGGCCCTGTTGGATCTATACGAAGCCAGACGCTCAGCACCACCGGTCCCTGCATCGGCTGCTGCGGAATCACTCCGGCGTCGTTTCCGCCGGGATCCCTCGTCGCTGAATTAGTGAAATATCCATCGTTTAGGGTCTAGGGCTTAACTTTCCGCTAAAACTGAAAGTTTGTATTTTCGACTTTTGGGGTATTAGGACTCACTTATTCACCTGAACGTTCAACTTCCTTCTAGCTTATAGACTCGGCAGCCAAGGATCAGCACCCACGAGGTCTTGGAATCCCTGACCTCGGCCCTGGACAAGGCAGCACTTCCTGGGAGGATCTTGTAGGGGGGAGGTCAGAAGACTATGCGAGGGAAACGACTCCTTCTTAGTGACGAGATCTCATATGGGTGGTTGTCAAAATCAGGGTCCCTTTTTGGGTCCCTATTATAATACGGCACCTAGTATTTAGGGTACCCCAAAAAGGGACCACAAATTTTGACAACCACCCATATGTGTAAGTAACCGCAGAGCCTCTTCTAAGTTGACGGCACCTGTATCGAGACTGTTTTGAGGCATCCTTACCCACGAATGCAGTGGGCTACTTGGAGGCCCTACATGACTCCCAACGCGGTCAAGGGTTTAGGGTAGACCTTTGCCTTTGTCGGAATTCCTTTAACGCGACGGCATGCAGCACCCCATAAAATAGATTCGGGAGGGTGGGGCGAGGTTTGCTTGGCCTCAGGCTCAGCAAGAATGAAACCTAGCATGGGGTATACTTGTTACTTGCACAGACGCCTTCGACTCTATGCACGTGTACGCTAACCCGAAAGCCTAAAAGCCCTGCGGGACTAAAGCAATAAAACCTCAAACGCTGCTCCGGGCACAGGACCACCTCAGCGGCATTCAGCAGTATGCTCTTCAGAAGGCCTTCTTGCGTCAGGTGCAGATGGGCAGTTGTCAAAATTGTGGTCCCTTTTTGGGTGCCCTAAATTCCTAAATCATACGTGCTGTATTATAATAGGGACCCAAAGAGGGACCATAATTTTGACAACCACCCACATGGCCTCGGGCCCTGAATCCTGCAACATTGCTTTTTCCAGGTCTGGGTCCGGATTCAGGTTGCGGGGGGGTGCTTACAGGATCATGGGACTTAGTAACTAGGGTCATAATTAGGGTAGCTATACTTATAACCCAATGAAAGTACTTATAACCTTACTTACTAAGTCCCATGATCCTTTAAGTGATGGTTGAAGAGTTTGGCGTTCAAGGCTTTTTGGTGTTTGAGCGTGCTGGGTTGGGTTTTGGGTGATCCCTAAACCCAAAACCCCAAAACCCGAAACCCTAAACTCTCCCAAAAAAGCCGAAACTGGGTTATCCCAAATCCTAAACCCTGAACCCTCAACTGGGTTATCCCATATCCATGAAGGTGCGGATGGCCTTGCCGGGGGGTTTCTATCGCTGCCAGGCAGCTTGGGCCTTCGTTCAGGAACTGAATCTAGTTCTACTGGGGGCCTTAACAAACAGAATAGGGTTCCTTTCAAGGGCTCTATAAAAGGTTTTTAGGGTTTCCTGAAGGGTTCTATAAGCTATGTCATGACAAGGACAGCCCAACTTAAATTCACTGCGTTCGCCCTGAATCCCAAACATCAATTAAAAGCCCAGATTCAACCCCCTACAAGGCCGCAAATGTCCGGGTAACTCCACCTAACGCTCTTCACACGAACCCAGGACGCAGCTGAAGAGGCCCGGCGGCCGCGATCGCTGTTCCAGCGCCCGCGGCTCTTCCACGTCTCGGCGCCCTTAGATCGCTACATCGCAGCCCGGTTGCGATCCTTCTCGGGGCATGTAGGGTGTAAGAGCTTTCAGCTTTGGGCTGGGTGTGTAAGGGGCTTCGCTTAGGCATTATGGTCGGGTTGACCATTTCGAGCTTAGGGCTTCATGGTAGGATTAGGATTCCGCTGCAGCCCTAAACCCTTATAACCCTAAAGCCCCAAACCCTAAAATCCCCAAGCCCCAACACCAAAACTCTTAGCCCCTACAGCAACCCTTTAAATCAAGGGAACCCCTAAAAGGAGTCCTTTAAAGGAACCCTTAAAAGGATCCCTTTAAGGGAACCCCTAAAAAGGAGCCCCCTAAAGGAACCCCTAGGATGCCCAGTAGTACCCTTATTCCCTTTTTGTAGTCTTAGGTTCCTTATTAAGTTACCCCATTACCAAAAAGAGAGGCCTTGTTATTCTTAGGTTACTGGGTATCCTAGTAAAGGAACCCCGAAGAAAAGGAACTTAGGATCTCCTGGGACAGCGGCTGCTGAAGCGGCTCCTGGGGTGGCAGCCCGGGCTGGGACAGACTTGGCTCCGGCCGACGGCGCAGGAAGTGCGGGAGACCGTGGCGGAGATGCATCATGAGGGTACTATAGGGGGGGGGGGGGAGGGTACGTTTTTTAGAGTAGGTCCTAAAAGGACTACCGTAGTAAAAATCCTGTAAGGACGCTTTTAAGTCTGAGTTTTTTTTTTGAGGCGTCTTTCAGGCTACCTTTATGGGTTGTAATTAGGGGTCGGGTTTTAGGATTCAGGGTTTAAAGGTTCAGGATCGAATGTGTGTGTGTGTGTGTGTGTGTGTTTTTCGTAGAGTCAGTGAAGCTTGGAAGGAACAGTAGAGGCCACCCCTTCTCTGAGCACCATTCCAGTAGGATCCTTGTCGTTTTGTTTCTTGGGAAGGAGGTTCTTAGACATAGGTCTACACTGTGTTGTGATGGAACCATAGTTAGGGCCCTGAACCCCGAACCCTGGAACTCCAATCTTCGACCCGAAGCATTAAACATCCCGAAACACTCGACGCCCTTCATCTAAACCCAGACCATGCAGTTGGAACTCCCTAGCCTGAAGCCCAATCTCTAACACCCTCCACTCTACACCCTGAGCCCTAAAGCATTCAGGAATGCATATAACATCCTTGAGATGAGATGGCTTGAGAAAGCTTTTCGTAATCTTTGAAAGCATCTGCACCAGCCAAGCTTCAGGTAGATCGCACCAACGCACGCTTGGACGGCCCGGGGCTCAGAATACTTCTGTCAGGATCGGGGACTTAGTGCATAGGTTGTAAGTAATTCCCCAAACAGGAACTGTTAAGTGGTCCTCTCCTCAAAAGAAAAGGGAACGCGCCTGGCGGGATGGGTGGCACGCGTCTCGGGAGCTGGGGGCCCTGGATGGGTGGCACGCGGCTCGGGAGCTGTGGGCCCGCGGAGTTTGGATGGGTGGCACGCGCTCGGGAGCTGGGGGCCCGCGAAGTTTGGGTGGGTGGTAGTTTCGATTTTTGGCTATGGCTTCGTGGTCTTGTATTGTTATGAAGCATAAACTATTCTATTAGTCAGGAAGGCCTGAATAATGCATTTGGTGGTGCTGCAAGCAAGCAATATTTTGCCGTGCTCTCAGCCGGCTCCCTTGGTATTTACAATAGGAAACCATGGAAAAAGAAGACAAAACCTATGGTTTTTTTTTGGTATTTGCAACAGCAAACAATTGAAAATAGCGGAAAGCTCATTGGTTTCCTGCTATTTTACAATTGAAAGCCATTGAAAATAGCAAAAACCTGTGTCTTTTTAGTTCAAAACCATTGAAAACAGCAAACAAGCTATGTGTTTTTAATATTTCCAATGGAAAACCATGCAAAATGGCAAAAAACTTATGTGTTTCTCTGTATTTGCGATTGAAAACCATGATTTTAGCTGCTTCGATACACGCATTTGGATGTGCTTTGAAGGACACATTGCCTCCTCTTTTGCTTCGACACAGCACGAGATCTGCTCTAAATTTGCAAGGAAAGCTATCCGAATGCGTTTTTCCACCCCCCTAAAATGCATTTGGGCATGTGTCTCTTTGCTGTGGGCTTGTCGGAAACGACCAAAATGCTCCTTTGATTTTCGAAAACTCTCTTGTGTTTATGGCTTTCCTTAATAAATATCGCACAAAGCCTTAGATTCCGCGAAACCGACAGAGCGCAACTTAGCCGTCGGTAGAAAGCCACAGGCAAATGCATGTTTCCAGCCCTGAAAAACGCATCTGGCTTGTCACGGATGCTTATGCACTTGTGGTCAGTGTCCAGGCACCAATCTAATTTCGATTTTTGGCATTGCTTTCGTGGTCTTGGATTGTTATGAACCAGAAACGATTCTATTACTATGTTTTTTTGGTATTTGCAACAGAAAACAATTGCAAATAGTGGAAAACCCATTGGTTTTTCTGCTGTTTACAATTGAAAACCATTGAAAATAGCAAAAACACCTTTGTCTTTTTAGTTCAAAACCATTGAAAATAGCAAACAACCTAATTATGGTGGAAGTCGGAAAGTTGAAGCGTGTCCACAGGAGCAGCTTGACCCCAAGCCAAAATTTCCAACTTTGATCTCGGAGGCTAAAGTTGGAACATGGTCAGAAGCCCGCCAAAGGGAAAGTTGGAACCTGTATTGCAGAGAGATAGGAATTGCAATTACTGCGACCGCACCAGTATTGCAGAGAAAGAGAAACCACAACTGCTGCGACCGCTCCAATATTGCAAACAGCAAGAAACTGCAATCAATACGACCGCTCCATTATTGCAAACAGAGGGGAATTGCAATTACCACGACCGTTCCAGTGTTGCAAAGAGAGAGAAACTGCAATTACTCCAACCGTTCCAGTCTTGCAGAGGAAGAAGCTGTAATTATTGCGACCCTTCCAGTATTGCAGAGAGAGAAAAACTGGAACTGCTAGGACCCCTCCAGCATTGCGATAGGACCTGAGATAGAAACTGTGGCAAAAAGGGAATTTGCAATTTCTGGATTGTCAGACCTTGACAAGTCTTCCTCCAGGACAGGGGGATTGTCAGACCTTGACAAGTCTTCCTCCAGGACAGGGTTCTTCTCGTGCAGGAAGACGGCTTTCTCCCAGGAGGGGCTAGACCTTTCTTGTGTCAGCACAGGAGGTGCGAGCCAGCTGCCGGCGCAGCGGCGATGAGCGCTGCGACACGGCAGCGGGAGCGGTCAGGACCTGCGACAAAAAAACCTTCGAAGTGCACGACGCTAGAGCGTCCGGATAGCCGAGTAGGCAGCCAGGGTCGAAGAAGCATGAGGATTGGGGAATCTGCAGACTCCTGAAACCACGCCGCTGGCCAGTGCTCTTGGATCAGATTTCTCTGCCGCCTTCCCGCCTCTCTCTCACTCGCTCCAAGCCAGCGTCAGGTTCGTCACGCCGAAGACCACGGGAGCAGGAGCGCGTGCCGCCGGCCCGCGCCAGTAGAAGCAAGGCGATCGACTCTGGGATCTTCATATGCCCCTGCATAAGTCGCTGGCTCGCAATCTCGGCGCTGTCGTGCAGAACGACGAAGGACAGACGAATGCCGGTGTACTCGGCATTCAGAAGCCCGAGACAGGCCTTGTTCGCCGAGGAGCATTTGCGGCCGGATCGCAGCGAGCTCATTAACAGGCCGGCCATTGGCGTGAGTATGCTCGCGGATCCTTATTGGGCCTGCGGAAGAACTTGCAGGAAGGCCTGGCTTCAGGCTTCTTCGGCGCAAAGCTCGTGAATAGCTTGAGGACCTCTGGAGCTCCTTCGACTTGACCTCTCATGTGGACCTTCTGAACCTGGCGGACTATCCCACCCTGGAGAGGTCCCGGGAGACGGTGGAGCAAGCAGTGAAGACGGTCCTGAAGTTTGCGCGGAAGATCTTGGATGAGTGGCAGTTCTTCGCGGCAGGGTACACCAGGAGACGGTTTCAGCAAGGGGGCACTAGTATCTTGCTTGCAGTAGAGATGGGCTCCGAGGTTCAATTCCATCCCTGGAGGACTGGCACGACCCTGGTGGGCTTGAATGCCTTGCTGGAATCCGCAGCCCTCGTCGTCGAGGGCAAAGCTGCAGCCGGGCTGAAGGATGTCACCGTATCGGAGGCCGTCAAGGGAGCGAAGGAAGCTCTGATGAACAACCCCACGGCTCCCAAGCATGTCGTGTCGTTCTTCACCGCATGCCTCGTCGAGAGGGCGGAAGCCACAGCGAAGAAGCGAGCCAGCTCCAGCGGCGCCTACACCGCGAAGGTTCCAGCGATCGCTATGGACTTCACCCCTTCCCCCAAGAAACGCAAGGCCAAGAAGGCTCAGATCGCCGAGGAGTACTGGCAAGGAGTTGGCACGGCAGGTCAAGCACTTTGACCGGGAGAGCGGGAAAAAAGCCTTGGAGACGCTGGTCCAGCAGATCAATGCCCTCCAGCAGAAGTTTGATGACCTCGGCTCGAGCGACTTCATGGAGTTCCTCGCGCGCAAAAAGGTTGAGGAGAAGATCGGCGAGCATAAGGCCGCACTTCGAGCTGGCCAGTGCGTAGCAAAGCTCGTCACTCATCTATAGAACCCCTGACAGACGGGGTCGGCATCCCCCCTGTGTGGACGGCAGTGTGATGACTAGGAATCTTCGACGAAATGTGCCTTGTAGACATGCTAGCGGGTATAGTGCAGAAACTCCACGTAGCAGTTCCATGGGAAGAACACTAGTCGCAGCTGGCCATCGGTGCATCATCTCCACAGCCTTTTCTCCGCAAGAAAAGAAGAAAGTTCTCAGCAGCATGCCGTGGATGACTGTCTACGTCTGCCGAAAGCCTTTGCACAGTGGACCTTTGTGAGCTGATTACTACGGCCACTCCAGTATTGCAGAGACATGCGTGTACGGGGACCCCACGACCATATCGCTAGTCAGTGGTATGACCCCACTCGAGCACTGAAGCCTCCCCATGCTTCTGTATATAGGCGTGTTTGTGTTGGCTCAAACCCTCCCTCCCAACTCGCCCCCCGCCCCCCCGGTTCATAGGGTTGCGGTTTGCGTGTGGGTGTGGTTTCGTTTCAGGGCTTGGTTTCGGGTTTAGGACATACCTGACTAGGCCCCCTGAAGGGGGAGACCAGGCGTAGGGTTTCGCCGAGGTCCCCAATTTTGCAGGGGAAATCCGGCATAGGGTTTAGGGCCTTGCTCCCCAAATTTTAGGGGAAAGCGGGCTAGGTCGGGTTTAGGGCCCAGCGTTTAGTTTTATATTTTTTCCGTCCCCTAATGAGGGGAAGCTGGGCTTAGGGTTACGTTAGTGCTAGGTTAGGTTGTTTCCCCCCCCAGAGGTGCCCTCCCACTTCCAAGCATGATGTCCATATCTTCCATGGCCCGACATTCGTACCATCCACGCTGGGTTTTCTAGCCTGTGCAGTCCGAATGTTCCAGCTTTGGAACATAATGCCAAAATTGGAACAAAATGCATTTGGGCATGTGTCTCTTTGCTGTGGGCTTGTCGGAAGCAGCCAAAAGATCTGCTCCAAATTTGCAAGGAAAGCTATCCGAATGCATTTTTCCAGCCCCCTAAAATGCATTTGGGCATGTGTCTCTTTGCTGTGGGCTTATCGGAAACGACCAAAATCCTTTGATTTTCGAAAATGCTCTTGTGTTTCTATGGCTTTCCTTAATAAATATCGCACAAAGCCTTAGATTCCGCGCAACCGACAGAACGCAATTTAGCCGTCGGTAGAAAGCTACAGGCAAATGCATTTTTCCAGCCCTGAAAAACGCATCTGGCTTGTCACGGATGCTTACGCACTTGTGGCCAGTGTCCAGGCACCAATCTAATTTCGATTTTTGACTTTGCTTTCGTGGTCGTTATGCCGTCACAGATTTCTGCAAAGGTGTTAATGCAGGCACGACTTTTGACTTCGTGCCGATCGCTGCTTTGAGTTTATTCGCTGTTGTAAACGACCACTATAACATGTGTCTCTCTTGTCTTTACGTCAATACTGTTTGGGGTCTTCGCCGGGACTAATGTCATTAAACCCTTAGCTCGGGACCTTCGGGCGCCGTAGAAGAGGAGCTCAAGCAAAACGCCCAAAGCTTTGCCATGCGCTTCGCAAGGACTTCGGTTCGCCGGGTTCATCTACCGCCAGATCTCCATGATGCGAGATTTACGCTGCTCTTCGAAGAGGGTTCGCGACGCTGTGGTGGGCTTTGTCGGACCGTCCACGTTCGAGGCCTGCAGCTCTCAAGGCTTTCGAGGTTTAGGGTTTTTGTTTCTTCAAGTCAAGCCAGCCAAACCCTAAACCCTAAAGCGTAAGCCCTAATTCAGCCTTAAACCTTACAGTAAACCCAAATTAAACCCTAAACCTTAAACCCTAATCAAGCCCTAAACCCTAAACTTAAACCCTAAACCCTGAACTTAAACCCCAAACCCACCGACTCCTAAACCCTAAAGCCCCAGCCCCGCACTCGCATGAGCTCTGCGGCTTCAGGTACTCGTTCCACTGGCCTCCAGCGCTCACGTGAGCCTGCAGCCGGGCTTGTTTAGGGGTTTAGGGTTTAGGGCTTTATGGCTTACGGGTTTAAGGGTTAAGGGTTTATGTAACAATGGGGACATATAGGAAATCAAACGATTGCCGAATAATGGTAACCTGAACTCAACTCCTTAAAAAGAGCCCAGGCAAGTCCCCACCAGTGCTCTCCGGAGCTTGACCTGTTCCCTCGAGTTTGACGTGGAGATGCAGTGCCTCAGAGTCGTGCTGCCGGGCGGCAGCATCGAGAGATGCCAAGAACCCTTAAGCTCTAATCTTGTTTTTGGCATTATTAGCGACCGCATGGCCGCAGCGCTCGCTTGAGGATTTCATTGGTTTCAGATAAAGTATGGTTGTTTTAGGGTTTTTGAGCATCGTGGGGCGGCGGGGTGTAAAAAAGCAGAAAGCACGTGCTCGGTACGCCTGTATTTGTGCTGGGCGGGGCTTCGGGTGCAGGAATTGCTGGCTGGGGCCAGCACTTTCCAAGCACGAAAAGGCACGTTTCGGGGTCACATTGTTTTCTCACAGCTTGTGGTTGATGGTCAGCTGGCTGCCACAAGTTCGGGCTGTGGTTGCACCTGTGCATAGTCGAGAAGCTATCTGTTCACTTGGTGCTTTCCTCGTGCTTGGAGTGCAGAGACTTCGGGACAAGAGACTTCAAGCGACACTTGGAAAGGTTCGGGCGTTGATGCCCTCATCCCAAGTCGCACTAAACTTTCGATGCCACCATGCGTCGCTCGCCCTTGGAAATGGCCCAAACACGAGCAACGCTCGTGGGGACTTCTGGTGGTGGACGGCGTCAGCTGAAACCTTCCATCCCAAACCGGGACCCCAGACCCCTGAAGCGAAGGGTTCCCAGACACTACTTAAAGGATCATGGGACTTAGTAACTAGGGTTATAATTAGGGTAACTATACTTATAACCCCAATTAGGGTACTTATAACCTTACTTACTATTCCCATGATCCTCCAGGTACGCCCCAAGCCTCAACTTCCGAGGAACACTGACCCTTGGCGAAAGACTGGCACTCGGGCGCGGTGGAGCGTCGATCCCTGGGGTGGCACTAAGGCCGGAGTTTTTGGGTGCAGGGTTTGAGGCTTTGAAGGTCTGGGGCTCACGGTTTTCGGGTTCAGGGCCTAAGGTATATGTGTTAAGGTTGTTAGGAGCCAGAGTTGAGATTGTGGGGTTCAGGATTTGGGCGTGTAGCTTTGCCCGCACAAGATCTGTGCAGAGCACACGTTACTGGGCACATAGAAGCTCGATTTTTATGAGGCCCCCGAATCAGGGTTAGTTTTGTTACGGCGAAGCATTGTATTCCGCGTATTGACATGGTATGCAGCATGGTGTAGTCAGCTAGTCACCTAGTCGTTTTTGTCCCCGAAGAGGTTGCCGTCACTGTCTCCCGAAACTTCGCGCAGCCCATCGATCACCATGCTGCTGCGAATGCCATGATCGTCTCGAGCATCGAGTTCGACACCTGCTCCGGCCCGGTGGAGATGGATACTTGAAGGATCATGGGACTTAGTAACAAGGGTTATAATTAGGGTAACTATACTTATAACCCCAATCAAGGTACTTATAACCTTACTTACTAAGTCCCATGATCCTCCAAGGATATCGGGCATCGGATGTACCCGGAGGTCTTCTCCGAGTTTCCGGATCTCAAGGACGCCCGGAAGCTCTCTAAGATAGGGGTCTGAATAGTTAGAATAGGGCTTTGAGGGATTATGATACTGTAGTTAACATAAGGAACCCCCAAAATAGTATTGGTGCTTATTAAGGCCCCTACATTACCCTGATGTTCTAAACACCTAAGCCCTGATCCGAGGAAGCGTCGTCAACAGAAAGTGGGCACGCGAATCGCCACACCATAAATGCTGAACCCAACTCTAAGCCTTTCCAAGCCTTGTTTGAACGAGTAGGCCATGTAACAGATACCGCGTGTCTACACCCCCCCCCAATATTTTCTTCTGCAGAGGTTTCTGAGTTGAGGGTCTCCATTTCCATCTTGCTGGTTTCCGTTACAGCTCTGCTGTGGTTTCCGTTGCTGCGGGATTTCTGTTAACGGTGTCCTTGTCCCCTTCACGTTCGTTCGATCATTACCCCGTTACCATGCACCTCGCCGATACTGTAAACCCTGACCATTACACCTCAATGCCCTGCACCCTGAACTCATAGGAGGCCAAAAGGGGTTTTAGCATATGGGGGTGTAGTAGGGATTAGGGTTCCCATAATAGGGTTCATATTAAGGAATCCCTGCCCCAAGAATCTTAAACCCCCCTTTTGGCCTCCCATCATGAACCATTCTACCCAAACCTTGCAACACCCCGGGCCTCACAAGCTCAAGGTAATCAAGGTCTTGGTTTTCCCTTCGCGGTCATCTCTGCTGGCCCTCTATATCCCCCTGTCATCCCTGGCATAAGATGTTTTATGGGGGTTTAGGATGTAGGGGTTGCACCTGGAGTGTTGGGTTGCTGGTTTTGAACTTAGGGCTTAGGCTTGGGACTTAGGGCTAGGATCACTTTGCAGGGCTCTCAGAACAGAACCTACTGGTGCGAAGATGCCGCACTTAAGGTTTTGGGAGTTGGTTATCCACTCAGGGATCTCACATCAGACTTACACGTGAAGAGTCAGTTGCGTTGCACCCAAACCCTGAACTTCGGACCCTTAAAGCCAGACTCATTCCCAACTCCAAAAGCCTCAACCTGCAAGCTCCGAAGCCTCCAGGACGCCGGAACCCCATGCAGACCCTATAGGGGATTGCGGGACTTGGTAAGTAGGTTGTAGGCGGGTTTGCAAAAACACCTTGATAATTGGGGTTACTGTACTTGTGACACATTATTTAGCCTACCTGCGAAGTCCCTTGATTCCCGAAGTACACTCTGGTTAAGCTCTATTTAACCCTATTTCAAAAGCTATGAGGATCCCGGTAAAGTCGTCCCTGGATTCCCTGAGTTGTCATCAGGACTGCCACCTGATGGTGGTGGCCTCAGCCCGGTCAGTACTGGACTTGCGGAAAGTAGGCTTAAATTCGGGCTATGTGCAGTAACCCCATCTCCCCTAAACTGTAACCTTAAACCTCGAATCCCAAACCCAATTAAGGTACTTATATCCCGACTTGCAACCTACTTGCGAAGGCCAAGGGTTTACACGCAGATTTTAGAAGGCCTGCCGCAAGACGTTTCTAAAGATGTTGGAGGTCTTATGCAGGTCAGCTGCCTCGGGTCTAGGATCTACAGCTCTGCTGGTATTGCCCCTAAACCCTAAACCTAAGAAGTAAGAATCCAAGATTAAAGGAGGGACCCTTAATAAGGACCCCTAGGTATATACCCTTAGTATAGCTATTATATACCCATTATATAGCCCATTATAGGGTAGGGGTCCCCGTTAAGGGTCCCTCCTTTTCCCCTTCCCTTATAGACCCTTTACAGGAACCCTAAGAGCCCTAAATTAAGGGTCCCTCCTTTTCCCCTTTGAAAGAAGTCTGGGCTTCGAATTTCAGGTTCGGGTGCTGCGAACCTGAGGAAACCCAGCTGCACGCCTATGCGACGACCTGGTCCAAGATCTGGCGCTGCCGAACTCATGCAGGCGCTGGCGTTCTCAAGATCGAATCCTCTAACCACTCCTATATCAACTAGACCGGGGTTTGGGGGTATATTTTACTATGAATATAACAAGGAACCCCGCAAAATCCCTATTGAAAAGGCCCGTATGGTACCAGAGGCCGCCGGAGGGATCCTTCCTTTGGGAGCCTCGAACCCCAGACTCCTCCAGCGCCTGAATCCCTATTGGGGTTTAGGGTTTAGGTGTTAGGGTTTAGGGTTTAGGGGTTAGGGTTTGGGGGTTAGGGGTTAGGGTTTAGGGTTTAGGGTTTGGGGTTTAGGGGTTGGGGTTTGGGGGTTGGGGGTTTAGGGTTTAGGGTTTAGGGGTTTAGCAGACTCGAAACTTTTGCAAAAGCCCAGCAGGACCCAATCTCTGCGACCTCAGCCTTCAGGTGCCGCCGCAGCTGCGGCCTACTCGCCGCCGCTTCAGCCGTCCAGGTCTCGGCTAGAAAAGGGAACCTTCCAGTGTGCTTTGACCTGTATTGATGTCGGGGCCGGAATAAGTACCAAGATTACTTATTGGGGTTCCTCATGATAACTCCACGACTAAAGAGCCCGAAGCCCTATTCTAATTATCAAGGCCCCCCCCCAAGTTAGGGTTCCTTAGTAGAACTCCACTACTAAAGAGCCCGGGTTCCTTATTATTACTCCACTACAGTATTAATTATTAAGGCCCCTAAATCATGCAGGGTGTCAGGTTTTAGCGGCCAAGGGTTCCGGGTTTGAAGGTTAGGGTTTGGAGCTTTGGGTTTGAGGTTTCAGGCTTTAGGGGGCTCAGGGTTCAGGGTTTGAAGGTTTAGGGCTTAGGGTTTCAGGCTTTAGGTGTGTTCACAGGGACCCACCCATTGCGCGCTCCAGCACCCATAAGCAGGTCCCACAGTAGTTCAAGGACGCAGAACAGAGCGGGAAAGCAGAGTTTAAGGTTTGGAGGTTGATGGTTTCGGGCTTTGCTGCTTCCGGTTCAGGGCTTTCGGGCGTTGCCAGGTGGGGTTGTTACACAAGGCTCCTGTGGCCTACCTACTTGAAGTGGTGGTCGGCGATAACTTGAAAGGGTCCAAAGGGCACCACAACCTGGAGCAGTCCCCTTGAGTTTTCGATTAGAGTTTAGGCTTTAGGGCTGAGCGTTTAGGGGTGCACTAGGCAAAGCTAAACCCTCAAGCCAAAACCCGCAAGTTCACTGCTGCGACCTTGGGGGTTGAGGTCTCTTAGGAGTACTTAGAAATAATTTCTAGTTTGGGGTTATTATAACCCCTAAGAAACAGCTAAAGTCATAATTTTTGCTAGGGTTTTAAGTTCAGTATAGGTCTCTGGAAACAAAAGCAGAAGACGCACAAGGATCATCATGCTTAACCCGAAGCCCCCCTGCGCGAAGCACTATTACCAATACCCTAAACCCTAGCACTCTCAACCCTAAACCCCCAAGACCCTAAACCCCTCAACCCTAAAACCCTAAACTTCTAAACCCTAGCACTCTCAACCCCAAACCCCCAGGATCCTCAGCCCTATACCCTCATACTCTGAAACCTCCATACCCTAGTACCCTACACCCTCAACCCTTTCTGCCGATGCTTCCGAGGCAATGTGCTGCTGGGTGACGAGGAGACCCGCTTTGAGCGAGGTGCTGCTGAAGAAGTCGGGGTTTTCTTCTCGGCAAGGTGCTATAACGCCTACATATTTCTTTTCACTGGTAAATGCTGTAATGTTGTAGTGGTATTGCAGTATATGCTTAGACTACGGATGGATTTAAAGCGATATGTTTGATGCCGACGGACATGCAGGCGACCTCGCGATTCTTCGCTGCGTGGAGGGTGATCGCGAGGTCCTCCTGTACGGCTTAGTGGAGCGCTTCGAGCCTGCGAAGACGCAGTACAAGGTGAAGCGCTGCAACCGGCCAAACTGCAGCCGAGAGAACTGCGACTACCTGCATCCCGGCGAGGCCTCAGGGCTCCTAAACCCTAAACCCTAAACCTTATACCCTAACTAAAGTATCCCTAAACCATCCTAAACCCTAGACCCTAAGCCCTTATTCTAATTAGAGTATAAGAGACCCAAAGAGACCATAGTCTGATGGTTTAGGCCCCTAGAGAACCTGCATCCTCGTGAGGAGGTGCAGGAGGCGCTCTTCACCCTCAGTGTCTTGCTCTCGGAAGCTAGGTGGCAACTTGGAAAACTTTTGAATTTCCCTTATGGTTGCAACAGAGGTACCTATTCATAAATACTTTTCAGAGCCCCAAAACTACAACCCAGGAAATCAGCTGCCTGGCCCAGCGCCATCAGTCCGACGCCTTGAGCAGAGCACCGGTGGGGGCCTTCCGTCTGCAGCTGATCGGCATTCCGGTCGTCGACCGCCAGAACCTGGACCTTGTGAGGCAGCTACTATAGGGGCCTAGATAATTGCCAATACTATTTTGGGGGATTCCTTCTTATAGCTATAGTATCACGGGCCCCAAAACCCTATTCCAGTCTCTTTTCTGTCCCATTTCGTTCGCTCACTGGTCCTCCTCCGTTCTCTTCGATTCTGCGCTCTCCGAACCCCTAAATCCCAACCGAACCCGCAACTCCAAACAAAACCCCAAACCCGAATTCTCCGAACCTAAATCCTAAACCCTAAACCTTTGTCCTAGTTAGTTGGGTAACATTTTATATTTTCTGGGTACTCACGCCCAATCGGGAAGAAGAATGTACATTTTTATTCCTATCCCAACCGTGAACAAGAAACCCTACACAAATCCGTTGACCCTCCACAGTTCCAGGCAGCTCCCGGAAAAGCTTCGCACACGCCAGGGCCGTGCTGAGTCTTCTCCTGTCGCAGCACACCTCACCCAGCTCTTGGCCTGCTATAAGTCTAAGTTTTATGTTTTCTTGCTGGGTTACGTGTGTGATGATTTGTAAGCTTGGGCACAGCTCTTTTTTTTTTCTGGAGATTTCGGTAACTGAACTTTACACCGTGCGCTCGCCGTTTTTGCTTCGCATTGAAGGCTATTGCTACTTTTAGGGTTTGTTGACAGTCGTGCCGTAAAGCCCAAAACCCCAAACCCTAAACGCCCCGAAGAATAATCAACGCCCTAGGCCCTACACGCCAGCCCTGAAAGCCTTAAGCCCTAAACCCCACAAAGCCCTAAACCCTAGAAGCCCTTAGCCCTAAATCTAAACCTCGACACTCCAAAAGCCCCAAAAACCTCAACACTAGATGCCAGAACCTTAAACCCTACACCCTAAACCCTAAACCCTAAAGCCTAAACCCTAAACCCTAAACCCCTAAACCCTCTACCCTCTTAACGACGGAGTGGAGTTTTGGTTTTGGTTCCATGAGCAGCTCAGGTTGCAGGCTCCGAGCGTGCCTGGCCTGGGAGGATTCATTTCTTTTTCAGGGTTTAGGGTTTAGGGTTTAGGGTTCAGGGTTTAGGGTTCAGGGTTTAGGGTTCAGGGTTCAGGGTTCAGGGTTTAGGGTTCAGGGTTCAGGGTTCAGGGTTTAGGGTTTAGGGTTTAGGGTTTAGGGTTTAGGGTTCAGGGTTTAGGGTTCAGGGTTTAGGGATTAGGATTTAGGGTTTAGGGTTCAGGGTTCAGGGTTTAGGGTTTAGGGTTTAGGGTCCTTCAAAGCTTAGGGTTTAGCGTTTAGGGTTTAGGGTATTACGGTTGTCGGCCCTGCAAAGGTTTGTGGCTCTTGGGGGATTCAGGGTGCTTTAAGGGTTCAGGGATGATCCTTTTGGCGATTTAAGTTGTTTTTGGGGGGGTTCAGGAGTATTTTGGTTTAAAGGGATTTAGGATTTGGTGGAGGTCCTCTGAAGGGTTTTCATGTTACAGTTCCATAATGGTAATATAGTGTAGTATTGTAAAGTAAAGTATGGTATAGCATAGTGCAGTACAGTATAGCATAGTATAGTAAAGTGAAAAGCATTGAAAACCCCGAAGTCCCAGAATCAGGTCCAGCAGGAGGAGAAAGAGAAGCGGCCCCTTGCAAGCGTCGCGCAAGTGGATCGGGCCATCAAGCATGGGGAATACAAGGCAGGGTTCAGGGGACTTAGTAAGTAAGGTTATAAGTCCCCTGATTGGGGTTACAAGTACTTATAAGTATAGCTACCTTATTTATAACCCTAGTTACTAAGTCCCATGATCCTTTTTAAGTACAAGGCAGGGTTCAGGGTTTTGTTATACGAGGGAGCATGAGACTTCGCAAGCCGAGGTCAGAAGTACTTCACTTGGAGGTAAACATATTTCAGAAAACCCTAATGTAGGAACCTGATTAAGAAGCCCTGGCCCTATAACTTTTTTCGGTTCATATTTTTAAACGAACCCCAATACAGACCCAGCGTTTCTTAATCAGGTTCCTATATTAAACCCCAGATTACAGCCCTATTCATAGCCTGCCGACTACATCCCCGTATCCTTCAAGCACTGGGAAGGCATGGTTCGGGATTTCTCCAAGCGCCCAGCAACACAAGATGGAGACTCTAAACCCCAACCGCAAGAACTGAACTCCTTAATCCCTGCACACTTCATTTGCACCTCATCTGCACCTCAAGCCCTTGAAGGAACCCTAAACCCTAAACCTTAAACCCTTAAAGGAACCCTCAGAACGACGGCCCTAGATCCGTAACCTCCGAGAATCTGAAACCCTAAGCCCGAAACCCCCTAAGCCCTCAACCCTACTACAGCGGCCGACATAGTTGTCAGTACTATTCCTTCGGGTTCCTTATTCTGCTTATGTTATGGAAGGGCCCAAAACCCTATTCTAATCATTCAGGCCCCGATATTAAGCCCTTATTTTAGCCCTTATGGCAACCCTTTCAAAGGAACTCTTTAACGGAACTCTATTCTAATTATTAAGGCCTCTACATCAAACCCTGAGGTCACCGGTACAAGCATCAACGAATTGCAGCTTGCCGGGCTCCAGTGCGGACTTCAGCACAGCTTCTCGGTGGTCCAGGGGCCACCAGGCCGGCTGGGTTTAGGGGTTGTGGGGTTGTGGGGTTTAGGGTTTACGTTTTAGGGTTTTGGGGTTTAGGTTTTAGGGGGTTTTGGGGGTCAGGGGCTCTTTATGGCTTCCTTCAAGGATACGATAACAGATGCCATAAGGGTTCTATGAGAGCTACGCTACGGGATCTAGAAGGGGTTTTGGGTTCAGGGTTACATACAGATTTGGGTTTTGGGGTTCTGGCATCAGGGACTTGGGTTTGTAGGCTTTGTGCATGCGGTTAGATGCAGGGAGAGGGCCCTGGATTACTCTTCAAGACGCTACAAGGCATCGGGGTTCGGGAAACCAACGTACTTAAAGCCTACTTCTCATATCCGGTAATCCTTACCTTAACCCTGAAGAACCTACCTTTTTAAGGATTGTATAAGGAAACCATAATAGGGAACCCTAAAAAGGTAGGTTCTTCAGGGTTAAGGTACCCCTCAAGCTCTAAATTTTCAACCTCAATGCCCAAAGCTTCAAGGAACTTGGATCCTCGGAAGGCCACACTTCTCAAGGACCAGACCTCAGGAACCCTACTTGAAGGATCATGGGACTTAGTAAGTAGGTTATAAGTAGAGTTATAAGTAGTAAGTAGGTAGTAAGTAGACTTCTAAGTACCCTAAAAGGGACCCTAATTGGGGTTATGGTACTTATAAGTCCCGAAAATAACCAGTTACTAAGTCCCCTGCCCCTCCAAGTAAACCCTTTCTCCGGAGCCCTGGGAGTTGCAGGTACGGGTAAAACCACCTTCCTGGTGCACCTGGTCACCGCGCTCGCCAACCTCGAGTTGCTGGGTTTTTCTTTAGAGGTGTTGACAGGATGTTAGAGGCTCTTATAGAAAGTTTTGTTAAAGAACCAGGGGTTTTTGGAGGATGTTACAGGCTCTTCTAATAGGAACCTTTGTATAAGAACCCTCCGGGACCCTCGTATAACCCTTCAGTTCCTAATCAAAACCTCAGCCTGAACCTTAAAAGGCCCGAATCCCCACGAAAAATCTTAAACCCTAAACCCCTAAACCGCCCTGAACCTTACTATAAATCCGAAGCCCTGAACCCTAAACCCCAACAAAAAACACTGAACCCGAACCCTAAAGCCTAAACCGCTAAAAGGCCTTAAACCCTTCAAAGGCCCTGAATCCCTATTAAAAATCCTAAACCCTGGACTCTGAAAAGGCCTTGAACCCTAGTGTAAATCCAAATGCCAGGCTGGATCCGACCTTGCAGCGCTTCCGGGAAAGGCCCTTCGGTCAGGGTTCAGGGTTTAGTTTGGGGTTTTAGAGTTTAGGGGGTTTCGAGGTTTCGGATTTAGTTTGGGTTGGGGGTTTAGAGTTTAGGGTCAAGGGTTCAGGGTTTAGTGTTGGGATTTTGGGGTTTAGGGTTTAGGGGGTTTAGGGGTCCAGGGTTTAGGGGTTCTAGAGTTTAGGGTCTAGTTCTCGGGTTGAGACTAATACTTCATGAAGAGGTCTGACGAAACAGTAGCAGTATTGACTAGTTGAAACCCCAGCGAACCAGGTAACGCGGTGTATTCGGGCTGTGTAGGGTTTGCATAGAGTCTAGAGTCACAGGTCTGCATAATCAGCAATAAGATTCCCCCATGGCCACTACATCATTATGCTGCACCAGTTCATGATCGGGGGCTTCATTCAGGTCTTTCACAGCCTGTGTTGGCTTTGAAGGGGCTTTACATGCAAAACTCTGCTTCGAACTCCAACCCCCCTGAACCTCTAAGCCCGCGTCAGTCTTACAACCCCCGAAGCCAAAACACCGAAACCTTAACCCTAAATCCTAAACCCTGAACCCCCTAAACCCTGAACCTTAGGGTTTTCGAGGTTCAGAGCGTAGTAAACCCTTTTTCTTCCTCTGAGGAATGCGCCGACAAAACTGGCCGCAGAGGAGCGCACTGGGAGGATACTGGTCTTGCCGGCGGCATTAGGTTTGAGGGAATTCGGACTTGGGGCTTTTAGTCTTCAGGGCTTCAGTCAGGGTTCAGGGCAATAATTAGGACTTGGGCTTATGGTCTACTTGGAGGATCATGGGACTTAGTAAGTAAGGTTATAAGTACCTTAATTGGGGTTATAAGTATAGTTACCCTAATTATAACCCCAGTTACTAAGTTCCATGATCCTCTAAGTAAAACCCTAAACTCCCATAGATCCCTTAGAGTACCCTTATGGATCCCTTTATAAGAACCCCCAACCCCCGGAGTTTAGGGTTTAGGGACCTGGGGCCAGTTTTTCGATTGCTTTAGAGTTTAGGGTTGATTTTGGGACTCAGGGTTGATAGGGTTTAGTTTAGAAGGGGCCCCCACCCTGCTAATAGTGGTATAATAGGAATATAATGGGGCCCTACTATAATCCTTATAGCCACTATTACAGGGTGGGGGCAGCTTCTAAGGTTTAGTTTTTTCTTTCAAGCTTTAGTTTTAGGGCCCATTCGCTGCAGGGTTTGTTGAGGGTTTAGGTTTTTCTCTCAGAGTTTTTGTCTGGGTTAGGGCTCATAAGTACAAGGCGCATGGGGTTTGGCGATTCAAGCGTTTGCTTTTGGGTGTGTGGTTCGGGGTCATGGCTTTTACTGTATTTCCCTCAACCCTAAACCCTAAACCCTAAACAGTTTGCAGTCCGCTGGCTTTGCTGCTGGCCCGGTGAAAAGGGGCCGAAGGGCCTGAGAAACTGTCGGCCGCTGGTGAATTGGTGAGTTTTCCTGGTGGGCCATATGGGTGGTTGTCGAAATTAGGGTCCCCTCTTTGGGTCGATATTATAATACGGCACCTAATATTTAGGGTACCCACAAGGGACCACAATTCTGACAACCACCCATATAGTGGTAGGATCTTTGGGGCGCTGTTTCAACCGCTAAGCGCTGGGCCCTAGAAGCGAACAGCGGTGTCAATACTAGTAGGGGATGATCAGGTAAGCACCTGAAACCCTGAACACTTAAACCCTAAATTACCCTAAACGCTGACCTCTCCACGGCCCGCGGACCTTAGATGCAGTTGCACAAGAGAGGGCAGAGAAATACCCAAAAGTACTAGGTTGACATTTGGGAGTTTCCGAAAATAGGGGACCCTACTATAGTACCCTAAATAGTAGGATCCTTATTATAAGGACCCCAAAGCTTAAGGTACCCCTAATCTTCGGAAACTCCCATTTAGGGTCCAGGAACGAGGGTGCAGGGCTTGGGATCGTCGGACCCGAGCTTTGAGCGAAAGGCAGGATAGGTGGGTGGCTGTCAAAGTTAGGGTCCCTTTTTTGGTCCCGTATTGAAACACGGCACCAAATATTTAGGGGGGTTTAGGGCTCAACCCTAAACCCTAAACCCTAAACCCAAACAGGGGGCCCTAATTTTGACAACTGCACATCTGTTGCCTTAGATCCTTCTGAACCCAAAGCCTTCGAAACTCCAAAAACTCCGAGCCCTAAGCTCCAATCGCCCTTGTAGTAATGTTTATAGACCCCTTTAAAGGAACTCCTTAAAGGGCCCTTAACCATTAGGGCCCCTGCACATAGATGGGAGTTTCCGAATCTAGGGGTACCTTAAGCTTTGCGGTGCTTACAATAAGGATCCTACTATTTAAGGTACTATCTTAGGGTCCCCTAATTTTCGGAAACCAGCTAGCAGACCCGGAGTCGGAGCACCCCGACAACCGAGGTGACGACGCCGTCAAATCAGGCAGCCGACGAATGTCTGCGCAAACTCGTCCAGGACGGGCCCCTTGCGATGACGACCGAAGTCGTCTTTGCGGGCGATCCTAGTCGCAACAGCTGTCATCAGCTGCACGACATAAGACATACGAGAAAAGAAGCACGACCCCTAAACCACTGGCCTTCAGCTGCTGAAAAGAGCCTCTGACGCAGCGTCTATGGTTTCAAAGCCAGCTGCGCTGCGACAGGGCACGACGATCCCTGAGCAGTACATCACCAGGGTGTACGCCCGGACGATCGAGTACAAGTATGGCAGCAAGCTGCGGGGGGATCCCTTGGACCCTTGTCCAAGGCTGCTCTGGGGTGAAGGGCTTGGGATAGCGGCAGGCCTCTCTTCAAGTTCGGTGAGGAAGTGCTCCAATCAAAAGCGGAGAGTAGGATACTGGAATGATCACTGATAAAGTAGTACTGTACCGGTACTCTCCAAGTGGTTACATCAAGGGAGTTTGATTAGTCGATGCACGGTGAGAGCCGAACCGGCGTCGCAGCATCGACCTGTAGTGAATAACTCAGGATTCCAACGTCTCCCGAACGGAGCACAAGGCGCATCTGGGTGCTGTTGCAGCTGCATGTTCCGAGCTGTGACCAGCCCCCTTGAACCCTAAACCCTGAAGCGTATCAGGTGGCAGATGATCTGCAACGCCCCAGACCCTTCACCTCTGAACCCTAAATAGATCCACAAAGGTTGCCGATGATCTGCAACGGCACTCCTTGCACTTCAAAGTCATACACAACAAGGAGCTCTTGGCGAAGTGAGATCTAAGATTTCGCGCATGTTCCCTGATAGCAACATATCAGAAGTCTGAGGTCATAGCCGGGCAGAACTGAGCCATTCTGAAGCCTTCTTGCCAGGACGTGCAGAGCCTTGAGAGCAGGAGTATTGTGCGGCAGTTCGAGTACGATCAGGCACCGGGGTAAATCCCTAGGATGATACCCATGCCTTCCCTCGAGAAATCTTTCAAGCATTTTTGGAAACGTTGGGCAGGTTGAGCACAGTTTTGGAGCTCGTATGATGTGCATGCCGGCTGCCTTCCGCAGAAAGGCTTACGAGGCAGCGGAACAAGCCATTCTGGCAAAGACCAAAATCGTGTTCCTTAGCTGCAGTGAGGTGCGGCTGTGAGAACGGTTTGATAACGACCAGGTGCAGCTTGGAGTAGCTGGCTTTTGTAACATCAGAACTCCACGCTTCCCGAAAGAAGTGTTCAGATTCTGGATCACGGCATGTCAGGGCGCGGGGCTTCGGGTTTGGGGTTTATGCTCAAACTACTTCCGTATAGCCCCTATGTAGGTGTGGTAAGGCATTCTGGCTACTTTGGTTGGTAAAGCTGCCTGTAGTGAAGCCGATAAAACCCTGTAGCACCCTGTATCTCTCTTTGAATCTCTCTAGAAACTGAAGTAGAAGCCAGAAAGTCGGAACATTGATGTCCTCATGCCCTTCAGGTAAAGTAACGCTAGGTAGGGCTTTGGGACATGTTATATTTTCCCTTATTGGGCTTAAGAGGATCTTATTTACTAATATTTTTCAAAGGCTTCAAAAGCCCCACCTAGAAAGGGTATAGGGGCTCCCAGCACTCATCATCCTAAACCCATGTTCCAACTTTCTGGGGTTCACTCTTACATAGGGGCCTAAATAATTTTCCTATACTATTTTTGGGGGGTCCTTATAGTTATAGTTAAATATGCCCCAAAGTCGTATTCTAATCATGAAGGCCCCTATATTACTGAGGCCCGTTTCTGCCCAGGATCACAACCTGCAGCTCTGCGCTGTCGCATGGGGCCCTGAAAGAGGCACCGAAGAGATCGGACAAGCAGAAGAAAGGCCGGCACTTGTTATGAATAGAATATGGTTTTTGCGGACCTTTGAGTAGCAGAGTAAGGGTGTTTTGATCCTCGATAGTTTAGGATTTAGGGTTTCAAAATTAGATGGGTTTGGATCAAAAAGTGGCCTTGAGGGAGCTGCCGGTTGCAGTGTGTGGAGTCTTGAGGGCCCCCAGGTCTTTGTTGACGTGTGAGTGTTGCAGTGGAATCCTGGTGCTGTTTGCACACTTGGAGGATCATGGGACTTAGTAAGTAAGGTTTAGGGATCCTTAAAAGGGATCGTTAAAGGGTTCCTTAAAGGGATCTAGAGGGTTTAGGGTTTAGTGTCTACTTGCAGGATCATAGGACTTAGTAAAGTTATAAGCACCTTAATTGGGGTTATAAGTATAGTTACCCTAATTCTAACCCTGGTCACTAAGTCCCATGATCCTTTAAGCAATGTCGGCTGTACTCTGTTTGCGCTGGAGAAAAAGCCCTGACGCAACTTCAAAGATTGACACTCAGGGTGTGCTTGATGGCCTATGGGTAGTTATAAACGCGGCGATGTGTACTTGTAGAAGCGTATGCAGCCCTGTACAATGTAAAGGCCCTCTACCTGCTTATAGAAGTTCTTGAAGCTGTTAAAGACGTACAAAATCTGCACGCCTAAAGCAGGCCCTGGCCTGGCTTTCCGGTCTGTGATCGTGGATGAGTGTGCTCAGGCATGCTGGGGGTGTCAGGGTGGGTGGCTTTGCAAGCGGTTGGAGTGGAGGGTGTAGGGTGACTACAAGATGTCTGCAAAGTTACCATAAGCGCTACTGTAGCTTTAGGGTTCGGAGCTTGAGCTGGAGGGTCTTAGGCATTGGATCCGTGGCCGAGGCCCGAACACGCGGCATGCTCCAGGTTTCTGGTGACCAGGAATAGTTGAGTGCGGCAGCCTCAACAACTTGTGAAATGATGGTTTAAGATTGGTAAACGCGCGTTCTAAACCGTGAACCCTAACACCTAAGCCCTAAGGCGCCCATCCAGCTCCCTAACCGCATGCCCATTCCCAAGACTGTCAACCCTAAACCGAGCTCCCGCAACTCTGCCACAGAGGTCTGGACAATTTTGTGAGCAGTTGTTAAGCTGCCCTTAGAGGTTCTTGTCTAGTTCTGCTGAAGGTACACCATACCTTAACCTACCAAGCCCTACTTTTCTGTAGGTTCTTATTATAAACCCTAATATGGAGTTTAGAGGGACCCACAAAACAAGTAGGCTTTGGTAGGTTAAGGTAGAATCTCCAAGGTAAGCTATAGGATTACTAAGGCCCCTATATTACAGTACCCTTATAGATCCCTTATAGTAACCCTTATAGACCCCTTTATAAGGCCCCTTCCATGCGAACCAGAGCACAGATTCTGTCCTCCCTCCCTGTGCCGCGACCAGGCCACGGAACCCGAGGTCGTCTTGCCACTCTTGCGCCGCCTGGCTGCCGGGTCTGGGTTTAGGGTTTAGGGCTTTTAAGGGTTTAGGGTTTCTAGAGTTTAGGGTTTTTTCGGGTTTCGGGTTTAGGGCTTCTAAGGGTTTAGGGTTTTGTAGGGTTTAGGGTTTTTTAGGGTTTTTCGGGTTTAAGGCTTAGGGCTTTTGCGGGTAGGGGCCCGGAATAAAGCAAAATGTAGTATACAGCTACCCACAGACCCCCGGTTTGACCAGTCACATACCGGCACTTCATCTAAAAGTTGAGGGTCGAAGGGGGGATGAGCTGAGTATTGAGAACTTCGAGTCCAGAGCATTTTGGCGTTTCGGGTTGAGCATTTGGGAGTTTATGGGAGGCAGCATAATCATAGTGGAACATACCCCCAAACCCGATCGTAACTGATCAGACCTGTAAACATGTCTCACAGGAATGAGGGTCCCGTTCTAGTACCCTGGCTTCGAATCCCAGGGGCGCAAGACCGGGCGATTCTGATCGGTGACCACAAGCAGGTGCGAGGGAAGCTTATCGTTGAGAGTTGATACCCAGAGTTATGGGTTTAGGGTCTAGTGTTTAGGTTTTAGGACTGAGTCCTGTTTTTTCCCAAAGTTCCGGAGACTACAGCTCTGCCTTTGCGCCTTCAGTGCCAGAGGGGTTGAGGTTGGCTTTGGTTCGGGTCTGCGGATTCGGACAGTTTAATGGCCACGGGTGCGGGCAACGAGCTTTCTGGGCTATTTCGGGTGAGGACCTTTCAATCAGATGGTCTTCTCGGGTGTACAGTGGCTTTAGCTTGTCGTGTAGTACCTGTAGGTTCTATGGTCATGGCAGTGCAGAGGCAGCAGATCCTCCGGCCTGAAACCCTTTTATCTGCAATCTCCGGCCCTCACCTCCACACCCCTCCCGCAAGCAGGAGCCCGTCGCCCGAAATCAACTCCCCCCCGTCGAGGAACTGATGTCAGGGCGCTTGAGTAATTAGAACAGTGTTTTGGAGTATATTTCAGAAGAAGGTGATACTATCACCAAGTATTCCGACCCATAATTTCAAGAACCTAAACGTCTAGATCCCAAAAGCAAAGCCGCTCAGCTCGGACCTGTGGTGACCGAGCACAACCTCTGCAAGGCATACCTCGTCATGCTGGAGAGGCGCGTGGATTCAGGGCTTCCGTTCTTACCTTTGGTTAGTAGGGAATGGAAGAACGGTAGTAATAGTAGTTATAGTTGTACCCCATTCCTCCATTCCCTACTAACCAAAGGTAAGCGTTTAGCGTTCGGGGTTTAGGACTCTGACGTGATGCTGCGCTCTCCAATCCCCCCCCAAGGCCCTAATGCATGCTATAGTCGGGGCTTAAATAATTACCAATACTGTTTTGGGTAGCTCCTTCTTATAAGTATAGTACAATATGCCCCAAAACCCTGTTCTAAATACTAAGGCCCCTGTATTAAAGCAGCCTTATAGATCCCTTATAGTAACCCTTTAAGGGCCCCTTAAAAGGGAACCCTATGGCCGGAGCCTAGAAGCCCGGAAAAGCTCCTGAAGCCCCTTGAAATCCGAAGACCCCGAGCCCCAAGGCCCTCAACCCTAAAGCCTAAAAAAAAAAAAACCGTAGTAGATCCTAAACCCCTACTTGGAGGATCATGGGACTTAGTAAGTAGGGTTAGAAGTACCTTAATTGGGGTTATAAGTATAGTTACCCTAATTATAACCCTAGTTACTAAGTCCCATGATCCTTTAAGTAGACCCTAAAACCTAAGCCCTACACCCCTGGACCCTAAACCCCTCAACCCCCCAAACCCCCAAACCCCTAAACCCCTAAACCCCTAAACCCCTAAACCCCTAAACCCAAGTAGTATGGCCCTAACTAAACCCCCCGGAACACTTCGTAAAACGACACTCGGAGCTTCTCATTGAATCAAGGCGAAGCCCGCAACCTGCACCCGAAGATCATCAGAGTTTCAGAGCTTCGGGGTTTCAGAATTGTGGGGCTGGGGAATTGGATTTTGGGGGTTTCAGGGTGTGGGGTGGGCATTGTTTTGGTCACCTTCGACCCTAAAACCCAAACCCCTCAACCTTAAACCCCAAACCCTAACCCTCAAACCCAAGACCCGAAACCCTAACACCCTCAAACCCTAAACCCTAAACGCTAAACCCCAAACGCTAACCCTCAAACCCTAAACCCTGAGTTTTTTTTCCGCGTAGTTGCTGTAGGGTACCTCCCTGATCGCCTTTGACCCTAAGCCATAAACCCCCGCACCCTAAACCCTAAACCGTAGCTCCCTGAAAGGCCCATCCTCGAGAGGCTCGCGAACCGGAAGCCTGCTAGCAAAGAAGGCCGGGATCAAACAGCAATAGGGGAGTTTTCGAAACTTAGGGGTGCCTTTAAAGGGGATCTATAAGGGTTCTATAATGGGTTTAGGGTCTAGGAGTTTCCGAAAGTTAGGGGTACCTTATGTCGGGGGTCCTTATAATGAGGATCCTACTATTTTAGGATATCATGACATGCTTCTACTATAGTATAGTTCTCGCATGGTGTAATTGTAGTACAACATAATTATAGTACAGTATAATACAGTATAGTTATAGTATAACAGAGTTATAGTACAGTATATCTATATGGTACAACTTGGTATAAGGTCGTATAATGATTACGACCCCTACTGTGTCCATGGGATCAGACAGTAATACGGGAGCCTTGATTCAGAGTCCTTGATTCTTTACTAGTCTTATTCTATGGATTTTATGACAGGACCAGGGCTTCTCAGCCAGGTTCCTACATCATCCGCAATTCTGAGAAGCTTCTACGAAGCTTGTGTAGGGGTTTCATGGGGCTTGTAGGGCCAAGGATCCTTGCGCAGTCCCAATATACATCACCATCACCATGGGGCATATTGCCCCAAAAGCACGTCTCCAGTTTTCGGCGAGATGATAATTCCATCTAGCATGAGACACTATCGACCAAAACCCTACACTCTACTTGTGTAGGTCCCAAAAGACGGGTTCGCCCAGAGCCCTAAACCCTGAACCTTACACCAAACCTTAACGGTTAAGCCTTTCTTATGAGCCCTAAGCCGAATAATCAAACCGCTCCCTTTGCCCATTATCAAACCCTAAGCCGCTAAACCCTAAACCCCCAAACAACCCCCAAACCCTAAACCCGTAAGACAAAACGGCAACGCAGCCGTATTTATCTAATCCATGAGTATACAAAGGGAAAATTCATTGATTGAACATATCTATATAGAATGGAATTGTATTCTTTTAAACTCTCAATAGCTAAGATAGCTCTATAATATAGCATAATCTAATACAATATAATATAACGTAATATGTAATGGCTTTTACTGCAGGGCCGGGGCGGAGCCTCGTCTCGACGATGCTCGAGAAGCAGTACCGCATGCATGACGCCAGGGGTGTCTGTCGGGAGTTTTCTGGACAAGGTTTAGAGGAGGGTTTTGGGGCTTTAAACCGAAGATGGAGATAGTGTTATGTGTTAAGGCTGTATAGGAGTTTATTGCATGAGTTTTTGCAGGTTTGTTGGCTTCAGACGGCTGAGGTCTTGGGGCTCTGCGCTGTTTGCAGGTGGCTTGCGGTCATCCCGGGACCAGGTAGGTCGTCTAAGCGCGTAGTTACGATGTCCCCTGAACCTAGGGTGCAGTGCCACTGGCAGGACACCATCTGCTCATTTCCTTCCAGGCACTTCTACGACAACCGCCTCCAAAACGCCCAGGGCCTGCCGCTGAAACCGCCGGTGCCGAGCGTGTGGCCGAGCAACACCGATCGAGTCGTCTCTTTGTCACAGCTGGGTAACGGTTTAGGGTCTAGGTTCTAGGATTATTTTGGGTACTTAAGCCCAATAAGGAACAGAAGTCATAGCTGGGTAGCATTTTGCACATTTATGGGTACTTAAGCCGAATACGGAATAGAAATGATAGTCTTTACTACTATCCCATTTTAATTTTTTTTATGGGTACTTAAGCCCCAATAAGGAACATATTTTTTTAATACTACCCCCAACCATGAACTAGGTCTGGTTTGATTGCTCCCATCCGCACAGCATGGGCAGCGTGATCACTGTGGGAAGCTCCCGTTCTCTGAACATGACCGTTCCTTAGGGGTACTTAGAAAATTTTCCCCATTCTTGGTTCCTACAATCCCTAAGGAGCAGCTAACAGTATAAGTGCCAAGTTCAGTATACCCTAAACCCTAAACCCAAGGGGTACGAAGTTCAGCGTAGGTTCTGGAGAACAACACTTCCTTGCAGAACGAGGGCGAGGCGGACATTATCATCAAGGCTGGTGGGAGTGGATTAGGGGGGACCCTTGGGGATACAGACCCTCTCAATAAGGCCTCTTTTAAGAGAGCCAGAAGTAGGGTTCTGAAGGGGTACCCTTTAAGGGGTCTCCCTAATAATACTACCTAGCTGGACTTACCACGAAGCCTCGGCCTCCCCCATGTAGCACTGGGGGCTTAAATAATTAGCAATACTCTTTTTTTTGGGGGTTCCTTCTTGTAAGTATAGTATAACGGGCCCCAAAACCCTACTCTAATTACTCAGGCCCCCATAGTACAATTAAGCCTTGTAGCCCCTTGCATCTGTGGGTCGAAGCACTCTGACCATTGCTACAGAGGAGCCCTTAAGCCCCTCAAAGATCCTATAAGCCCGGAGGCAGCACGTTTAGGGTCTGGGGCTTAGTGCTTAGGGTCGAGCCACCTCATCGTAGCGTGTATGGTAGCCCGACAACCCTGAATCGGAGCATGGGAAGCGAATGACCTAAACCCTAAACCCTAAACCGTCCCGGAAGAAGGTGTACAAGAAGCTGATGGAGAGTGGCCACTGCCGGGCTGAGGATGTGGCGATCATTACTCCGCACCTGGGTTTGATTGGGGTTGGGTTCTTTTGGGGGTTAGGCTTAAGGGTTCAGGGTTTAGGTTTCAGGTTCAGGGCGGGAGCAGTAACAGCAATCGTCGTCGCAGCCTCATCAGCAGCAGCAATCGTGGGCTAAATTGGAGCCTTCCGGAATAATCCTGTCTTATGTGTGGCTCATGTAGTGTTTGGGGCGTGGGAGATGGGCTGCGCTTTCTTCGCCCGGAGCACCTTCAAGGTACAAGGCCCAAGAGCAGCACATCCAGCGGAAGTTGAAGGAGAGTTGCCACGTGGGAGTTTCCGAAAATTAGGGGCTTATCCGTTAATTTAAAGGGATCTATAAGGGTTCCTTAAAGGGATCTATAAGGGTTGTACAAAGGGTTTAGGGTTTAGAGGTTCTGAAAATTAGGGGTACCTTATTTGGGGGTCCTTATCTTAAGGACCCGACTCCTTAGGGTACTATATTGGGGTCCCCGATTTTCGGAAACTCCCATGTTGCTCATATAGCAAAGGTCCAGGTCCGAAATCTTAAGAGTTCTAGACCCTAAAGGCGATGCTCCAAAGCCCGGCCCAAATCCAAAGCCCAAAACCCTGAGCCTTTTTTGGGTTTCTTACAGGATTCCTATATTAAGAACCCCGAAACCACGAAGCCCTCGCTTGCCTAACAAGTGCAGACAAAACGCCCAGAGGTTTTGGTTTTGGTGGCTTAGTGGTTCAGGGTTCAGGGGTTTGGGGTTAAGGGATTTAGGATTAGAATTAGGGTTCAGGGAGGTTTGTTGTCATTCTGGGGAGTTTGTGGTTGGGAAGGCTTGAAGCACTGCAGGTCGTGCGCCTCGCTGCTAACGTTTGACTGTAGCAGCCGCAGCCCCACAGCCTACTAAACCACACGCACCAAACCCAAAACCCTAGAGCCTAAACTCATCTTAAAGCTCAAAAACCAGCACCAAAAACCAAAACCCTAAACCCTCTGCCCAAAACCCGACATCCCAAACCCTTAACCCTTAACTGAGAATTCCTGAGTGGGCCCCGTCAAGAAGGCTTTGAAAGATCCGGTTAAACTATATACGAGGGTCGAAAGACTTAGTACTAGTATCCCCTTGCACTCCTAAGATGACGGCCCCCCAAAACTAGTTATCAAGCTTCTTGTGGTCGTTTCCGTTCCCAGAGGAGCTTCCGGGGAAGCTTGGGAAATCTGCGGGGATGACGGCCGTCGGGACGGTTTTCAGCATGCAAGGCCGGGCCGCGCTTTGGGGGACACGGGGGGCCATTTGGAAGGTTCCAAAAATTAGGGGGACCTTATTTGGGGGTCCTGATAATAAGGATCCTACTATTTGGGGTATTATATTAGGGTCCCCTCTTTTCAGAAACTCCCATTTGTGAGGTTCTCTCGGAGTCTCACAGGTTCGGGTTTTCGCGCTCTGCGACTTTAGGACCTTGAGGATTCTAGAAACTCTAAACCCTCAACCCTAAAGCCTGCAAACCCTAGACTGAGCCTTCGAGGAACGCTTTAGGCCCAAGCAAGAACATACCAAACCCTGAACCGAGACTCTAAGACGTGGGGTTTTAGGAATCTCCTCGAATCACGAGTGCGCTTGAGGCATTCGGGCTTGGGGGTCCTTTCATAGGAGGCCAAAAGGAGTTTTTGTCTATGAGGGTTTAGTAGGGATTAGGGTTCCCATAATAAGGTTCATGATTAAGGAATCCCTGCCCCAAGAATCTTAAACCCCCCCTTTTGGCCTCCCATCATCCTAGCCTGTGTTTCAAGCATGAGGCAAACGCTTGCTTTGAAGGTGCATTGCCTGAGGTCACTTTCGCAGGGCTCGTTGTTTGAGGACAGGATGTGCATGCTGCTCCCCCAAAAGCCAACAAACAACTCCAAAACCCGAAGCTCTACACCCCTGAATCCGCAAGAATAACCTCGACCACAGCCACACCATTTGGGTTCAGCTTTGCGAGAGGCTGAGTTCCCTAGAAATAGGTTTTTGTTGTCATCTGTATATGATAACAATTATTCTGCTTCTTCTGATTGTTGCGCTTGGTGTTATCATTTGGGTTCCCTTACTAATACTTTACTCTGCTTCTGGTCATTGTTGTGTCTACCACGACGATGCATTTCGTTATGATCATTATGATTCTTGTTATTTTTTGTCATGATCGCCATTATGACGGCCCCTATCATCAAACGGAAGCCCCAGCAACAGCCCAGGCTCGGAGCGTCACTACATCCTCCTCAGCTTCGTGCGGAGCACTGCCGAAGGCAACGTCAGAAAACCCTTGCCCACCAAACGGGGGTTGGGGTGCTTTAATATATCCTAAATCCCGTGGGTTCAGGGTTTAGGGTGCAGGGTCCCAGAAGATGTCCTAAACCTCTTGGGTGTCGGTAGTGGCTCTTGAAAGTGAACTCTTGCAGGGTTAAACCGTGGGGATTCTGGGGTACTCCTCGATCCCTAAACAGCCGTAAGCTTCCGAACTCATGGAGTTTCCCGAAAGCTTCCGAAAGCCCTGCCGACATTTGCCTTGTGTCGCTGGGGGCTTTGGCCAAGGTTTGCCATGCTTGCTTCACTGTCGCTGGCGTGATAGTCGTAATCGTTGTTGCGGTGGTAGTGGTTTTCAGGGAATCCCGGGTTTGCGGTTTAGGGTTTGTGGCTTTGGCAAGTCGAAAGTCTCTTTGCTAGATATTAAGGAGTTTCAGAAAATTAGGGGTACCTTCTTTGGGGCCTTATAATAACGATTCTACTATTTAACGTGCTATACTAGGGTCCCCTATTTTCGGAAACTCCCATGCGCAGGGTGCCGAGCAACGGCCAGACTCAGAAGCGGGGGAGGCGAAGTGTGAAGAAGACTTGAAACTTTAACTAGGCATCGTTTTGGGATAGCTTTTAGTTTCATTTATTCTTTGATGGAGAGCCCTAATTATAGATACTTTTGGGGACTGTTTGAGATCGACCCCTAGCCCAAGCTCCAAAGCGCTCAGCTCTTTTGCGCCCTGAGCCCGTCAGCTTCGGGCCATAAACTGGCAAGACCCTCCATTATAACTACTATAGTTACAATATGGTATACTATGATTACAATAAGGTATACTATAGCTACAATAAGGAACCCCCCAACGGTGATTGCTAAGGCCCCTACATGATAGCACCCTTATAGATCCCTTCTAGTAATTGCATTGTGCAGGCAGACCCTTTCTGGAAGTCGTTAGTTTAGGCTTCCTGTCCTTAGGGGTACTTAGAGATGATTTTTATTTTTTGGTTATTATAATCCCTAAGAAACAGCTAGAATTACAATTTTTGCTAGGGTTCTAAGTTCAGTATAGGAACAGCTTCGATCCCCAAGCGCGAACGGAAGAACCTATCGCCCGTAACCTTACCTTTGGTTAGTAGGGGATGGAAGAATGGTAGTAATAGTAGTTATAATTATAATTGTACCCCATTCCTCCATTCTCTACTAACCGAAGGTAAGTAACCTCCAAACTCTAAATCCTAATTTCCACGTCCGAAGAGGTTGGGCTTTGAACCACCTCTCCATGCAAGGCCGCATCGGAAGGGTGAGGGCTTTAAGGGTGTTTGAGTTTAGGGCCTAGGGTTTTAGGGATTTCAGGGTTTGTTTGACGGATGTATTGCAGTCTTGATTCTGCAGGGGCCTCTTTCAAGATTTCCGGAGTTCTTAGGTCGGCGGAGGGTGTGCAGGGATATTTTTTGGATTTTTTGGCCGAGGGCGTCTCGGATATTTATGGTAAGAGCCTCAAGGCCTAAAGCCCCAAGGCTCAAGCCCCTCAAGCCCCCAGCCCTGAAACTCTGAACCTGAAGACCTTACACAAACGCCAAAATCCAAGACGTCTTGCGACTTATGCATCCAGTTTGGGATGCAGGATTCGGATTCCAGCCTCACAAGTTCCGGACCCCAGTCATCAAAGCCCGGCACCCCTTAACCGTTTTTTTTGGGTGTATATACACCGCCTTAACGATTTGGGGGTTTCCGAAAACAGGGGACCCTCATATAGTACCCTTTACTTGTAGGATCCTCATTATGAGGACCCCAAAATAAGGCACCCCTAATTTTCGGAATTTGGATCCCCAGACCCAAATCCCTCGTACTCCAATGCCCCAGTGACCGAAGCCCTTGTGCCCATGGGTTACCTGAACGTGGGGCACACTGCACCTTCATGCACCCTCAACCCGACAGTCTGTATCCTCAGAAGGAAGCCCCGTGTAAGCGTTCATGAGATCCTATTCCCTTCTAACCTTCTACCCCCGAAGTAGATTCTCTACAAGACGCTGCATCCTATCCGACCGCCTCAAGGCTCGGCCAACGAGCTGCGCGTGGCGGTGTCGCAGCAGAGCCCCGGTTTGCGGCAAACCTTCGAGAGCCACATCGGAATCGCGGGGAAGGCGCGCCGGAATGTGCGGAGGATTTCAGGTTTGTGGCTTGTATGAACCAAGTGTACAAGTAAGGTTTTTCGTCGGGTATCTCTCTACGATCCTGTTTTATTTGTTCCGGTTTTGTTTGGCCAGGAAGGGTACCTGATTAGCTCATTGGAGAGAGGTATTCTGAGCAACTGCCATGTGATGCTTCTAACCATTGTAGCTACTTTCCAACTCAACGAACCTAGAAGGCTTGCATGCCCGGCAGCCGACACGATAAATATACGATCAGCAGCACGTCATCATCACCATCGTCATCGTCATCCGGATGGGGTCCCCACCCTTCCCAAAAAGAATCATTAATATCATCATGCCCTGCTCCGACTTCTGCCGGAGGCTACTCTGCTCAACGTCGCACTGACCCGAGCGACCCTTGCATGAGGAGAAAGGGATGATGGCTTTATTAGGGGGTTACTTATCGGAGTTAAACGGTTAAGGGTTTATGGAAATATCCTCTGCCACCCTACACACTAAACCCTAAACCAACCCCACAACCCTAAACCCTCAACCCTAAACCCTAAACCAACCCCACAACCCTAAACCGTATCATCCCTTTAGGGAACGCAGGGAAGCATGTCAGTAGCAAGTCGGGCCCAGAACTTGACCGACGTGAGCCGAATGACTACGAACAAACAGCAGGATCCGCTTTTTTGAGCATAATAGTAATTATAGTAAGCATAGTGATATTGAGTGTCAAGGGGTTAAGAGATGTTAAGAGTAAGGATTACAGTGATAACAGTTATGATGGCAACAACAATGATAATAGCAAACGTTTGAATGTGCCACGCGACTTTTCCACTCTTGAATATCTCAGGAAAAGTGGACTTGTCATCGTGGCGAATCGGACCATCTTGAGTGAGGGCTCCGAGGATTTTTACCAACTAGCTGCTGATTTAGATGAGCGGGGATGCTTCGTTCCCGAGGGCTGCTTCTGATTTTAAGCTTAGATTCGAGGCGCAGGAGACCAGTGGTTTGGAGTTCACCACGAAACGTGGCACCACCACGGCACCAGTCTCGTCTGAAGACCTTGTACAGCTTCCACGCAATGCGCCCAAAATAGTCCGGGGATTCTGCAGGCTGCTGACAAGCGACTACAGAGAAGCATGTGCGGACTTGACCGTGGCTTTGTCGCATTGGAATGCATGTCCTCTCGCTCGTTTTGGCTCTCAGCGACGACTGGATTCCATCGGTTGATACAGCGAAGGGAGCGCAGGCCGGGCAGGGGAGCAGGATTTTTAGGGTTTAGGGTTTCTGCTGCGTACTCCATCCGAGCCTTACAACCCGACGGATTGTGTGCATGTGCGTTCGATTTGCAAGTCCAGCAGTGCTTCGGTAGCTTTGTCGTTTTGTTTTCGGTTTGTGGTTTGATGCCCAAGCCTGTACTCGTTCAGCGTTAGGCCTAAACCCCAAAACCTTGAACACTTTAACCGAAAGCTCGAAACCCCAAACCTCACAGCCTCCAGCTTCTGATGCAAGACTCCATCACTCTGAACCCCGAAAAACCTTTGCCTCCAATAAAGCACAAAAGGGATTCTAATACGTATCTGTCTGTTTATTTTAAAGTCCTCATAGTTTTTCCGGGGATGTTGACAGGCCCGCAGGGTTTTAGGGTTTGCGACTTGGAAGATCATGGGACATAGCAAGTACGGTAGCTTATATCTGCCTTGGAGTGAGGTAAATGTGCTCAGCGCACCTTCTTTCAAGTGCTTCAAAACCTCATAGAAACCTAAAGAATAAACATGTGCCCTGTATATGATCCTTCAAGTACTTTGCCAGGCTGCTTCCGTCGCTATGAAACCCTTTTTACAATCTTTTCTAAAGCCGTACTGAGCAATGACGAAAACCTACGACTAAACCAACATCTTTTACACACCCTAGACCCTCCGTTCCCAAAACTAAAGTGAAGGTGACCTTCGATCACGCCGTTGTCGCTGCAGCCATGTCACGAACCCAGAGCGAAGACACTCCCAGTCAGCTACTGTGTATTCTATAGGGTTCCTGAAGGGTTCTGAGTTCTCTGAGGGTTCTATAAGAATGTTCCTTTCTGGGTCCTTCCATACGGCTTTTCGGAATTGAGGGCTTACCGTTGTGGCTTTCTGGCTTTAGCTCAGATTTCAGGTACGTTCTACTACTTTACTACTGCCTGCTGCTGCTGCTGCTGCTGCTGTTGCTGTTACTGCTACCACTACTGCTACTACTACTACTGCTGCTACTACCATTATTATTAGTATTACTACTACTACTACTACTACTACTACTACTACTACTACTACTACTACTACTACTACTACTACTACTACTACTCCTACTGCTACTGCTACTGCTACTGCTACTGCTACTGCTACTGCTACTGCTACTGCTACTGCTATCGCTACTGCTACTGCTACTGCTACTGCTGCTGCTGCTGCTGCTGCTCCTGCTACTGCTACTGCTACTGCTACTACTACTACTACTACTACTACTACTACTACTACTACTACTACTACTACTACTACTACTACTACTACTACTTCTACTTCTACTACTACTACTACTACTACTGCTACTGCTACTGCTACTGCTACTGCTACTGCTACTGCTACTGCTACTGCTACTGCTACTGCGCGCCTGCTGCTGCCACTGCTACTACTGTTACTTGTGCTATTGAAGCAGGTAAGATGCTAAGAATAGTCTTCGGAATAGTGCATAATGACAGTTGACCTCGCAGACGCATGGACCGTGAAGGTAAGTATCTCTGTTTTCAGAAGCGTGTCTGGTGATCCGCGTCATGCTGCCACCCTAAACTCCTGAACTTAGAATGCTTCATCCCATAAAACCCAAAACCCAAACACTGAACTCTGAACGCTGATACGGCGGGCAGCCTGCTGCATCCTGTCGTCGTTTGCTGACTGAGGTCGGAGATGCACAGCCGGCCTGCTTGAGATCGTGTTTGTGAACCAGAGTCCTTCTGTGAAGCCTTCCTCGGTTGGGAAGTAGGCTGCGGGAGCATCTTCTGGCCCTGGCGACGGTCCCTATTGAAGTGCCACCAGTCTGACATCCCAAACCTCAACCCTGAAGCCCTAACCAGGTAAAACCCTAAATCCAAAGCCCACAGCCCAGACCTTCAACTCCAAACCACACAGGCCGCAGTTCATGTGGCCTGTGGAATCCGGCTCGGTATGTAGGAGGTGAGATCTGGGCTGTTTGAGCTCAAGGCAGAGGAGCTACCAACAACCCCAGGTCTCACGTCCTGAACCCGTCCAAAAAGCCCAGAACCCGTAAATCGCACTGAGAGCTTTTTTTTGAGAGCCCTCAAGACCCTAAGCCCTAAACCCCAAATGCTTAGCCCCGAACCCGAACCCTCGACCCTGAACCCTGAACCCCCAACGCTGAACCCTAAACCCTAAGAACTGAACCCTAAAGACCCGAAACACCCTGAAACCTAAAACCCGAAACTGTTCTGCAGTTCGAAAAGGGCCCATAAACAAAACAAAAAAACACGAAACATTCCGGGGGCATAGCAACCCTACGCCCTAAACCCTAAACCCTAACCCCTAAACCCTAAATCCCTAAACTCAAGGCATAGGCCGCCCACCTACTGTGGGTGGGCGGCGCTTAAGCCCCTCGACCTCGATGGCGCAGAGCGACCCAAGACGCCTGCCCGCCTCCCCACAGCCATGGGGACGGTAGCACCCACGTTAGGCCCCGTACCGGAGCAGGTATTAAAATGTAAATACCCTAAACCCCCCCCCTTCCCTGGTTGGCCTTGCCTTTTGGGCAGCCCCTCCAAAAAGGGACCCCCCAGGGGGGGCCCCGGACCCTCCAGCAAACAGGTTCCAAGGACCTAGGCGGCTCCGGCGCCCTGCCCTGCCCCCTGCCCGCCCTGTCCTGTTTTGCCCTCCTGCCCTGCCCCGCCCTCTGCCTGCCCTGCCCTGCCCTGCCCTGCCCTGCCTGTTCTGGCCTGGCCTGCCCTGCCCTGCCCTGCTCTGCTCTGCCCTCCTGCCTGCCCTGCCTGCCTTGCCCTGCGGTTTGCGGCTTGAAGAGAGAGAAACCTTGGAATGAGTTTAGGTGCTAAACCCTAAAAGGAATAGGTTTGGGTGGTTTGGCCGCCTTAGACGGCGTGGGGTGGGAGAATTAAAAGAGAGAGCCATCCACAATCAGGCTTTAACGGCCAGTCGTCACATGACGACGCACTCGAAAAGACACTGATCCAAGATCATTCCGCTTCTGCGCCACTCTACGGCAAACCCTAAACCCTAAACCCTAACCCCTAAACCCTAAATCCCTAAACCCTAAATCCCTAAACCCTAAATCCCTAAACCCCAAATCCCTAAATCCCTATAGGAGCCCTTTAAAGGTTTCCGGGTGCCAGGTCGATCCGGGATCAGAACGTCTTCATGGCGCGCCTCGCCGAGCAGGCGCTGCAAGCAGGTTTAATAGTAGTCATAGTACTAATTAGTAGTATTAATAAATAATAGTAGTAATAGTAATAGCAATAATTAGGAATATGAATAAATAATAGTAGTAATAGTAATAATTAGTAATTAGTATTCACAAATAATATTAATAATAGTAATAATGGGCTGTGAAGACACGGCTCGTTAGGGTTCGGGGTTTAGGGTTTAGGGGTTGAGGGCATAGGGGTTTAGGGTTTAGGCTGGTTTAGGGTGAGTGTGAAGTTTAGGTTCGTTTTATAAGGGTGCTGCATTATCTTTGGGGACCGAAAGCGGGACCCGTATTTGGGGAACTACCGCCCGTAAGAGTTAAACTGGGCTTAAAGGGTTCGCAAGAATTGGAATAGGCTTCCTGAACGGTTTCCTTAAAGGGTTAACAACATACGGGCTTTCAAGGGTTTCGAAGGGATGAGTGAAGGGGTCTTCATAATTCGGACTTCGGTGGGGTTTTCGGGATCTTATTTTGGGTCATCTAGGGTCAATAGTTCAGGGTGTAGGGTTTACGGATTTAGGGACTCGGGCTAGGAGTTTAGGTTTATGTTTAGGATTTGAAGGATTTGGGGCAAAGGTCTTCCTTGTCCTTGAAGCCCTAGGCGAAGCCCTATGGACGTGTTTTCACTGACTCGTTTCGCTGGTTTAAAGCTTGACTAACCAGTATCCATCATATCTCACCGAAGCTTCCCTCACATTTCTACCATGATTTACAAATGTCCCTTGGCCAAGCTTATGCAACCATAGTACCTTTAAGACCCTTCTTGTAACTCTACTGTTCAGGCTCGCGTTTTTGGTGGTGGCATTCAACAGAAATGGTTTTCGAACATTAACTTCCTTAACAAGAACCGTTATAGAACCCTCACCGTAACCCGTCTCGAGACGCCCATTGGTCTTTCAAGTAACATTGCCCAGATAGTTATGTTGGGAAAATGAAAAGCTCACCGATCCTTAAAACAAAGCCAGCATAGGTGTCGTTCGAATTAGTGGTAGTCTCCCCTTATCGTCTTGGTTTGTTTGTACTAGGGTAGACCCCAAGACGCTATTCTGACTAATCAAGCCCCCTAAATCTAGACCAAATATCAAAAAATTCCAAAATTTCCTACAAACTAAGCCCTAAACCCTCATAATTGCCGATCCCTTATAGAGCCCCTTGAAGGAACCCAATTGTTTTGCTCTGGAGGCTCCTATATTGAACCGTTTTAGTAACCCTCTTGAAAGGAACTATTAAGGGAGCCATGTTCCAATTTTTGTACTGCGATTATTCTTTTATTTTATGCTTCTTACCGTCATTATTTTCTCAAGCTTCCGATGTCAGGCTGAGCGCCACGAAGACATGGTCGGAGCCCTGCACGTGCGTTTCGGTTTTGGGTTTAGGTTTAAGAGGCGACTGTTGTGTGGGATGAAGACTTGTTTTTTCAATCCCTCTGTTAGGTTTGGGGTTTAGGGTTTGCTTCAATCTCGAAGCCAAAAGCCCCAAGCACGCATAGAACCCGCCGCCCTTAGGGACACCATGCCGTGCTATAGCACTTTCCAGCATGCCTCATGACACTGGCAGCCGCGGAAAATCCTGTTGGCAGTGCTAGCGGCGAAGGCCTTTTTAGAGAGGCTGAACCTATCTTACTTTATGCCTGTAAGCCCAAGCTTGATGGATACGGACCGCGGATGATTGCGAACAGTGGGTGAACAAAGAGCTCAAACTTTAGGTGACATTGGGGTGCTTGGACAGCAAGATGGGAGGACACGAAACCCGAATCCTAGAACCTTCACATCCCAAACCCTGAAGCCACTGAAGCCCCAAGGCCCGAAACCTTGCGCCCCCCTGAACCCGAGCCGTAGACCCGAGAACTCATTGAGGTCGAATTCATGCGGCGGGTGGCCACAGTACCCCAGGAGCTCAGCGTGTGGCCCAGAAGGGCGAGTTTACTACAGGGGCCTAAATCAATGCCTCTACTATGAAGGGGGTTCCTAAATATACTTGTAGTATACTGGGCACCAAAACCGCCCCAAAACCCTGTTCTAATAATTGAGGCCGCTATATTCGGTGAGGGCCTCAGGCTCAGAAGGTTTCGTGTTTAGGCGAGGGCCTTTAGGGCTTGGAGAGCTTTGGGGATGAGCACCTGTTGTGCATAGGGTTTAGGGGTACGGATTGCATAGATCGGCAGATTTTTGGAGCCAGAGCTCTGGATGGCAGTTGTTTCCATGCGCGGAGGACAGTTTCGTTGACAACACAAGCAACGAATACAGTAGCAAGAAGCATGAACCACGCTTAAAGTTCCCAGCAATTGTTTTCCATAGCCATAGTCTCCATTGTAGTTCCTTTTCGGTTTTACCTTTTAGGATCCGAAATATAAAACTGGCTAGACCCCAAAATAGGGTTTCGGGGTTTAGGGGTTTAGGGGTTTAGGGTCTTGGGGTGGGAATTGCCCGCATGCAGTAACAGTCTATAATAGGGCTACTAGTGTTAGTCTACTGTTACTGAGCCAGGGCCGTATCCAAGGTTTAGGGTAAACCCTAAGCCCGAAACCCAAACCCCAAATTGTAAGTTTGTTTGCGTGTTCAACGGGGACTCTCGAATGCAGGGATACGGTATGGCAGCTCGTACCTGGGGATCCAATAACCTACCTAAAGGATCATGGGACTTAGTAACCAGGGTTATAATTAGGGTGAATATACTTATAACCCCGATTAAGGTGCTTATAACCTTACTTACTAAGTCCCATGATCCTCCAAGTACTGTTGTAAGGGTTACAGCCTACAAAACAAAAGAGGTCAGAACCTGCCATTTTGCAGTGCTTGGGGCCCTTGGCTAGAAACTGTCATATGAACTGCTACCTCCCTCGCAAGCACCAGCATCTTCGAAATGCTGTTTAACCCCGAAGCCCTAAACCCCGAACCATTGCAGGGTTGAAATTTGCTAGGAGCAGAAACCCAACATCCAACCGTAAAACGAAGAGCAAAAGCACCCAACCTCACACCTAAACACCACACCCTTTTCCTTAAAACTTGACATAAAGCCAGGTAAAACCCTCTACAGTCATTTGACTTCCAGTAGAATCCTGTAACAAGCCTGAAGCCCGAAAACCGTGCAAACTCTAGACTCCCACTCTCAAGAACCCTTTCAGCGTGTTGAGCCGAAGACCTGTGTGGAAGCCAAATAGAACCTGTAATAGAAGCCACATAATCATAAGACAAGACCGTAGAAGAATTCGAGGAAACCTGCATCAGAACCTTAAACAGCCACGACGGAACCCTGCAGAACCCTAACAGAAGCCCATAACCCTGAACCCTAAATACCAAACCCTAAACGTCCCATAACAGCCCACCTTATCTAGAGTCCAGGCCTTGAAGAACGCAATCTTCTCTCTGTGGCCTACAAGCAGTCGGTGGGTGCCCGAAGGCATCGGACGATTATTGCTATAGACAACCCTGTTGGGATCTCTTACAGAACCTCGTAAAACAGATACTTTAAGCCTGTTAACCCCAGACCCTTCTTGTGCAGGTTCCATCAGGGTTCTATGAAGGTGTTGTTTAGGGTTGAGGCAGACAATAGCACAGCTTGTTTTCCGGTTGCATAGTATTTGTACGGTCGTATATGGCCTTGTTGGGGACGAAAATCATTGATGGGATTTAGGGTCTGGAGGGTTTGGAGTTTGGGTTCAGGGTTGGGGGTGTGCAGTACGTGGCATAGAAGTAGCAAGCATCGCAATCAGAATGGTAGGTTGCAGAGCAAGGTCCCAAGCTTCAGTATGGTTCGTGATAAGTGTTCATGACGGTCAGCTCTGGTGGTGGCGACGGCAATGAAGATAACATAGCTCTGACAATGAAATGTTCACAGTGATGCTGATGGGACAATGAGGATGATGACGACGATGGTGATGTTGATAGCAGTGGCAGTGACGAAGATTTTTGTCCGTCGCCATCTGCGCGATCATTGCCTACTAAACCTACTGAAGGGGTCGCAGCAATCCACAGCAATGCCCCGTCTAGTCCCTTCAAGCTTGGAGTTGTAATCCACCCCCGAACCCTACTCCGCATAGGCCCCATAGCGCCCATATAAAAACATATGAACCCTTTTACATGCATACATACTCTTATGGGAACCTTACTCTGCTTGTCAAGCCGATACGGCCTCTATAGTACAGCATCGTCAGCATGGTTACGCTTACTCTCGTCATCATCGCCTCGGGACTGGCAGAGGTTGAAGTAATTAGGGTAGCAGGAGTAGCACTAGTTGTGAGTTGCGGTAGTAGTAGTCGTCGTCCTAGGAAAAGGAGCACAAGTAGGAAGTAGGAGTAGGAGTCCTGGCAGTGGCACCTGAAGCCAGCTTCCGAGGTTGTGAAGCGCTTTAGCTTGTATTTTTTCGTGGCTCGATTTCTTCCAGGATTTTGCAACTTTGTACGAATCCGAGCCCTGCTTCCCCTTCCCGAAGCCTGAAGACCACACGCCTCGGAGCTTAGAACATGGCTTCGGGGCAAAATCTAATGTAGCAGCTGAAGGGGGAAGCTATACAAGGATCTTGCTGCTGATTCTTCAGATTGCGAAAATATTGTTATTATTGTTATTATTATTACTATTATTATTATTATTATTATTATTATTGTTATTATTGTTATTATCATCTCACGTCGGAGCACGAGGCTCGAGCGCAACGCAGCATTTTCCCCAGCCCCCTCGGAAGAAGCCTAAACCCAACCTCACATCACACTCTACGGCTTTCTTTTCTACAGCTTGCTACATGTCATGATCTCTTCATACTGGATATCGCACTTATGGCTTCATTGTCCACAGCTTGCTCTACTTCTTCTTTCGCAAGAACCCGAAGCTCCAAATGGGAGTTCTCAGGGGATCCAAGATCGACATCCGGAGTACATAAGGAACCCAGGTTCAGGTTCTAATCTGGGTTTAAGGGAAGTGACCCGGAGTTTAGGAAACCCCCAGCACGATTCTAGCTAAAGCTCTCTTCTCCGTTGTGGGTTAAAGCCCTAAACCCGAAACCCGAGCTCTCTCTATCTTAAGCTCTTTTCTCCTGGGATGGGGCTTCGTCCAACCATGGCTTCCTGCGGCGGCCTTGTGCAAGATGGGTGCCTGCAGGCCCGAGGAGTTTGGAGGAAACCAAAGCTTCATAAGACCTCTTAATTGAGGAATACACTTTAAGTGGTAGGATCCCTCCTATGGTGCAAGGTAGATACCCTATATTCTCGTAGAAGTAGAATCTCTAATATGGCTTAATGCATATGTAATCCTTTATAGGGATTTTGGAAGAGCTTCGAAGCCAAAGCTTCAGGGAGTCTAAGTCCGGGTGTGTTTTCGGAACACTGGGGTATCTCACCTCAGGGTTCTTGTATATAGGAAGATAGGGTTCAGGGTTTAGGGGCCCCTAAGCGCGCAGCCTATCCCAAATAGGGGTGAGGGTTTAGCGCCCTAAACGGCACCGAGCCAAAAGAAAATGAGCCATTGAACCGAGAAGTTGTAGCGATGCTTCAGAGTTTCAGGTTCAACTCCATCGTCAGGGTGCGATACAAGTTTTGATGGCTAAAAAGCCCAAAAGAGAAGGGTCAGTTGAGACATGCTCTTGCTGGCAGAGAGCAGCTTCCAAAACCTAAAACCCTGCCCGCACCCTAAGCCCTAAATCCGAAGCCCTAGCTTAAAGGAGTTTTTTACCCCAAAGACCCCGACACCCTTAAACGAACCCCATAGATGGAAAGCCCTTGAAAGAACCCTTGTCCGGAGACCAAAGCCTGAAGTCCTAAGCCCTAAACGCTAAAGCTTAGACACTAAGCCGTAAATGTTTTCCTTCACCGCACTCCCCAAACCCCAACCCTAAAGCCTAAGTGCCTTAGAGAAAGCCGTAAACCCTAAACCCTAAACCCTAACGCCCCAACTCATTGGCTCACCCTGGCAAGGAATTCTAGCTGTACTGCCTGCACCCTAACCCTGCAAGCTTGCCTGGCAGAGAAAGAGTCATTGCACTTAAAAAAAAACCCTAACCCTTTTTCCGAACCCTCAAAACCCTAAACCTGGCCCTAAACCCAAAACCCTCAACTCTGACCCCTATGCTTTTAACCCTAAGCCCTTTTTCCGAACCCGAGGCATGAAGCTCTGGGCTGCTCCGGAAAGCGTTTGCCTGGCCCCGGCCACCGAACCGGCCTCTCGGCGGTGGGTCTCCAAGGGTCTGTATAAGGGTTTATAGGGGTTTATAAGAGTTTAGAAGGGTTTATAGGGGTTTATAAGGTTTTTGGGGGTGATAAACGGATTTGTCGATTCTTGTTTAAATGAGGGTTGATTGAGGTTTATTGCCTCGCAAGGCCTGTTCAAATACGAGGCTTGTTAGCGACACTCATCCTTGCAGGTACTTGGAGGACCATGGGACATAGTAAGTAAGGTTATGAGTGCTTTAATTGGGGTTATCAGTATAGTTACCTTAATTCTAACCCTAGTTACTAAGTCCCATGATCCTTTAAGTAGACCCTAAAACCCCTCTTATAATAGAACCCCTATAGATCCCTTTATAAGGATCCTTTTATGGAACCCTAGTTACTAAGTCCCATGATCCTTTTAAGCAGACCCAAAAACCCCCTTTAAAGGAGCCCTTTATGGAACCCTGGTTACTAAGTCCCATGATCCTTTAAGAAGGCGGCCCATGCATTGAATGTAGTAGGGTCGACTACAGTAGGCTTTGCGCTTTAGGTGTTTCTGCGGTTCTCCTTAGGCTTTAGGGTTTAGGGGTTTAGGGTTTAGGGCTTAGGGCTTAGGGTTTAGGGTTTAAGGCTTGTGAGTGTCGGGTTTAGGGTTTGCTTGGCGCAGTCAGTGAGCAAGTCATAAGTCACTTTCACTGCAAGTTCTCGAGCTAGAGAACACTTCTCAACCCTACAGAACCGTTCTAGAACCCTTGAAGAGCCCCTAAACCCTAAACCCTAAACTTTAAAGTGCACTGACCTAAAAAAAAAACCCTAAACCCTAAACCCAGTATGCGCCTTGCAAGAATCGCAGGTCACGGCTCCGTCCGAGCCCGCCCAGCGCTGGCGGCTTCTGCCGGCTCCTCCGGCAGAGGTGGGGGACCATCACAGCCTGGATGCTGAAGCTCCTACTACATTCAATGCATGGGCCGCCTTCTTAAAGGATCATGGGACTTAGTAACCAGGGTTCCATAAAGGGCTCCTTTAAAGGGGGTTTTTGGGTCTGCTTAAAAGGATCATGGGACTTAGTAACTAGGGTTCCATAAAAGGATCCTTATAAAGGGATCTATAGGGGTTCTATTATAAGAGGGGTTTTAGGGTCTACTTAAAGGATCATGGGACTTAGTAACTAGGGTTATAAATAGGGTAACTATACTTATAACCCCCAATAAAGGTACTTAACACGTTTCTTACTAAGTCCCATGATCCTCCAAGTACAAACCCAAGAAAACTGGGAACCAGCCTCTCAGAAATGCAAAACCATATAGTAGAGGGGTTGAAAGAACGAGTACTACTGTTGTTTCGGGCTCCTTACTGCAGTTACAAGATACTGTACGCCAAAACCTTAACTAGAAAGGCCCCTATCGTGCAATATTCAAAAAGAAAGCACCTCGGGCGGCAAAGCCACGAGGCCTCAGCAAACGGCCCAGGGCCTGCGCCGGTTGATGTGTCGCGGCTGTTGTGAGTGGTGGACTTCTGGGATGTGAAGGGGGGGTTTAGGGTTCAGGGTTTAGTGTTTAGGGGCTTTAGAGGTTTAGCTTCAGATTCTTTTGGCCCTATGAATTCAGGAAGTGTCGGGTTTTAGGGTTCAAGGCTCAGAGTCGCAAGATCCTCATCAAGGCATGCTGTGATGCGATGTAGAGTCCAAAGAGCCCTGCCAGGGATATCTAGGGAACAGAGCAGCATGTGCACGACAAGTTGCTATGGTCAGAAGAAGGGTTCCGGCAGAGCTATACTTCGGAGCCTGCACGCTTCTTGAGTCAAAGGGGAAAAGGTATATAATAGCTATATTAAGGGTATATACCAGGGGTCCTTATTAAGGGTCCCTCCTTTTACCCGTGGATTGAGTGGTTCTAGGAGGGCAGAGCTGGGGCTCCAATGCGGTGGGCCCAAGTTTTCGTTTCTTCTTGTTGGCTGGGAGTCGATGCGCGCGGGATTGCTGTTTTTGTTCTTTTCTTGTCTTTGTGTTTTTCGAAGGGGCTATATGGATATCATGAAAGAAGCGCTTCTGAGTTAGCTTGAGCTTACAGCCCACATCCAGAAAGTGAGGTTCTTTGAGACCTCGGACACCCGAAAGGTAATTCCGGAGCCTCAAAATACAACCAATGGACAAAGGGTTTAGATGGGTCTGTTTCAAGGATCAAGGCCAGTCGTAGGCAAGGCGAAGCTCCGGGCAGTGTGCAGCCAAGGATGGGCCTGGGATTCAGGGTTTGGGGTTTAGGGTTTAGGTAGGGTTCAGGTTTTCGCCTATTTGGATGTAGGGATGGCTTGGCTTGGGGCTCCGGGTCTCCGAGACCCACCTTTACTAAAACAGACTCTGACTCTAAACTGCCGAACCCCCGAAACCTGAACCCCGGGGTGAAGAGCAGGCATCAAAAAGGAGCTCAACAAAGAAAAAACCGGGGTGAAGTTCTGCTTGGGAAGTGTGGGGTTTGGACCGAGGAGATCTGGCACGACACCATGGCACGCCTCATCCTCAAGCTTCAGGCTCCGTTGGGTGCTTCTGCTTGTGAGGTTTAGGGTTTAGGATGGTTTAGGGCTTAGGGCTTATGCGGAATATGCCAAACCCTGCCAAAATGTGAAACCGCAACGCCGGACAGCCAAGGCACTAAAGCCAAATCCCAAAGCCCGAAGCGATGTTCCGCACCATATCCCTTCGCCTAGCCCTCATAAAGCCTTACTCTCGGCCCTAAACTCCACTCATACATACCCTGAGCCGGTGCCAAAGTGGTCCTTGCCGGGATACTGGCAGAGGATGTTCTTACGAAAGTGTTGGCCGCGAAAGGCTCTGGGCTTTGAGGTTTGCGGTTGTTGAAGGTTAAGGGCTATAGGTCGTTACGTACAAGTAGAGCGTTCTTTAGGGTTTAGCCCTCCACAACAGCCACACACCCAGGCCCGCCGATAATTACTAGTTAAACGATCCCAGACCATCAGACTCCTCAGGCCCTTTAGGCCCTCAACCACGAACGTTAAAGTCTTCTATAGCCTTCATAGGAACCCTTCAAGAATCCTTCTTAAGAGCCCACCCAAGTCAGCAGGATGTCCCCAAAGAGCTCCGGGACACCAGGAGTGGGGAGGCGAACGCCGGCGACGGCCAGAGTTTCAGGAGCAGGTTTTTTGGGTCGGGGGTGGGGGTCCAGCCAGCTTTAATATGGGTTTGGCCATTGAGTTCCGGGCTGAGGAAGCTTTCTGCTGTTTCGTTTTTGTCTGAGGAGGCTTGGACAGCAAAAAACATGTATAGTTGCGGGAAGTGTCTGCCATCTGTTGGTCTTGGGCGCGCCCAATAGACCCCAACTAACGACCCAAGTCTAACTTCAAGTCGCATCCGCCGAAAGTCCTGAAGCCTCAAATCCGGAGATCTTAAACCGAAAGCTTCTTTCACCCCTAAACCCCTAAACCGTGAAAGGGCAAACTTTGAAGCCTTACAGCGCAGCCGCCCCAAACCTGAACCTTGTAGTGCCCATCATACTAGCCCTCATGCAGCCCTTACGGTCGCCGACCCTTAAAGCCCTAAACCCTAAACCGACCATTAAAGCCCTAAAGTCCGAGTTCGTGAGGACTGAGGCCCTGCAGGGGCTGCAGGAGATGACTCAGCAGCTCCTAAGCCGTCCTTGAGAACGGGCTTTACGGGGTTTAGTGGAATAAGGTGTAGAGTATTGTAGAGCCTAGTATATGGTAGAGTGTAGGGTATAGTACAGGATAGTATATAGTAATGTAGAGGAGTCGTTCTTAAGTGCTAATCGTGTAAAGCAAAGTTTGTTCTGGTCCAGTCTAGTCTAGTCTGGCCGAGCCTAGCCTACTTTAGCATAAGTGTCCTTATGAATGAGCAGGCTTGCTTGGAACGTTAAAGTAGGTCTTCTAAATATGAATATAGATAAATAAGCAAGTAAATATATCTACGCATATATACATACGCATATACATATATATACAAATATATATATATATATATATATATATGGTCGCCCCCCCCCGTTGACAGACCATGCATTTCCAACTAACACGTAGTGCATGGTCTGTCATCGGGGGGAGGGGGCACTCAGCCCTCAAAAATTCAATTCCAAAATTTCCAAAATTCTCTCCCCTAAGTTTCCGGATTTCCGTAATTTCCAAAGTTTTCAAAACTTCCGAAATTTCCAAATTTCCAAATTTTCAGAAATTTCAAAAATTTCCAAAAAGTCCACCCTTACTGTGGAGGGTGCAAACCCTGCGGGAGGTGTATGGTTTTGGCGACCCCCATTCCGGGACCCAACAAAGCATGGGTTGCAGCTCTCACGGCCGTGTTTGCTTGAAGCTCTGAGTTTGTTCTGGTTGAAAACGTTTTAGGCGAAAGCAAACAATTTGGGTTCCTTGGAGTTCAGGCGCCCGGACGATGCCCGATGCTCGGCTCCCAGCGGCCAAAGCATTCTTGGCAGACCAAGACCTACAAGGCAACTATCCAGCAGCTTGCAGAGTTCTCAGTGTTGCAGAGTCTGACGTCTGGCACTGCAGTTTGGAGGGCATCCCACAACCCGGCAGCCTGCAGGATTAGACCGTTTAGTAGCATGCACCTGGCAGTTTGTTTAACCAGAGGTTGGGATGCCAACTATGCAGCAGCTTGCAGAGTTCTCGCTGTTGCAGAGTTTGACGTCTGGCTGCAGTGTGGAGGGCATCCCACAACCCGGCAGCCTGCAGAGTTAGACCGTTTAGTAGCATGCACCTGACAGTTTGTTTAACCAGAGGTTGGGATGCCAACTATCCAGCAGCTTGCAGAGTTCTCAGTGTTGCAGAGTCTGACGTCTGGCACTGCAGTTTGGAGGGCATCCCACAACCCGGCAGCCTGCAGGATTAGACCGTTTAGTAGCATGCACCTGGCAGTTTGTTTAACCAGAGGTTGGGATGCCAACTATGCAGCAGCTTGCAGAGTTCTCAGTGTTGCAGAGTTTGACGTCTGGCACTGCAGTTTGGAGGGCATCCCACAACCCGGCAGCCTGCAGAGTTAGACCGTTTAGTAGCATGCACCTGGCAGTTTGTTTAACCAGAGGTTGGGATGCCAACTATCCAGCAGCTTGCAGAGTTCTCAATGTTGCAGAGTTTGACGTCTGGCACTGCAGTTTGCAGGGCATCCCACAACCCGGCAGCCTGCAGAGTTAGACCGTTTAGTAGCATGCACCTGGCAGTTTGTTTCACCAGAGGTTGGGATGCCAACTATGCAGCAGCTTGCAGAGTTCTCAGTGTTGCAGAGTTTGACGTCTGGCACTGCAGTTTGGAGGGCATCCCACAACCCGGCAGCCTGCAGAGTTAGACCGTTTAGTAGCATGCTTTTCATGTGCTGCAGATCACACGTGGCAGTTTGTTTAGCCAGAGGTTGGAAGCATCCAACTATTCAGCAGCTTGCAGAGTTCTCAGTGTTGCAGTGTTTGACAGGAGGCATCCAACTATCCAGCAGCTTGCAGAGTTCTCAGTGTTCAGAGTTTGTCGTTTGGCACTGCAGTTTGGAGGACATCTCACAACCTGGCGGCCTGCAGAGTTAGACCGTTTAGTAGCATGCTTTCCATGTGCTGCAGATCACACGTGGCAGTTTGTTTAGCCGGAGGTTGGAAGCATCCAACTATCCAGCAGCTTGCAGAGTTCTCAGTGTTGCAGTGTTTGACAGGAGGCATTCAACTATCCAGCAGCTTGCAGAGGTCTCAGTGTTGCAGAGTTTGTCGTTTGGCATTGCAGTTTGGAGGGCATCCCGCAACCCGGCAGCCTGCAGAGTTAGACCGTTTAGTAGCATGCACTTGGCAGTTTGTTTAACCAGAGGTTGAAGGCATCCAGCTATCCACCAGCTTGCAGAGTCCTCAATGTTGCAGAGTTTGACGTTGGGCACTGCAGCTTGGAGGGCATCCCGCAACCCGGCAGCCTGCAGAGTTAGACCGTTTAGTAGCATGTTTTTCATGTGCTGCAGATCACACGTGGCAGTTTGTTTAGCCAGAGGTTGGAAGCATCCAACTATTCAGCAGCTTGCAGAGTTCTCAGTGTTGCAGTGTTTGACAGGAGGCATCCAACTATCCAGCAGAGTATTTGTGAAAAGAACCCAAAAACAAAGATGATTTCGTCCGAAAGGCTTTACAGACAATTTTCGAAATCCAGTGGCACGGAACGTGCGCGAAATGCAAAACTGCTGTGAAGCACTTGCTAGACATTGGAAGAAATAGCCAAAAAGAAGAAGAATTGGTCCGCAAGGCTTTACAGACAATTTTCCAAATGCAGTGGCACGGACTGTGCGGCTTTTGAATCGTGGCCTATGAAATGCAAAACTGCTGTGAAGCACTTGTTTAACATTGGAAGAATAGCCAAAAAGAAGAAGACTTGGCCCGAACGGCTTTGCAGACAATTTTCCAAATGCAGTGGTACGGACTGTGCGACTTTTCAATCGTGGCCTATGAAATGCAAAACTGCTGTGAAGCACTTGCTAAACACTGGAAGAAATAGCCAAAAAGAAGAAGAATTGGTCCGAAAGGCTTTACAGACAATTTTCCAAATGCAGCTTTTGAATCGTGGCCGATGAAATGCAAAACTGCTGTGAAGCATTTGCTAAACACTGGAAGAAATAGCCAAAAAGAAGAAGAATTTGCCGGAAAGGCTTTACAGACAATTTTCCAAATGCAGTGGTACGGACTGTGCGACTTTTCAATCGTGGCCTATGAAATGCAAAACTGCTGTGAAGCACTTGCTAGACATTGGAAGAAATAGCCAAAAAGAAGACGAATTGGTCCGAAAGGCTTTACAGACAATTTTCCAAATGCAGTGGCACGGACTGTGCGGCTTTTGAATCGTGGCCTATGAAATGCAAAACTGCTGTGAAGCACTTGCTAGACATTGGAAGAAATAGCCAAAAAGAAGAAGAATTGGTCCGCAAGGCTTTACAGACAATTTTCCAAATGCAGTGGCACGGACTGTGCGGCTTTTGAATCGTGGCCTATGAAATGCAAAACTGCTGTGAAGCACTTGTTTAACATTGGAAGAATAGCCAAAAAGAAGAAGACTTGGCCCGAACGGCTTTGCAGACAATTTTCCAAATGCAGTGGTACGGACTGTGCGACTTTTCAATCGTGGCCTATGAAATGCAAAACTGCTGTGAAGCACTTGCTAAACACTAGCCAAGAAGAAGAAAAAGAGTTTGTCCGAAAGGCTCCCCACTTGCCCTGCCCTGCCCTTTGCCCTGCCCTCTGTGCTGCTCTCTGCCCTGCCCTCTGCCCTCAGGTCTTCGAGCCAGATGTTGCGACAGTAATCGAAGACTGTACGTTGGTTTGGACCGTTGTGAGACAGGTTTACACTGATGAACCAGATGTTGCGACAGTAAGTCAGTACTTCCCGAAGGTAGCTGTACTCCTCGGCAAAAGCCAGAATTCGGAGTCCTTGCAAACCGCAAAACCGAAATGAAAGTAGCAGACGCCCGATTCGCACGAAGTCTTTTGGAAGATGCACAGCAATAGCATTGAGTCTGCGGGCCTCCAGCTTTGCGAAGGTAGCTGAACTCCTTGGCGAAAGCCACAATACGGTTTTTTGCGAAACCGAAATCAAAATAGCAGACATCCGAAAATCTCCAGAATTGGTGCTTTTCGAGAATTTGTTGAATTCATGTCGGTTTTGCGGTTCTCAAAGACTTCGTCAGCCCTGGTACCCTTTGCCCTTCTCCAACCTAGAGTGCCTTGCGCCTCTCTTGCCGCGGGCCATCTTCGCCGTCATCCGTCTCCTTTTCACATCTTGAGAGGCAGGTTTTTGGAAGTGTTTGTGCCTTTGGTGTGGTTCTGCGCGGTTGCGTGACGACAGAGACATAGCATGCTTGCTGATGGAAACCGGTGTCGTCAAGCACATGACAAAGACCTTGCAGTTCTCACGTTTCCAGGTGACAGCAATGCCCGCTCACTGATGGAGGACGCTGCTGACCATAAGACGATTGTTTAAGTCTTGGGCAGTAAACTTTGCCATGTCTGTTGCTGAGGATGAAGAATGAAGAGTTGCAAGAGAATGCCGGCAGTGATGGTGAGTAGATTTCTTAGCCAAATGCTCAGCTCCGTGCAGGTCCGCGCTTGCTTTGCCGCGAAAACGGTGGTCCGTGCTGGGTTTCTGGGCTAAATGCTCGTGTTTCCACAGCTGAGAAAACCGTGCGAACGGCGTCTGAGCTAAATGCTTGGGTCCTCCGCCCCGGGTTGGCCAAGGAAGCCGCAGGTCCGCGCCGGTTTTGCCCAGAAAACCGTGCTAGGTTTCTGAGCTAAATGCTTGCGTCCGCGCAGGTCCGCGCCGGGTTTGCCGAGAAATTCCGTGCTAGGTTTCTGAGCTAAATGCTTAGGTCCGCGCCGGTTTTGCCAAGAAAACCGTGCCAAGTTTCTGAGCTAAATGCTTGGGTCCGCGCTGGTCCGCGCCGGGTTTGCCGAGAAAATCGTGCTAGGTTTCTGAGCTAAATGCTTGGGCCCGCACAGGTCCGAGCCGGGTTTGCCGAGAAAACCGTGCTTCGCGCTGCGTTTCTGAGCTACATGTTGGAGTCCGTTACAGACATTCCGGAGTTGGTGGGGTTTAGGATTGTCGCAGCAGAGCCACCAAATCTAGGTGCCTATTTCAATGCAAGCTGGCTTTTAAACTGTATAATGTACGTCTTGTGACTGTTGTCAGTCTTGAGATGTGCCGCGCTGCCCGTCTTGACGGCCTCAACTGCTCATCTGCTGTAAGCCAGAGGCATAATCCAGGCCAAATTCTGCATTCTGCAGGTTTCCTTGACCTTGAAACAGCATTCAAGCCTAAATACTGTAACGAACTTACGAACTCAGCAACTCTGCAGCAACAAAGTCAGCAAAGCAATGCTTCTTAGTCCGCGGAGATTCTGCAGTGGTCTCAAGCCTCTCGTGTAGCACCCGTGCTTTATGCAATGCCAACTGAAGCTGTGTGACAGTTCCAGTGCAGGCATGGCACTGCATGGCACAAACAGATGAGTCTTTGGAGGAAGCGCTCGCTAGACTTGTGGCAGAGGCTCACGTGGAAGACTTCCTGCTGTCATCCGAGCCAGGGCTGGAGACCAATCCAGATGATGCTGCGTTTCTTGAAGATTTGGACAGTGCTGTGAATCATAGCTCCAGTGTCGATGGCGTACAGCATCGCCAAGAGGACCACAAGGATGCTGCGCTGCTTCCGTTCCTTGCAAGTCTTGCACTGAGGCTGGTGACACTGGTGTCACTGCGCCTGTGAGTGAGTCTGCTCCGGCGCCCGCTGCTCCGGCACAAGAGCGGCGAAAGCGTCAACGAATCGATTGGCAACTTGTTCGCATAAACTTCCGCAGTAGGTTCTGTTGTTTGTCGTTCTGCTTTCTTTTGCGCATTTGCATGCGTTGCAGGCGTTTTTTGCATCTATAAGTGGTACAAGCCTTATGCTTGCCACCAGGACTGCGAAGGCCGCAAGGCCTCCAACGCCGCGCGGCGTCAAAGGGGCCCTGGACCAACTGGGCCACCGTGACCGGACTGATGCACGAGACGCCTGGGTGTTCCGTTTCTTTGCCGCAGCACCGGACCTGAAGGCGAATTTTTTGGACAGCAAAGCGGCTAAGGCAGCTTTACAGAAGTATTTCTCATCGAGTACGAGCGAAATGCTGCGGCACGAGTGGTGTAAGCATTGGGTGGCGCCTGCGGCTTGCGGCAAGCCAGCTTTTCCTTCCACGAAGGTTGTTTTGGCATGGTGGCGACAGCATTCAGACTTGGACTTGCAGATCGTCGCTAGCAGCGCTCATGGAAACCATGATGGTGGCCCTGCGCCAGCAGATGGACAGGAGGGAGGGTCTCGTGTGCATGGCTACATGTTGACCTGGCACGGCCGCTGGGGTTGTCGAAATCCGGAAGCCCAAGAATTGATGCAGATGAGTGCGACTACGCCTTCATCTGTGTTAGTGCAGCTGGTTTCTGGCAGCGCCTTCTACAAGTGGCTTTGGCAGCAGTTCCAGGTCATTGCATTGCACGCATGCCAAAAGTTGGAATGGCCTCGGCACACATTGAAAATGGAGCTTTCGCTCCGTAGACGTTGCCCCGAGAATCCGGGGCATTTCCACCTTGCAGTCACGACTCCAGTCGACGCCATAGGTTGAGCAATCAGAATGGCTTTTGGACGTTCATGGATGCCCAGCCACATGTTCAGCCTGTTTTGGGAAAAGGGAGATATTTGACGAGGGCTCTTGATGGTGGCCACTATTACTGTCAGGCGCCGAAGATAGGCAGCGTGCATGTGGCTACCAACTACGGGGCATATCGAGATATTTACAGTGGAAATCCAAACAATATTTAACCTGTGGCGACGCCACAAGCTTGAAAATTCTGTGGCGAAATCCGAGCTCATGACGGCACGTGGCCGCGGGACTCGCAACTATTTGGCCGAGATCCAGCATCATGAGGCGTGGCAACAGGCGCGACGGGATGCAGCGGTTCAGGCTTTGTTGGAAAGCTGGGTGCCTTGGAAGCTGAGCCGTAGAGTTCCTGCAGTTGCCGCTGTGTATGCATGCAGCATTTTGTCATGTCCATTTTTCCTAGGCCTATTTCTGTGGTTGCGCTTGTGTTGAAGAATGCTTAAGCAAACCCACTTGCAGGTGGAATGGATGCAGCTCTTTGCAACAGTGGCAACGAGGGCGCTCTTTCCTTTCCTGGTTCTTGTTGGCCCTAGCCAGCATGGAAAAACCGAGTACGCGAAGAGGCTGTGGTGCGCAGCGCGGACGCTGGTGCTTTCATGCGAGGGTATTCGACAACCGAGTTTGAAGGGCTTTCAGCGACAAGTTCACAAATCCATAGTTTTCGATGAAGGCCATGAAGAGATGATTTGGTCGAACAGGCAGCTCTTTCAGGCAGGTTTGAACGAGTGCATGCTTGCGCAGTCCAACTGTCAAAAGCACTGTTATTCGGTGTGGCTGTATGGCATCGCTCCAGTCTGGTGATTTCCACCAACACGTGGCTTGGCGAGGATCCATGGCTTGCAAAGAATGCAGTCGTCGTCCGCGTAGACGAGCCTCTCTGGCATGATCCGCCAGCGCTGTGCGCTTAAAAGAAGCAAATGCTTTGACATTTCTGGCAATCCTGACCACAAGAGTGGAATTCCCAAGTCTTGCAGGCCCCAGAAGATGTTGCCAGATGCCAAGTCCAACTCTGGGGTTCAGGGTTCGGAGTCGTGGGTGTTTTAAGCCTTATTTTAAGGGCGCTAAAAGCTCAAAGCTTCAGATCGGATCAAGAAACCCAAACCTTCGCCCCTAAAGTAAAACCCGAAGCTCGCACACAGTAAGCGTTTTGTCCGGAATCGGTTGTTTTGTTGTCGTGGGCTGTAGCTGACGCTGGAGGGGTTTAGGGCTGGGGTTTTAGTCATCGGATGATTTTAGAGTTCGTTTGCAGGCCCTCTAAAAGCCCAAGCCGGCCGCCTAAACTTGAACTTCAACCCAAACCTAAACCCAAAGCCTGCAGCCAAACACCAAGCCCGGCTTCTGACAGCAGGATCGCCGCGTTCGTGGCCAAAGAAGACATTTCCGGATGAGGCAGTCGTGGTTGGCCGGTAGCTTTGAGGTCTGCAGTGCTCGGCTTTTAGGGCCTTAAGGCTCAGCAGTCTGAAGTCATCCCTTCAGCTATGCTCCGTAAACCTTGACACCCGAGCGGGCAGTCCAAGCTTCCAAGCCATTTCAACCAACACCAAGCCCGGCTTCTGATCAGCTGTGTTCGGGGCCTGCAAAGACACTTCCGGCTGAGGCAATCCCTGTGGGCCGGTAGCTTTGGGGTCCTTAGCCGCAAATCTTGGCATGGTGCTCGACTTTAGGGCCTTGGGGCTCAGCAGTTGAAATCATCCCCTCAGCTCTGCTCCCTAAACCTTGAAACCCGAGCGGGCAGTCCAAGCTACCAAGCCATTTGGGGCAGTAGCCGCCAGGGTTCTGCACGGCTTCTTGTTGCGCAGACGGGTTTGCAGTTTCTGGGCAAAGACCTCGGTTTTGGAGCATATCTGCTTTGCTCCGCATTTGAAGCGCGGAGTGGAAGTTTGGAGGTCATCTGTATACTGTTTGCTGTGCAAGCTCGCGCGGGGGAGGGCTTTGTGCTGGGGTTTTTTCTATAAGCAAAGGTTTGCGCTTTATGCTTTGCACTTTTAGTATGGTGAGTGAAGAAGCAAAAGGTTTGTGCTGTATGGTTTGCAGTTTCAATAAGGCAAATAAGTAAGCAGAGTGCAGCTCTTTGCGCAGGTGTTGGCGAGAGCGAAGCGCTGAGAAAAATTGGAAAGTAGAAGTTGGCGACGATTTTTGCCAAGGCCATGTCGTTGCACTGCCGGGTTCGCAGTCTTGGCTTCGAAGAACCTTCTCGAATGCGTTTGCTTGCTCTGGGAGGTGTGTGCATGTGTTTGGGTGTGTGCAAAGCATTGTGGACGAGCGTTTGGGCTCCGGCTCCGGCTAACCTTGCTTAGCAGGCGCTTTCCTCTCTCTTTGCAGCTGCCATGGACGCTAACGCTGCGCCCAGCTTGGGGGACAGACTCGCTGCTCTCAAGGCCGATCGGGCCCGCTTGCTGCGTGAAAAAGCTGATAAAAGCAAAGAAATCAAAACAACGCAAAAGCCGTTCAAGAGGTTGAAGAAGACGGCCGCGAAGTTGAGCCAGGAAGACTTGAGGGAGCTACTCCGTGTCAAGGAAGCGCAGGTTCGCCAAGCTGCTGAGAAGGCCAAGGCCGCAGCGGCGCCTCCGCTTTGAAGCCCGCACCTTCTTCCTTCTCTGACTGAGAAGGGGTACGCCTGTGCAACCGGCGGCGTTCGCAAAGGAATGTCAGTGGCTGGTAGTGCAGGCGTAGTGCCGTTTCACACCTGCGTGTTTCCAGGTGTTTCAAGGTCTCGAAGAGGCTTGGTGCGGCGTTCCATTCGCTACGAATGCAGGTCGCCGTTGTCTTGGCTTGTCTCACCGTCTCGCGTTGCCCACGAGTGTGTACAGAACGGACCTCGTGAAACGAGCAGGATGGTGGTATGAGGGCCCAAAACAAAGGCCGCAAACGCTCCCTGGATGGGTGTTGCAGGCTGGCCCTCCAGCGTGTGTTTGGAAAAATACTGTCCACTAGGTCGGGAAATTTCGGAAATTTCGGAAATTTCTGAAATCTCGGAAATTTCGGAAATTTCTGAAATTTTGGAAATTTTGGAAATTTTGGAAATTTTAGAAATTTCGGAAATTTTGAAACATTTTGGAAGTTTTGGAAGTTTTGGAAATTTTGGAACTTTTGGAAATCTTGGACATTTTGGAATTTTTGGAAGTCTTGGAATTGATTCTCAGGAGGTCTGGTTGTGACCCATCCGAAGACAGACCATGCACTACGACTCACTTGCAAGGTCTGTCAATACTCATACTCATATTTAGATGGATATCTATATATAGGTATATATATATATATATATATATATATATATATATATATGTAATGATGTTCCTACATATACTATTGCCAATGCTAATACTGACATTGATCATTTGTTGAATGCTCAAGCTAATACCAGCATTAATACTAGTATTACACTTCTCCAAATCCTTGCACGAGTATGCATAAGACAAATACTAACATTGATTAACATTGACATTAATACCCTTACGCATACCAATAATCATATTCATACCCAGAGGCTCCATATATACACTACTATTATGGAATTAGGCTCCAGAAACCATGATGGGGATGGTCTTTTGGGACCGAATTCCACAACAGTAGTATACATGGACCCTCTGGGATTTTGGTACGAGCGCATATTAATACCAATACGCATACACACCTGCATGTATTAATTTATATACATATGCATACCACTATATTAAAATGCAAATACTTTAACTCATTCAGGTATTCAACTGTTACAGTAGTATTTTCATGTGATCAAGAGTAATACCAATACAAACAGTCCTGCGAATGTAAATCATCAATAATATTATATTTCTAACGCTAACACTACTACTAATATTTATCACCATATTTATACGATTATCAAAGCTTACATAAGCGTTGATACTCCTACGAATACGAACACGTAAACTCCTGTGGTGTTAACAGTAATGCTATCACCAACACTAATACGGAATCTGTTGGATATTCACGAATGCCAGTAGCATTACCAGCATGAACATTTATATTGTGGCTAATAAGGCTAATGCGACTATGAATAGTCTTAATTCTAACGGTAACATTAATACTCTTGCGAATACCAATAGTATATTCATATTGATATGAATACTAATATCATTACTAATAGACACCTGCATATACTAATGTACATAAACAAAATACGGCTATCTTAAGATACAGATATATACATGAGTGCATTCATGTACTAAAGTTTTAGCATAAACATATACCCATATACCAATGTAACAATATACTTCTCATTGTTGTATGAATATGCTATACTAATATACGAATATACTAATATACGATTACTGCAATATGTAAGTATACCGACATGACAAATTAGTATACTAATATGCCAACATACTGATTGATAGACTTGTAAATGGTTAGACAATGCATGAATATAGTACACATACTACTATACTAATATACTAACGTACGAATAGACTGGTATGTTAATATACTAGTAAACTAATTCACCACTATACTAGTGTACTCATGCACCAGTTGTACTAACATATCAAAGTTACGAATACACAAGTATACAAATATACTACTGTTCGAATACATTAATGTATTGATATACTTATCTGCCATTATACGAAACTATCAATATACTAACACATCAAACTAGTTCTACTATTGTTAGTAATACTAGCATTTCTGCGAATATAAGCTGCTATTAAACCCAGCATTAAGACTGATACTGATACTAGCAGTGGTACTGTATTACTGACATTGACACTGGCACTCGCACTAACTCTAACACGACCATGAGCACTAACACTAATTTATACTTACTAATATCGACAGGTATACTTACAGCAAACACTAGTACTAATATTAAGAATAACACTCATCCAAATATCGATACTACCACAAAACTATTACGTAACTCATGTGCCACACGTTTGGTGCGTGCGTCCTCAGTACATGGCATGTCAAAGTATATGCTGTATATCTACAGAATCTACAGTAAAGGCTTTACTTTGCAGATTATCGTCGGGTGTGGTGTGTTTGGATACAATATCTCAACCGAGTCAAGAGTACACTGTCACAAGGCCATGGTCTGTCAACGGGGGGGGGCGAGCATATATATATATATATATGTATGTATATATATATATATATATTTATATATTTATATATTTATATATTTATATATTTATATATTTATATATTTATATATTTATATATTTATATATTTATATATTTATATATTTATATATTTATATATTTATATATTTATATATTTATATATTTATATATTTATATATTTATATATTCATATATTTATATATTTATATATTTATATATTTATATATTTATATATTTATATATATTTATATATTTATATATTTATATATTTATATATTTATATATATATTTATATATTTATATATTTATATATTTATATATATTTATATATTTATATATTTATATATTTATATATTTATATATTTATATATATATATATACACACCTCCAACAACATCCCAGGCTCAGCGAGCAGCAGCGATCCCTTGAGGATGCAGCCGCCCGCTGCCAGGCTGCTGCAGAGGCCCCGGGCTCTTCATCCCAGGGCGAGGAGGCTCCGGGCAGGTCCAAGGAGACGGAGTCCGCCGAAGCTGCGCCGGAAAAGGCGGCGACTGGAAACCGTGACTCGGCCGAGCAGGTGGAGGCGGCCATGAACGCCGTGGCTGTCGCACAAGCCGCTGCGGAAAGGCAGTGCGCGCGCGCCCGGGTGACGGAGATGGAAGCGCAAGCGAAGGAGGCCGTGGCCTTGGAGAAGACATCCGAGGCGGCGGCGGAGATCGCGAGAGCGCGTGCGATCGTGAGCCTTTGCTGTTCTTCAGAAGCCTGCTTTGTGCCAATTTTCCGTTCTGAAGTAACCAACCTCTTTCTAGACAATGGACTACGGCAGGATCATGCCTCAAGCTCAAGGAGCGGAATGGCTCTTGCATATCCGAAAATCGTACGCCATCCTAAGGCTCAAATCCCAGAAGCCCTTCCGACAGCAACAGAAAATCGCTGAAACCCTGAACCCCCTAAGCCCCGCTTAAAATCATGAATCCTCACAAACAACCAGACAAAAACTTGCCCAAAGCCCCGAGAGCCCAAGGAACGAGGCGCAGGAGGCACGGACGAAGGCTGAAGCCCGGATGCTCGCCACAGAGCAGCAGGCCAGGGGGGGACTTTTTCAACCAAAACCTTGACTGTTCTAAGCACAAAACCTTTGTAGGTTGGTTTGTTCTGCTTAAGAAGGCTTAGAGCCGGGTTTCATGCTTCAATAAAGTTTGAAGGGGTTTGGCAGCATTTTGGGGATCTTGAACGGTTTGACAGGGTTGGTCATTGGGTTTTTGTGGGCTTTGGGGGTGATGTACAGGACTTTGCGGTTTTTCTGCTTGAGAGTTCATGAGACTTTGTAAACAGCTAGTAATTCGGGTTATGGGTACCATAGCTGTGGTCGTTCATAACCATATCTTCCCTAGGCCTATAACCCCCTCCTAAAACACTTCTAAACCCTTCAATCCTAAACCCCAAACCCCCATCAAACCCCATCAAGCCCTGCAAACCCTAAGCCCTTAGCCCCCAAACCCCAGCCCCAAACCCCCATCAAGCCCTGCAAACCCTAAGCCCTAAACCCCTAAACCCTGCCTCTTAAAAAAAACCCTAAACCCTAGCCCCAAACCCCCATCAAACCCTGCAAACCCTAAACCCTAAACCCCCCAACCCCCATCAAACCCTTAAAACCCTAAGCCTTAAAACCCTGTAAGCCGACTTTGGCTGGATCATTTCGCAGAAAGGGTCCATTGCACTAAACAAAAACCCTAAACCGCAGGTGGAGGCCGAGGCCCAAGCCCGTCGGGCAGCGCTCGACGAGAGCCTGGCCCTACAGCGGCACCAGAAGGAGCCCCGTTTTTTTTGGGTTTTAGGTTTTAGGATACCCTTTTTTGGATCTTTCAGGTTCCTTTAAGGGATCTTGGGGTTTAGGGGTTTTAAGGTTTTGAGGGTTTACGGTTTTGACGTTTTGAGGTTTTAGAGTAGGGGTTTTGCGGGTTTCGGGGTGTGAGGTTGAGTGTTGAGGGCTTTAGGACCACTTTTCTCTTAGCAAGGTTTCCACTCACAGTACATAAGGTGGTTTTAGGTCGCATTGTTTGAAGGTTTGGGTTTACAGGCTACCTTTGTAAACTTCGTTGGATGCATGAAAAAGACAAGGTGCACAAAAAAGATCAAGACCTGGAGCCCTAGCTACAAGCCCCAAACCCTGCGAACTGAAGCCCTTTCGGAGCCCTTACAGTCTTACAGGCCTTCACAGGCCCTTTTGTAAAGCCCTATGCTAAACTGTGGTTGAGACAGCCCAGAAAAGAAAGCTGTGGTGTTGAAGGAGGTAGGATGGTTTAGGGATGAGGGATTTATGGGGATTTATGGGTTTAGGGGTCTAGGGATTTAAGGGTTTAGGGTTTAGGGCTAAGGTTTTGGTATGGAGTTTAGAGGGTCTAGGGGATAAGGAGTTCCGGGGATTAGGGGTTCGGAGATGTCAGGGTCTAGGGCGTTTAGGGGCCGAGGGGTTTATGGGTTCAAGGGTTAGGGCAGGGCGACAAGTGGCTCTGAAAGGTGTTTAATTCATGTTGGGGAGTTATTTTGGGGTCCTTATAGTAAGGATCTTACTCGTTACGATACCAGAAAGCCGTCCCGATTTTAATCGGAAGCCCCCCCGTTTTTGGGAGGAGGCTCAGGCTGCTGCAGACGCCTTACTGCAGAGCCGCGCCATGGAACACGAGCAGGCGGACTTTTGGGGGGTCTGAGGAGGTTCACGGTTCTATGGGGCCTTGGATAGATAGACAGATCGATCGGCAGCTATCTAATTACATATATATATATATATACACACACACATACATATGTAGATAGAAAATATTGCTTTTTGTTTTAAGTGTGACGAAATTAGGTTTAGTTGAACTATGGGCATATTGGTTCTCACCGGGCTTTACTTCCTTTTTGTTGGGGTCCTTTGAGTGGGGCTTTGTAGAGCTTGAGGGTTTCAGATTAAAAGTTTACGGTTTCCGCAACGGGTACGTTCCAAGCTGGACAAAAAGGGTTTGGGGTCTGAGGAGTTGTGGTTCGTGTGTTCGGGAGCAGGGGGTTTAGGGCAGCAGGGGGGAGAGGGGTTTGGGTGGGGGGCCAAGGAAGTGCAAGAAACATGTGGGTAGTTGTCAAAATTGTGGTCCTTTTTTGGGTACCCTAAACATTACAGTAGGTGCCGTATTATATTTATCAGGGACCCAAGAAGGGATCGTAATTTTGACAAACACCCATGTGAGGATGCAAACACAGAGCACTGCAGCCTCAATAAGCTTCAACTGCTACTTGGAGGATCATGGGACTTAGTAAGTAAGGTTATAAGTACCTTAATTGGGTTATAAGTGTAGTTACCCTGATTATAACGCTAGTTACTAAGTCCCATGATCCTTTAAGTGGGGCAGACAACCTCCAAGGCCCTAGGGCCCTTGGGTTGAGGGCTGCACTGCAAACCCTGAACCCGAAATCCCTGCCCCCCGCCCCCCAAGTGAAACTCACTCCCAGATCCGGAATGCCACATCCACAGTATCCTAAACCCCCTGGGTGCGGCGCTAAACCCTACGTAAAGTGAGCAGACCCCAAACGCAAGAGCACGAAACCCTAACCCTAGACCGAACCCCTTAAACCGTAAAGCCCCAAGCCTCAAAAACCCTAAACTTCTGAGCCCGAAACCCTGAACCCCAAAACCCTCCTCTACCCCAAACCCTGAACCCCCTCTGAGGGAACCCATTAGTAACCCCAACATGAACCCTTAAAGGAACCCTTCAGAAGAAATTTTGGAACCCTAAAGCTCCCTTTTAAGGGAACCCCTAAAGCTCCCTTGTAACGGAACCCTAAAGCTCCCTTTGAAGGAACCCCATAGAACCCTATGGATCCCTTTTAAGGGAACCCCCTAAGAAGCCCAAGAGAGGCTCTCCAGGCGGCCCTTCGGGCCGCCGAGCGCCGCGCGCAGGCGCGGCTGTTGGACGTGGATCAGCGCCTTAGGCCGCCACCAGCAGTGCCGTTTTTTTTTTCCCTTTTGCTTGGGGTGTAGGGGATTTAGGGGTTTAGGTTCATGGGTTTTGGGGGTTTAGGGTTTAGGGGTTTAGGGGTTTAGGGGTTGAATGGGGTTTCGGTTTAGGGTTTAGGGTTTAGGTTTTTGAGGCGATAACCGCTTACTTGACAGCTCTGTCAAACCCGACCGAAAGACCTCTATAAGACTTTGCAGAAGATTAAAAAACCCCGAAAGTAGGAAGATGTAAAGCTGTATGGACCCTCACGAAACTCTACAAAACCCCGTAAAGTCCATAAACCCCCATTCAAAACCTTCAGAAACGCCATAAAGGCGCTGCAAAAACCCTAAACCCTAAACTTTCTAAATGCCGCAGATCCCAGGCTCGCCGAGTCCGCGGAGGAGCGCGCGAAAGCGCGCGCCAAGGCCGCGGACGCTGAGGCGCCGGGCGGTTTCTCTCGGTTTGTAAAAGGGTTCTTAGTGGGGTTTTCAATAAAGGATTCTGATAGGAGGCTTTTTGTCAGCAATGTAGGCGTTTTGATAAGTTTTCTGAGAGATGTACAAGGTTTCGCAGCGATTTTAAAGGTTTTTTTTTTTGGGTGTCTAGGGGGTTTTATGGGATTTTAGAGGCATTCGGGGTTTTCAGGGTTTGGGGCATAGCGCCACCCCAAATCCTCAACTCCGAACCTCCACATTCCGAAGCCTCGGATACTGAAAACACTCCTCTCCGAATCCTAAACAACCCCGAATCCAATCTCTGTAGAATCGTACAGGACACTAACTCAACAGAATCATTCAGTATTTTTGCAACCCTAAGCTCCAAACTCCGAAAGCCATGACCTAACGCATCCGAGAAATCCCCAGAGCTTTTTCTTAACTATCCTGTAGGTTGTAGAGACCGCTATACAAGACCCCATGCTGCCCTGCGAAGCCCTGTAGACACCCTAACACCCAAAAACAACATCATGAACCCTGTCAGACCCCAAACCTCTATATGGGAGCTTCCGAAAATAGGGGACCCTAAGATAGTGCCCTAAATACTAGGATCCTCATTATACGGACCCCAAAATAAGGCACCCCTAATTCTCGGAAACTCCCATATCCTAACTCCTAAACCCTTCATGCACAAAACGCAAAGCTCCAGAACCCTGATCCCTACAGCCTGAACCTCTAAAACGCCAAACCCAACACCCCTGTTCTCCCTATTTCAACTCCTAAACCCTGAACCCAACCCCCAGAAATTCCTAAAGCCCTAAATTCTATATCTTTTAACCCTATGGTGCCCTCGAACTGCCAGAGAGCCCTTCATACTCTGTAGTACCATTCCCTTTTGGTGCCTGTGGCACCTGTGGTTCATAACCCAAAAGAAACTTACTCCAACTGTGAAGTCACTTATAGAAAAGCCCTACACACCTTCTCTTACAAGACCGCTCGTCGCACCTATACTAACACCCTAACACAGCCTTTACAAAGCCCCATCAAAACATTGAGTCCCTATACGTAAACCCATTTTATATTTAATCTGAGATCCCATAAATCCTTAATATAGGATCCCATAAATCCTTTATATATAAGGTCCCATGAATCCGTAATATCAAGATCCCCATGAATCCTCAACACAAAGATCCCATAAATCCTGAATATAAGGATCCCATAAATCCCCCGTAACGCCCCGGTCAAACCCTGAAACTTCATCCTTCATAAAGCAGCATTAAGTCCCTCTATGTAAACCCATCATAGGGTTCCCACAAATCCTTAGGAGGCCCTTGTATCCCAGACCCCCGAGAGGATCTAGAAAGTAGATCCCCTAATTTGGGGCCCTATACTACTAGGGGTACTTTATAGGAACCCCCATTAAGGGATCTACTTTTTGGATCCTCCCGGGGGTCTGGGAGACGCCCTGATCAAACTCCCTGAAAAGTTCAGCCGTTGCCAAGGCAGAGGCGGCTGTGCGCCTGGCACAGAGCCGAGTTCTGCAAGCAGAGGCGCAGTGCAAGGAGCCCTGTGGAGGGGCGGGGGCGGTCGGGTTGGGGGGTTGGGGTATAGGTTTAGGGTTTAGGGTTTAGGGTTTAGGGTTGGGGGGGGTTGGGGTATAGGGTTTAGGGTTTAGGGTTTAGGGTTTAGGGTTGGGGGGTTGGGGTATAGGGTTTAGGGTTTAGGGTTTAGGGTTGGGGGGGGTTGGGGTATAGGGTTTAAGGTTCATGTTCGTATGCGGTTGAAGGCCGTCTCGGGGTTGAGGATGCCAAACTTACAACAATATCACCCCCAACCCTTACTGTAATTCTTGAGGCCCCTCTATTAGATTATAGCACCAAAGCCCCAGAAGCTAAATTTCCAGGCCTTCATGTGTGCACGCAAGTACAGTGGGAAGCGTTCGAAGGTATGAACAGGCTATGCTACTTAAAGGTGAAATTGGGATATCTAGTATCCATCAATACCCTTTCGTTATCGTTCTTGTTTTCATTGCGGTAGCTTCTATTCCGGTTAGCATGCTTGTGCCTGTGCACATCCTTGTGCACTCATGCCTTGTGTATACTACGATCAGATCATGGGCCTCAGTGTTTTTGGTCTCAGAATTCTGTCGGCTCGAGCTTCTGACACCAAACAGCTCTCACACCCAAGCGCCTTACTTGGAGGATCATGGGAGTTAGTAAGTATGGTTATAAGTATCCTAAGTGGGGTTATAAGTGGTTATAAGTATAGTCACCTTAATTATAACCCTAATTACTAAGTCCCATGATCCTTTAAGTAAGCTTCCCCGTGCCGCTGCATCACAGCGGACTGGGTGGCAGCGATCGTCCACGAAGATCTCTTGGGAGACGGTTTTCTCAGGAGGTTGTTCGTGCCCGTGGAGTACATCCGGGCGAACTTACACTGCTTGAACGGTCATGGGTAGTTCGAAGAGTTAAGGTAGAGTTTCCAGACTGGGCCATAGCTAGTCGTACTGATAGTTACCTTGCTGATGAGCGTAACTACCAAGGCCCCTGCTCCATTTTAAAACTGTACACTGCCGCGCGCTACCTGGCATCAAGCCCTGATAGGACAAAACTCTAGTGCAACATAAGGAGAGCCCTTACAAGCTTGGTACCGTCCGCGTCAGCTGCCATACAACATCCCTGATACAAAAAATTTTGCAGGACTCCCGAACAAACCCCCTAAACCACGAAACAGCCAAGACTAGACCTGAACCAGTCCTAAGCCCACAACTTCAAAGAAACCCTACCCTAAATTCTCAGAAGGAGCGCCTGGGCCGCGTAGAACTGGCGGCCGAGCACGATCAGCTCCATGCCGTTCGGGCGTGGTCAAGGCGATGCGTGGATAATTCAGAGGTTTTGGTTGGTTTCTAAGGGGTTTCAGAGGTTCTGTTTTGGTCCTTTCCTGTCAGAGGCTTTCCGGGTAATGGGGCTTCGTCAGAAACCTATAAGACCTATACTCAACATCTCATTGTGCATAGTTTTGAGGTGGTTAGGAGGGGTTTTGGTAGGGTTTCAAAGGGGGCTCTATAAGGTGCGATCGGCTGTGGCTGTGGTATTGCTGCTGTGTTGTTTGGGTTTAATTAGGGCTTTTTGTTTTATGGTTTAGGGGGGGTGTTTGGGTTTAATTAGGGCTTATTGATTTTATGGTTTAGGGAGGAGTGCTTTTGATTTGACGTCTGTGAGAACGCATTTGAGCTCAAGTTTTCTTTATGTTACTGTTAGCGGCGTCTTAGTGCTCCATGTCATCCAGGGTTGGCACTTAAGGCTGTAAAACCCGAAGCCCGCATTCCGAGAACTAATTATGCTCCGAGCCCTACATCAACAAGCATTATTCCTGAGTGTTCCTTATTGTAAGCATCCTCTCATACATCCTTGCATTGAGCTCACAAGCCCAAAACCCAAACCCTAAAACCCTAAACCCTTTATAGAACCCCCCAAAGAACTGATTTATAGTAACCTTCGTACATAGTCTTAGTAACCCCAGGCCCCCAAAAGAACCCGCAAAAACGCCATTAGATTTCATAGTCGCCCAGTATAGCGACGACTGCGAAACATCCGTCAGGCTGGAGCTTCGCCAAACCCTAGACCCTATAGATCCCTTTAAAGGACCCCTCATAGATCCCTTGAAAGGACCCCTTATACATCCCTTTAAAGGACCCCTTATAGATCCCTGTAAAGGACCCAAATAGATCCCTTTAAAGGAACCCTGTAGCCCCTAAGATCAACCACTGGCTCACCCTAGCAAGGAACTCCAGCTGTATGCAGCAGAAAAAGAGCCAGCAACACCCTAAACCCCTAAACCCCTAAACCTAAGCCCCTAAACCCTTAAACCCCTAACCCCTAAACCCCTAAACCCGAAACCCCTAAACCCTAAGCCCCTAAACCCTAAACCCCTGAACCCTACACCCTAAACCCTAAGATCATCTTGGGAAAAGGAGTTTAAAGAGAAAGGAAACCCTAAGATCATCTTGGAAAAAGGAGCTTAAAAAGAACAAAAAACCCTAAGATCATCTTGGCAAAATGAGCTTCAAAAGAAAAAAATCCTTAAAATCATCTTGACAAAAGGAGCTTCAAAAGAAAAAGCACCCTAAGAGCAGGCTCATCCAGGAGCTGCCCGCGGGGCTTCACCAGCGCATGCTGGACCTGGAGCTCGTGCTGCAGGGCAAGGGCCTGGTGGTGCCTTCGGCTCTGAAGTCGATGGTAAAGGTTCCTTTAAAGGGGTCTACAAGGGCTACAAGAAGGGAACTATAAGGGATCGAAAAGGTACCATAGCAATGTAGATAAGCTATTAAGGGATCTATAGGGGAGTATAAGGGGTTCTGTAAAGGGATGAACAAGGGTACTATAAGGATACTATAAGGGATCTTTAGGGGATCTCTATAGGGTCCCTAATGTAGGAACCTGATTAAGAAACCTTGGGCCTTTATCAGGGTTCCTCATTCGAATCGTACTATTTCGGGGTTACAAGTCTAAGGCTTAGGGCTTGGGGTTTAAAGGTTAGAAGGGTTTAGGGTTACGAGGAAGTCTAAACTTTCGGGCTTAGGGTTTAAAGTTTAGAAGGGAGGGAGTTTAAAGGTTCTAAAAGGTTTCAGGGGGTTGCAGGGGTTACGAGGGTCCGAAGAGTGTAGGGTTTAGAGATGTCAGGGTATTGGGGGTTTAGGGTTACAACGGTTACAAGGGTGGCAAGGGTTGCCAGAGTGTCGGGTTTAGAGTTGTAAGGGTTCAGGCGGTTTAGGGTTTAGGGTTACAAGGTTATAGTTGTACACACCCAATAAGACTTTATGCAAGTAGGAGAACATATATCTGTGTGTAAAGATATGTATATACATATATATACGTATATATATATATATATATGCACGTATATATATATATATATATATATATCTATATATTTATATAATTCTATATATTTATATATGGATATATATATATATATACAGATATGTATGTGTGTATATACATATAGGTATATAGGTGCACGCATTCTCGAGTAAATAACAAATGAACAAGTCAATATGTGTCCATACACACATATATGTATACGTACATATACATCTATTATATAACAGCTTTGTGTTAGTCTGATCATGGAGATGATATTGAACATGACAGTAGTAGTGATGATAAGGTTCATGTTGGTGTTGATGCCGATGAAGGTCACTACTTTCATAATTGTGCGGATGCTTGTTGTTGTTTCCATAATCACAACCATTGTCATGTTAGTTCTGTTAGTGCTTTTCAGCCCACGCAGAGCCCCAGAGAACCCGTGCAAAGCGTAGTAAAAACCCCGTCAACCCCTGCTCCTTCAATCCTGAACTCCCAAACCTCACTCCAAGGAGCCCGTGGACGGTCTCCTTGTTGCGGACGCGCTCCGCCGCGCCAGGGAGGTGCATGCGAAGGTGGGCGTTCTGGGGCGTAGAAGGGTCTGACTTAGGGCTTCATGGCTGAGAGGTTGAGGGGTTGAGGCATTTAGGATTCAGGGCACTTTTGCCCTGCAGTCCGGGTCTGAAGTAAGCAAAGCCCATATGCTACGCTCCAAGCCCCTGAACATGCCCGAAGACTGCGCAGGGACACCTCAAACACACCATTGCCAAAACTCTGCACATTTACCCCTTCCCCAAGGCGTAAAATCCGATATTATCACCGAAAGCCCTTCGTTTCAAGTTTCTGACAATGTCAGGTGGAGTCTGCAAAGCAGTCGACCACAGATGTCCAGCCTCTGGCGGCAGCCTTCATGGCAACTGAGCTTTATGTTCAAGGGTTGCATCGCTGTTTGCAAGGATTTATTGGGGTCGCGCAGGGTTTCCATGGATTTCATCGGGCTGGCGCAGGCTTCCGAATTTGCTTTGGAGGGCTTTTTGTGGTGGAATCCTGGGTTATGTTATTCTTCCATGGTTTGTAACGGTTTGTAATGGGTTTATATGTATTTCGGTGTTGTATGGGATGTTCTAAGAGTAGTATGTTTGTTTTTGTTTGTCTCCATACTCTTCTGGACGCGCACACGCATGTGTCTGTGTATGTACATATATGTATATCAGTATATATCAGTATATATATATATATATAAAGATACACGCGTAATATGTATACTCAGGTATTTGCACGTAGACTTGTACTTGACATGCAGTGAGTGGTGCATCAGTGCATATGTATATCTAGAACTGTACTCATGCATACATGCATACATGTTTACATATATATATATATATACATACGCATACAAACATACACACATACACGCAGACATGTGAATACCTACACACCGACATGACTGCGTGCATAAATAGCCACATACATGCATACATACATAAGGGGACATGCACGTACACATGCTCATACACATACACGTACACATACATATACATATACATCACATACACAAACGTGCACAGGCGCATACGCATACACATGCTCGCAAAGTCGTCACACATGAGTACATAGTTTGATTCTCGTGAATACATGTTTGGTGTGTATATATATATATATATATACAAATGCACACGCTCATACATGTAGGCTTATATGTACGTGGATAGTGTTTTACATGGATGACTGTACATGCAGATTCACTCCTTAACTCCGATTCTGTGCGACCGTGCTACATCGAGGTGACTTGGGGCGTCTTACTGGCCCTGGCGTTGGACAGCGTGCTGCGGCTTGTGCTGTCCTCGCCGCAGGCCGGAGTGTCTCTCTAGGCCTTAACTCTTAACATGAACTTGTGGCTGGTTTTAATAACGTTTGAATTTGCAAGTGCTCCGCTGGTTATGAATATGTTCTTGGGTTGATTCCTCCCTTAGGTGCATTCCTACTCTGACCTAGAGCTGCACCCGTACCCTACTCCCAGAAAGCCTAAGCACTACACCACAGAACTTTATCCCCTCATCCTAACAACAGCAAGGTTTAGGGTTCAGGGTTTAGGGTTTAGGGTTAAGATTCACGAAACAGGGTTCTTCGAAGCTGCTGCACCCTAAATCCTAAACCCCTTGTAGAACCATTGTAGAACTTTTTTTGTAGAGCCCTTATAGAACGGGCCGGTATAACCCCGTAAATTTTTCAATGGAGCTCTTATGAAGCAGTCTTCTAGAAACCCTTATCACCAATACATCCTGGAGCCCGTATGGAAATATTAGCCCCCTCCCCCGCGTCGCAGGTGCTCCAGGCACTGCCGAAGGACGTGGCTATCCAAGCTTCGCCGCAGGTCTTTCAGGCGGGGACAGTAAGGGATTAGGGGTTTAGTATGGTTGCTAGCTTCCTGGGTAGTGCCCTTTTGCCCTTTGTCTTTTCTTGTAGGATCCCTTATTAAAGCCCTACAGCAGGAAAAAGGTACCCTTATTCTAAAGGCGCTACCCAAAAACAAAGGTTTAGTAATACTGTTCCTTTGTCGTAGAATACTTCCCATAACCCTGTTCAACTTGTCAAGGCTTTGTAAAGCCTTCGGGGAGTTTTCGGTGGTAGTTTTGTGTTTGCTTGGGTGTAGGGTTCAGGGTTTCGGATTGTTCTCAAATCTGCTTTAGGGGTTTCACTGCTTTGGTACCTGGTTTGTATTGTTGCGGAGGGTTTTGGAGGGCTATACATCTTTTACATGTATATATGTATATATACATATATGTATATGTCCATATATGCATATATATATATATATATATTATATATATAGATATACATATATATATACACACATATATTTCTATGAATCATATATATATATATGTTTATGTAAATGTATATATATATATATATGTATATGTATATATGTATATATGTATATATGTATATATGTATATATGTATATATGTGTATATGTATATGTATATGTATATGTATATGTATATATATATATATATATATGTATGCATGTATGCATGCATGCATGCATGCATGCATGCATGTATGTATGTATGTATGTATGTATGTATGTATGTTCGTATGTATGTATGTATGTATGTATGTATGTATACATGTATATATGTACATTTACATACGCATATACATCTGCTTGTACTTACATAATACATATATACCTAGATACAAGCAGGCTCATGTCAGAAGCCCTTCTTATAGGGATTATACAAAGGGGACCAGGCTTAGTCTTTTAGAGCTTCGGGGGTTGGGTTGCCGACGCAGGCCTTTTAGAAGTCTGTGTAAGTATAGGTTATTGGTATAGGTATAATCCTGATCATTACGGCCTCCGTGTAGAAAGCCTTAAAGTAACCCTAAATCGTAACCCTTTACCAGAACCCCCTATGTAACCCTTCTAGTACCCCTAAACAGTGAGCTTCTAAAAGGAAGCCTTTTCCAAACCTTTATTAGAGCAGCCATAACCCTAAACCCTAAACACTGAACCAGTGACCCGTAAACCCGACGCCCTTAAAGGATCCCTTTGAGGGAACCCTTTTCTATCTTTTCAAAAGGAACCCGGAAACCCCAAGGGACCCTGGACCTCAAGGGTTCCGTCTAGGGTCCTTAAAGGGGTTCCTTCAAGGAGACCTGTTCTACCTACTATAGGGGCTTTAATAATTACCTGTTATAGTATCATGGGCCCCAAAACCTTTTTTCTACTTATTAAGCCCTTTCAGAGGAACCCTTTAAAGGAACCCCTATTCTAATTATTAAGGTCCCTGTATTAGTCGAGCCCTGCGCTAGGCCAAGGTGGAGCCCGCGGCACAGAGATCTGAGGATCTGACCCCTACGCAGCGAAAACCCCGGCCCGGAGCCCCACTTCACAGGGGTTCCTTTCAAGGGTCTATAACGGTTCCTTAAAGGGATCTATAAGGGTTCCTTAAAGGGATCTGTAAGGTTTCTATAAAAGGTTTAGGGTTTAGAGTTTGCGAAAGTTGGGGGTACCTGATTTTGGGGTCCTTACTATAGTAAGGATCCTGCTATTTAGGCTACTTTTTTAGGGTCCCCTGCTTTCGGAAACTCCCACTTCACCCAGAAGGTTTAGGGTTCCAGGGTTTCAGAGAAGTACACTAGGGTTTAAAGGAATTTAGTTTTTTTAGGGGAATTTTAGGTTTTTTGGGGCTTTAGGCTTTGCGGGATTCAGTTTGTAGGGTTGAGCACTTCAGGGCTTCGGGGTTTGAGGGATTCAGGGTTGAGAGCTTAGGGTTTGACGTTCAGGGCTTTAGGGCTGCAGGGTTGAGGGTTAAGGTTTCAGGGTTGTAGGGTCTTTGCGTTTTGATTTTGCGTTTCGCGTTTCAGGGCTTCGGGTTGAGGGTTGAGGTTGAAAGGGAGGGTCTAGGTTGAATTTATGGGTTGTTTGAGGTGTCCGGTTTCAGATTTTTCAGGCCTAGGGTTCAGGGTTTATGTGGGTAGTGGTCAAAATTATGGTCCCTTTTGGGGTCCCTATTATAGTACGGCACCTAATATTTAGGGTGCCCAAAAAGGGACCATAATTTTGACAACCACCCATGTATGTATGCATGTATGTATGTAAGCATGTATGTATGTATACATATGCAGACATACGAACATAACATTCGTTTTCAAGGATGGGCGGGATCTTGCGTGTAACCGCAGCGGTTCAGTGTTCATGAATGTGGTTTCTGGATTTCAAGGGTGTAGTTTTGCCGCTGGTTGGTTTTGGGGTTCCTGATTTGCGTTGCGTGTGTTTGACAGTTTTTCTCTTCTATTCCTTCTATTATTGGTCAAGGTCTTCGCAGTGGTTCATAGGAACATAGTAGGACTGCCAGTAAAAAGAAATTCGCTGCCTCTTTATGAGCAGGGCTATAACTTGTGTAGTTTCCAGTGTCCAGTGCTGAGCCATACTACTGCTGCACCTACTTACGAGCCTTAAATCCGAACTCGGCGGTCAGCAAGGCAACTTTGATGTAGCTAAGGTAGATTGTCAGTATCAGAGTCCGTATGAAGAAAAAAATTACGAAAAAGCCTCGTAATGCCAGTCTAAACTCCAATGGGAAGCCTTACACATTATTCTGCAACCCCTTGACTTATGAATGCATGTATGTATGTATATATAGCGTTCTTTATGTATGTTTAAACATTTGTATACATACACACACACAACAAAGCCACAAATCGATACTATAGCACAAAGAAATCTGTGAGCGAACCTCTTAGACATGTAGCCCAGCAGCCTAAAAAGTAAACACACCCATAGTGAGATACCTCAAGAAACAAACTCTAAACCCCGAAACCCCTAAATCCCTAATCCTTTAAACCGCCAGCCCTAAACCCAAAGCCGCAAGCCCTAAACCCTAAGCCCTAAACCCGCATAGATCCCCTAGAGTACCCTTAAAGATCCCTTGTAGTAGCCTGTATAGATCCCTTTAAAGATCCCTTATAGTACCCTTATGGATCCCTTATTGTAACCTGTACAGATCCCTTGAAAGATCCCTGAGAGTACCCGGAAAGTAACCCTTTAATGGAACCCTTCTAGTACCCTTATAGTAACCCTTTAGTACCCTTATAGTAACCCTTTAAAGGAACCCTTATAGTACCCTTATGGTACCCTTATATTATAGTAACCCTGTAAAGGATCCCTTAATAGATCCCTTTAAAGATCCCTTGTAGTACCCTTTCGGATATGGATCCCTTATAGTAGACTGTATAGATCCCTTATAATACCCTTATGGATCCCTGTAAAGAGAACACCTGGCCAAGGCCCGGCAGGGCCCCGACAGGGGGAGAGCCCGCGGCCGCGGCTCCTGCGCCGCAGCCGAAGGAGGGGCCTTGGCTTCCGGGCTCTTTTGCTGGGGTTTGGGGTCTAAGGGTTTAGGGTTTAGGGTCTAAGGGTTTAGGGTTTAGGGTTTAGGGTCTACGGTTTAGGGCTGGGATGTCGATAGAGTTTTACAGGATTTTGCAGGTTTGGGTTCTGAGGGCGTTTACATGGCTTTGTCAGGGTGTTGTAAGCGTGTTTAAATAGGGTTGCTAATGGGATTATTGGAGGATTTGGAGGGCTTATTCTTAAATCTGCTGTTTTCCTTATGAAGAGGGTGATGCTCAATCAGGATAAGGCTAGCGCAAGTGATGGTCGTCATGGGATGCTACTAGTAGCAGTGTTGTTGGTATTGAATTTTTCACGGCAAGAGTGCTCCTAAACAAGACGAAGGGGCTCCGGCCAAAAAGGTCAAAGCCCAGCCCCAGACTCCAAGACAACAGTGACTGCCTCTTCCACGCGTTTGCCGCTTGCTTGATCGCTCAAGGTCGCAGTGCCCGAACGGCGGCCGAACTGAGCAACCTGTGTGTGACCCATATCCGTCGGCATGATAAGAACTACGAGGGGTACTGGAGAGGCGATGCGCCGGACTCGTCTGGTAGCTCCATTCGGGAGCAGGGCTTCGAGGAGTAATTGAGGCTGCTTGCCAAGCCCGGTGCTTGGGGCGGATCCATCGAGATCGCTGCTCTCGCCAACACTCTTTCACAGCCAGTTTTCGCTTGGGATTACTATTTCGGCGATGCTTGCGTGGCTACTGGTATCAGAGCCGTTCGTTCGTACGTGACAATGCGAGTGGAATTCTCGGGTGCTGCTACCTCTATTGTTCGTAACACCCACTGAAACAAGATCTAGTATCAGGATACGACGAGGTAGTGTTGTGCTTCTTTTCTTCTCCTCCTCCCCCGACTGCTACTGTGCTACCGCTACTCTGCTACTCTGCTACTTTGTGCTAATTTGCTGCTCTGCTACTCTGCAACTGTTACTCCACTGTTGCTACTCCGCTACTGCCGCTGCTATTGTTCATGCTACCGCTACTGCAAATGCAACTGCAGCAACAACAACAGTATTGCCAACAGCGACATCAACAGCAACAGAACAGCAACAACGACGACGACGACGACGACGACTGCGACAGCGACAACATCGCAAGCGCCCCCTCCGGCAGTTGTAGGTGGTGCTCATCGGGATGCTGCACAAACGCACATGGAAGGTTTCCAAGTAAGGATCTCTTATTGGATCCAAGCAAGCCTAGAGGGGACTCCTTTTTTTGAGACTTCCTGTAGCTTTGCAGCAGAGCGGAATCGATGTGGGCGGTTGGCTGGCGCTTCTACTATTCAATTGCTCGGTCGTTCATCGGTACTTCTGTGATGTGTCTTATCTGGGAACTTTGTTTTTGTTTCCGTACGCCTGCAAGAATACCCAAACCCACAGCCCTAAAATTAATCCCCAACACCTATAAGCCCAGAAAGCTAAACCCCAAAGCGTCAACCCAAAGCCTAAAATCTAAACGCTCACCACCCTAGCTCGTCAAATCCTGAAGCACTTGAAGCTAGACCCAAAAACCAAAGCCCTGAAGCCTTTGTCACACCTCATGACATCCAGAGGAAGCCCTTGTGACGCTCTAGGGTTTGTGACCCTTAGAAGCCCTATTCCAGCTGAGCCCTCAACCTCTAAACCAACCCAAAGCCGAAACCCGAAAGCCCTAAGCCATCTTTAGCCCTAAATCCCGAAAACCCTTGAACCCAAAAGGTCTAAACCATCCTGACTCCTAAACCCCTAAACCCCTAAGCCCTAACGCCCTAAAGCCCTAAACATGTTGCCTTGGCAAAAGGAGCCGCCTCCTGGCGCCTGGGAGGAGCAAATTTCCGAGGTACCGGGGAAGCTTGGGGTTTTGGGTCTAGAGTTTGGAGTTTAGGGTTCAGGGTGTAGGGTTTTGCGTTTTAGTTTTAGCATTGCTGACATTTTTTGTTGGGTTTTTGTAGGGTTGGAAAGGTTGAAGATTATAGAGCTTTGCGGCTTCGAGGGGTGTGTGCGTGTGTGTGTGTGTGTGTGTGTGTGTGTGTGTGTGTGTGTGTGTGTGTGTGTGTGTTTTTGTACGGGCAGTTAAAGGATTCCGTCAAGGGGTGCTTACGCGCGGGAAAGGCTGCCTCGCACATACTGCACCTTTGGGGCAGGTCAGCGGTCATGGGGGGCAGGCGCTGGGCGGAGGCTTCATTGTCGGCTATCCACGTGGCCACATCAGCCACCCGACTAGCCGACAGCTTTCAACTGAAGTGTCCGAGTGTTACTAACGATTACTAATTCTTCAGGCCCCTGCATGAGCGAGGTCCTTGTGCAAGACAGGAAAGATCCAGAGACTCCAATATCCCTTAATTAAGGAATATACCTTAAATCATATTAGGATCCCTAATATGATATAAGGAATATTCCTTAATTAAGGGATATTGGAGTCTCTGGGGATCTATGTACAGAGCCCTGCAGGTTCAAGTGTGACTGAGGGCTTCGGCCTGCTTTCGGGCTCCCTTAGCCCTCGAAGCCTGAGCCCCAGTACCTAGACCCCCCCAATGTAGGTAAATTATTGGCCCAAAACCTAGAAAAGGGCCATTATTCTTCATATTTTTTGGGGTCCAGGTATGGGGATCTGAACACTGAGCACTCATTTCCCCTTACAGTCCACATAGAAAAAACAAACGCTGTTTGTTTTATTGAGCCAAACCCTAAACCCTAAACGCCCCTATTAACATCAAACCTATGGACAAGCAAGCCTGTTAAAAACAAACGTATTAAGCAAATCATATCCAAACAAGCCTCATCGAGCAGGTCGGATACGTCCCGGAGGAGGTGGTCGCCGATCCGAGGGAGTTCGGGCCCCGTCTTTTTGGGCCGCGGGGTTCGGGGTGCGGGGCAACAGGTTGCGCAGTGTGTTATCGGGGTTTGGTGTAGTTTGGTAGGGGTTTAGAAGGTTTTTATATGGGTACAGAGGGTGTTATTGCAGAGGATTGTGCATTTCTTTTCGTAGGGTGTGACCGGTTCTTGCAAGGCTGTTGCAGGCTTTCGGGTGTTGGTGAGACGGGTTCAGCGTCTGAGGGTTTCAGGAAAGCAAGGCTCCGTCTGACGTAGTTAGTCATAGGGACCCTTAGGGGGGTAGGGGGAGAGGGGTAGGGGGTCTTCATGCCCATAATTAGGACCTAAGTCACGGTTGAGGGTTGCCGGTTTGGGTTTAGGGTTTAGTATTCTAGGACCCAGAGTAGGCCCTTATTCCCTTTTTTAGGGTTTAGGTTCCCTTATAACCCCTTTAAACCAAAAAGGGCATCTTTTTTATTCCTAGGTTACTCTTAGTTCAAGTATTTAGGGTGAGGTTCAGGTTGAGGGGTTACAGTTCAGGCTGGAGGTTCCAAGTTTCAGGCATGTAGGTTGTTGAGAATGTTGGCCCCCAGCAGGCCCTAGACCTCTACTTAAAGGATCAATGGACTCCTTTAAAGGGATCTACAGGGTTCCTTAAAGGGATCTATAGGTTTTAGGGTTTAGGGTCTACTTGGAGGATCATGGGACTTAGTAAGTAAGGTTATAAGTACCGTAATTGGGGTTATAAGTATAGTTACCCTAATTATAACCCTACTTACTAAGTCCCATGATCCTTTAAGTAACCCTGAACCCTACGATTCTTAAACGTTCAGCAGCTTCGGAAAATAGGGCACCCTAAAAAAGTACCCTAAAGAAATGGTAGGATGCCCAGTGTTAGGACCCCTCCAAGCCGAGCCAGAACCTAGGATAACATGGTCTCATCATCTTTCTGCTCTGCCGGTGTGGGGTTGTCAAGCAATCTGTGAACCTCTTACTAACCCTTCTAGGCCCTATAAGCCACCTTCTAAACCAACGTAAGGGCTTGGGGCCTCTGGCCTTCTGTGAAGTAGCTGAAATTCCCCTAAACCACAATGCTATAGCTGAAATTCCTGCGCCTTTAACGCTCAATCCTCAACCCTAAACCTGGAAGCTTGTGAGGGGGGTACCTCTATTTAGGGTACTTATAACTCTACTTATAACCCACTTACTAATTCCCCTGCCCCTCCAAGTAAAGCTGGAAGCTTGTGAGGCCGCTGCTAGCAGAGCCGCCAAGCCCCAAGAGGACGCCCTCTGGTCCCCAGAGACTCCAATATCCCTTGATTAAGGAATATTCCTCACATCCTTTTAGGGATCCTAATATGATTTAAGGTATATTCCTTAATTAAGGGATATTGGAGTCTCTGGGTCCAGCTACCTGCGGCTGTTTTGAGTTGTTTTGAGGTCGTTTTTGGGGCTTGGGGTCCACGGTTTAGGGTTTAGGGCTTAGGAGTTAGAGTTTAGGGTTTTGGGCTCAGGAAAACTGTGCCGAGACTGCGAAATCAATGCTATTGGCTTTAGGCTTTGAGCTGATAAGTGTAAAAGCATTCCGCACCTCTCTCTTGACTTGTGACTGCAAAGAGATCTACAAAGTTGTGTCCGTTTTTGCACAGCTTTGTTTTTGAGGCTTTGCAAGTTTCACATGAAAACCAATCCCTAAACCCTAACCCCGACTCTAGAACTTCTTAAAGCCAACAATTTACAATGCGGCGAGGACTTTGCGGCCCTCGGGAACAGACACCTCGGCACCGGACTGGGAAACTGGGGGCCAGACGACCCTGCCAGCCGCTTCTTGGCAGGGCTTCTTATGGGTTTGGGAGTTCCTAAACCCACACCCGAAAATCTTAAACTCCTACCTCCGTAAACCCTAAACCCCAAACGACAGGGCTTCACAGTGCTTGAGGGTTTCCAAAGGTCTTGTAAGCCTGTCAGGGGGCTTTACTTGCCGTGCTATTAAAGGTTCACGGCTACAGTAAGGTTTGAAGCTATGAGTGTTTAGGGTGTGGGATGGTGTTTTCACAGTGATATGACACCCTTGAGTTGCCGAGTTCGGTCCATTGTGATTGTTCCTGTCAGCTGCTTTTGTTTGAAGTGCGAATGCTGCTACCGCCGTGATGGTGGTGGTGATAGTGAAGGGGATGTTGATTGTCATGGTGCCAGTTGACGGCGATGATGGTGACACTGGTATTAGGATGATGAGGTGGATGTTGTTTCGGTAAGCGGCGATGACTGATTTGGTTGTAGTTGGTTTCAGGTCTGACAAATTTTGTGTGTTGTTCCGGCTGCGCTTCGTGTTGTCCATGACAAGCATTCTAGCCTAGCAACCGTAGTAGTGTGAAGCATGATGGCAGAGGAGCGAGGCTCTCATATTTTGTCCGCTGCCGCAAAAGATGCTTGTCGCCGCTTGATATTGTAAACTCCAAAAAGTTGGAAACCTAATTAAGGACAAATCGTGCCGGGATTCCCTATACTTTGCTCTTAGGGATTGAGGCTATCGGGTTTCCGACTTTTAGGCTTCTGCTGCTTAAAGGCTCATGGGACTTAGTAACTAGGGTTATAATTAGGGTAACTGTACTTATAACCCCAATTAAGGTACTTATAACCTTACTTACTAAGTCCCATGATCCTCCAAGTAGACCCTAAACCCTAAACCCTCTAGATCCCTTTAAGGAACCCTTTAAGGATCCCTTTCAAGGACCTTACTTACTAAGTCCCATGATCCTTTAAGTGTAGAGGCGTAGTCAGTGTTGTCGCGCTCCACGAATCACGATTTGCTTCGGGAGGCGACTTCGCCTCGAGGGCGCTGCAGTTTAGGATGACGGGCCTTGGTAGCCATTTTACAGAATTATAGGTACCATAACCACAATTAGGATCCCTTTTAGGGTACAAAGAGATCCCAGAACCTGGAGATCTTCTGTCCTTGGCTTCTGGATGTAAGATTTTAAGCCTGCGAAGGCCCGTTTCCTAGTCGCCTGCCCTCCAGCCGAGACCTCAACACAAAGGCCAGCCAGCGTGTGCGAACACCTTCAACACCCCCTGAACCTGAGGAGACGTCGGAGAGCCCCATCACTCCGCACTTTCAGGGAGACCGACGGCGGTGTTTGGCAACGCGGCGGGTATGGGTTTGGGGTCTGAGAGGCTTCAAACGGTCTCGTAGGGTTCTATGGGGCTTTGTGTAGGGGTTTAAGGACATGCGGCGTATGCGTCTAGGGGTTTGGGGTGCGGGGTGTGAGAATTTAGGCATGTGGTGTTTTGTGGTCGAAGGATCCGATGTCGTTCAGTCTCCTTAGTTTGTTCGGGTGTCTTCAAATGCCTCAGAGCCCAAACCCTGAACTCTAAACCCTAAGCTTACGAGGCATCGCATCTGGCAGCCTGTTCTTGGGCCACTCCACGAAAAGTAGATACCCCTAACCCTTCCTGGCACTAGACTGCAAACAGCATGTAGCATTTCGGGGTTTAGGGTTGGGCCTTCGGTGGTTTCAGGGTTTAGTATTCAGGCTTCAGGGAGGGAGAGGGTGCTTAGGATCTTGAAGACTCCGATGGTAGTTGTAGTAAATGCGTTTTATCAGAGACGTTTGCATGCGTGGTTTCGTTTCGAAGCCTCAAACAACTCCCTGTTGTAGATTCCAGAATCCCGCGAGGATTTAGTCATGCGGTTGCAGGTCGCTGTTCATCGGCTCGTGCTACTCGTCTTCCCGGCTCTCTCAGCGTCAGTTTGTGTGAGATGTAATGCAGTTAAGTCAAATTCCGATGGAGTCTGCACCCCCCCAAACTGTAAGCAGAAACCTGCAACCTTAACCCTAAACCCTAAACCCTTAACCCCTAAGCCCTAAACCCTCAAAGCCGAGGAGGAGTGCCATCAGAATGCGCTGATGCAGCTGAAGGACTTGCAGGAGGTACCCTGGGCCCTGTCGTCGGCACGGTCCCTTCTTTCAGCATGTTCAATAACATAGGGGCCCAGATATTTACCAATACTATTTTGGGGGCTCCCTCTTATAGTTATAGTAAAATGGGACCCAAAACCCTTTCATAATCATGAAGGCCCCTAGAGTAATTTTCTTGGGTAGGTGGAGGTGCTGGGGTTGGGCGTGGGGCTTGGGTTTGGGGTTCAGGATTAGGGTAGGAGGTTTTGTTCTTAAGGGGCTTCAGTGTTCGGTCCTGCCACTTGCGAATTTGTTGAGTTTGGTGCCTCCGGGTTTGGAGTTTTAGTGTTCTTGTTATTGATCTTGCTCCTGATCTTGTTCCTCGGTTTGGCTGTGGTTCGGCTTTACTTTGGCATTCTTTAGCAAAGTTTTTCCTTTTGTCTTGCATCGGCCATTGATTTGTCAGCCTCACTCATAAAATCCTGTTACAACCCTAATCCTTAGACCCTTATAAGCTTTGTCGACGCCTTAACCCTTGTGAAATAAAAGTCCTATTAAAGCTAACAAGGCCCTATGAGCCCACTATAGCAGTTCGTTCGAATCATGGAAGTTTGAAGGCTCGGTGTCTGTTGTCTGCAGGAGCAACTCCGTGAGCTACGCAATCTGCAGCAGCTGCAGCTTCAGGCATTTTAGGGTATTGGGTTCCAGCTGAGGGGTCTGAGGATTTAGTGTTTGCGGGTTAGGGCTCCTGGAATGGGATTCTATGATGGGTCTTTCAAGGGCTCCATGAAAAGATTCAAGGGTTAGGGCCGGCTCTGGGATTTGGGGGTTTACATGGGTTTACCTTAGAAGGGGCCCCCACCCTGTAATAGTGACTATAAGGATTATATTCGGGCCCTATTATATATTCCTATTATACCACTACTACAGGGTGGGGGCCCCTTCTAAGGTTTACCTTACAAGGTTGGACATTGGATTTAGGATGCTAAATGATGGGATACCCTGAGCTCCGAAGGCTTCAGACTAGTAGGGTTTAGGGTTTAGGGTTTAGGGTTTAGGGTTTAGGGTTTAGGGTTCGAGCTTTCTGGCTTCTGCTTCGTTGTTCCCCCTAAGCACCGAGCCCTGTAGGGCTCAGCATCTAGGGTTTCGGATTTCCGATCCAAGGTGGCTTTAAAGGGGAAAAGAGGTGAGCGCAGTGGGCATTCAGGGACCGGTCCAGCACGAGCTTGATGCCGTTTAGGGTGTTGTAACACGTTCGATCTGTTTTTTTACTGTGGTTTCGTAGTGTCTTACAGGGCTTTGGGAGTCAGGATTAATGCCTTAAGCCCTACAGCTTGAACCAACAAAAAGCTGGACATCCTTGACGCCTTACAAACTCAGAGTTGCCTCCAAGGGCTCAGGGCTTGGGGATTTAAGGTTCCCGTTTCGGACGGGTTGCGGGCTTGGTGGTTTGGGTTTCAGGGGTAATCGGCCCAGGGTTTGGAACCCAAGGGTTTAGGGTTTTCGGTTTGCGGAGGTCACAGCGCTGGGTCCACGAGGGTTGCTGGCAGAAGACTCGCAGCATCTTGGGCAACGAGAATGTGTTGGTTGTCGCATTGACAGAAGTAGCATTCTTGAAGTCATGAGGAGGTGGTGGTTGTGGTGGTAGCAGCAACAACAGCAAGACCAGTCACTGCAGTAGTGGTGGTGGTAGTAGTAGTAGTAGTAGCAGCAGGAGCAATAGCCGTAGCCGTAGCCGTAGCAGCAGTTGCAGCAGCAGTGGCAGTGACAGTCGCAGTCGCAGTCGCAGTCGCAGTAGCAGTAGCAGCAGCAGCAAGAGTAGGAGTAGGAGAGGAGGAGCAGCCGTAGTAGAATGAAGAAGTAGTAGTAGCAGTACAGTAGCAGCAGTGACACCAAGCAGGGTCCTCGACATGAAGCAGCCTGATGTACCTAGGTACCTTAGATTCAACCCTGAGTTACGATTTAGAGAACCTGCCCTTCATGAGTCAAGGGTTATCGCGCTCTCAAGTCAAGCTGGAATATTTCAAACCATGCATTCTGCGAGATTCCCGCCCTTCCTCTACACACTCTACACCAAAAGCCCTGGCTAAATGTCCGATATATCCCTCTAAACTGAACTGCCCTCTGAGACACGGTGCTAGGAATGACTTGAGCGAGCCGGTTGTCAAGACAAGGACAAGTGCAGAACAGTCACGACACCACAGATCTGCTGGCCCTAGACGCCCTGGTATACCGCCTGTTAAGGGACAAGCCGGCCCTCCGCACATCCCATCAAAACTCTTGGACAACCTGTGCAGCACCCACGTAAAAGCCATACAACATCAAGGCTTGTCTAGGCCCTACATCCTAAACCCTCAAACCTCCCAAAAACCCTCTATAACCTCAGCTCTAAACCCCCATAATGCCCTTGTAGTACTCTTTTTACAGTGCCCGTATATACAAAAGCCTTATAACCTCAACTCTAGACAGAGCACCCTTGTAGTAGCCTTTGTATAGTGCCCCTTACATGCTGAGTCCTTGTCAACAGAAACAAAAAACCCCCAACCCAGGCTCCAGCCTGAGCCGGACTCCTACGTCGAGGGCGGCCCCTCGCCAAGTCTAAGGTTTGCATAGGCCCTAATACGGGTGTCGTAGTAGTAGTCAGAGTAATGCTAATAACAATAACAGCAACAGTCACAATAGCAACGGCAATAGCAACAGCCACCGCAATAGCACTAACACTATTATAGTAATACTATAGCAATGCTACAGTACTACAACATTGCAGTACTTCTAGAATAGTACTACTGTTCTTTAGGGTTCCTTATAAGGGTCGTTTGTTCTTTAGGGTTCCTTATATGGGTCGTTCTCCACCGTGCGTCTTGGCGTCCGTGTCTTCGTCTACGAGCGGGGTCCGAAGAAAGGGTTTCCGTAGGGCTCCTTCCCTGTATGAGTAGGCTACTTGAAGGATCATGGGACTTAGTAAGTAAGGTCCTTAAAAGGGATCCTTAAAGGGTTCCTTAAAGGGATCTAGAGGGTTTAGGATTTAGGGTCTACTTGGAGGATCATGGGACTTAGTAAGTAAGGTTATAAGTACCTTAATTGGGGTTATAGGTATAGTTACCCTAACTATAACCCTAGTTACTAAGTCCCATGATCCTTTAAGTATAGTATGCCCCGAAATCCTCCCGGAGGATTCGGATGTTCCAGGTTGGAGGTGCGATGCTTCCACATCGTGGCCCGAGGGACCCTATCTCTTGAGCATACTTAGTGGAGCAGGGGGGTTGCTTTTAGGGGGGGGGAGGGGAGCCTATTTCAGGTAATACTGAGGTTAATCACATCGCCAGAATGGTCATATTGGTCAGAAATACAAGAGTCATTATAGGACTCGCGGGGCAGCAAGAGTCGTGGCTGATGGAGGTAGGGCGGATGCTGGTATTACAGTGCCACTGAGAGTACCAGCACGATTGGAAAGGGGCTCAGAGTCATTTCCTCTGCAATGATGTGTAGTGGCAACGTGACCTGAAGAAGATGATGAAGAAGAAGGTGAAGATGGTGATGACGGCGATGAGATGACGATGATCGCGACGGGCCATACATGACACTTACAATCATGGCCACAGCCATGTGCCATCTGCATGGTGAGAACAGTTGCACAACCCTTACCCAAGCCCCAGAAACAGACTGTTGGTACAGGGGCCCTGAAACCCGAAACCCCGTAAAACCCTTGAAGGACCCCTGAAAGGCATCCTTAAAGGAACCCCTTAAAGGAACCCAAAACCCAAAACCCCAAACCCTTCAAAGGAACCCCTTAAAGGAAGCCTTCAAAGACAGGAATCCCTTAAAGGAACCCCTTAAAGGAACTCCTTAAGTAAAGGAACCCCTTAGAGGACCCCCTTAAAGGAACCCCTTAAAGGACCCCCTTAAGGGAACCCCTTAAAGGAACCCCTTAAGGGAACCCCTTAAAGGAACCCCTTAAAGGAAGCTTTCAAGGAACTTAAGTTCCTGGTCCTTCAAGACCCGTCTTTCCCAGGCCTCGGCGACCGTGCGAATCGACTCCTTGCTTCGGGGTCCGAGGAGAGCCCTAAATAGTAGGATCCTTGTTATAAGGACCCCAAATAAGGTACCCCTAATTTTCGGAAACTCCCAAATCATGGTCCTCTTTGGGTCCCTAATTTAGTACGGCACCCAATATTTACTGAAACAAGCACCGAAGCATTTAGGATTTGGGGTTTCGGGTTTGGGATTTTAGGGTTTAGGAGTTGGGGTTTAGTAGTTAAGGTTTTTAATCTAGGGTTCGGGGATATCCTTACTTTATTGCCCAGCTTAGATTGGGAGTATGGTCTTAGGCACTGAGGTCAATGGTTTTGGCTCAGGTGGCATTGAGGTCTGAATACCCTTAGTAAGGGTTTAGGGTTTAGGGTTTAGGGTTTAGGGTTTAGGGTAAGTAAACTACGATAGAGCCTCAGGTATTCTGAGTGTTCAGGCCCCTATGCTAAAACCTCTATGCCTTACAGAACCCCGGAAAAAGCCCGAGCCTTATAGCTCCCTTAAAGGAACCCTTATAGCTCTTTGAAAGGAACCCTAAGGCCCTTCAGCAGCTGCGATTTCGGCATTAGAGCTCGGGGCTGCCGTGTGTTCAGCTTCGGACACTGGGCTTTTTGTCAGCTTTTCCACGATGAGATTAGAGTCTAAATTAGTGTACGAAGGGGGGTTGAGGGTTTCGGGTTAAGGGTCACGGGTCGTACGGATTTTCTACGAGGCTTGTCTTTTTGGCTTTCGTAGGTTGTTCGGGGGGGGGGTTGGAGTGCGTCGCGTATCATTTATTATTATCAATATTTGTATTGGTATTAGTATTGCAACTTTCGTTGTTATGGTTACTATTATTACTATCGTTTCTTATGATTATTGTAATTGTGTTCATCAATATTGTTATTAATGTTATTGCCAGTCACGCTGCTATTGTGATGACCGTGATGATGATTATGATGATGATGATGATTAAAATTTGTTGCTCTTTTTGCATCCTTGCTGTTACTGCTAGTGTTGTTATTGTTTTGTGCGATTACTTGAGGTATTCGTTTATGGTTACTGCTCTTCTTAGTGCTATTGTTCGTAACATCGCTGTTTCAGGGTTTCGTTGTCATGATCATGAAGGGCATCAGGGGCGCAGCGCGAAACCAGACTTCGAGGGCTTAGGGTTCAGGGCTTGAGGCCTTGCAGGCTCCAGGGCTTTAGGGTTATAGGGTTTAGGGCGTTTAGGGCTTAGGGCCTTTAGGGTTCAGGGCCTTTAGGGTTCAGGGCCTTTAGGGTTCAGGGTTTAGGGGCTTCAGGGCTTAGGGGCTTCAGGGCTTAGGGGCTTCAGGGCTTTGGGCGGTTTCAGGGTTCTAGAGTTTCAGGGCTTTCGGTCTCTTCGGTTTTGGGGCTTGAGGCTTGAGGAGCTTCGGGAACCCCAATCACTTAAAGCCCTCAACTTCAAGGATTACCTTAACCTACCAAAACCTACTTTTCTGTAGGGTCCGTATAACTTTTGATCCTGCAGCACATGCGATTTTCAGGAGAACATCTCCATCACCGTCGGGGAGGCGCAGGGGCCGAGCAAGAATCGTAGAGCTTCGGGTTTAGGGCCCTAAGCCCCAGAAGACCAAGCCGAGGGTTCGGGGCTTTCCAATCTTCTCGAATAAGTGAGCCAACTTCTTGATCTCTTCCTGATTCCACCCTAAACCCTGAGCAGATTTGGAAGTCAGGGCCATGCAAAGAGTCAGGTCTTGTCGCTCTGGGAGTTCAGTGCAGGGCAGGGTGTGGGCTTGAATACCCCGAACTCGAAACCCTACGTGCGACCCAAACTCGAAACCCTAAATCCTAAGCCCTAAACATCCCTAAACCCCAAACCCTCAAGAAAGAAATAAATAGAAATTGCTTGTTACTGTTGGCCATCCGGAAACCCACTTATTTCCAGTCGGGACATCCATCTTCTACAAACCAACTTCCGTTTCAGGGTTAAAGCAAGTCAACCCAGCCCAGCCCCGCCCAGCCCCGCCCAGCAGCCCAGCCCAGCCCAGCGGCCCCCCCAGCTCTGCACGGCAGCCCAGCCCCGCAGCCCAGCCCAGCCCCCAGCCCAGCCGCAGCCCACACAACCAAAGCCAAACCTCCAACGGCCATCGAATGCAAGTTGTTTTGCAGCTGGAACCGCTCAAAGGCACATGTAGCCATGTTCGACCTACCAGTCCGAGTCTGAATATGCAGAAGTCAGGTGGTCCGGCAGACTGAGGAAAGCGCAGTTCGAAGAATTTGCTCGAGCAGTGCACGGACTATCACTTCACAGCTGGAAGAGAGCCCATGAGGAGAATGGCTTCATAGCGGGAAACAATTTCCTGCTGGGTCGTGGCTATGGCGGCTTTGAGCACGAAGCTGAGTTCTTCGCTTATCCGTGAAGGCAAGTCCACGGACCTTGGTTATCCGCAGGCGTCCACAAGAACAGAACTAGGATGTGCGTTGGCCATGACGCTACTACGATTTGTATGTTCCTGTGCAACGCCCGGAAGGATTATGGCTATGGAAGAAAGGAGGAGGCAGGCCGATATGGCAATGAAGATCCCCCAGTGCAACTCCAGACGTCCATTCAGAACTTATTGAACCCTAAACCCTGAACCCTAAACCCCCCTGATCACACCGCCCCGAGTCTCTGAGCTTTCCGCAAGGGAGCCCTAGGCGGGCCTACAGCCCGTGGCAGCCCCGCTATCATTGTCAGCATGATTGGCAGTATCATTATCATTATCATCATTTTAAGTGGGGTTTGACGATTGTGATTGGGATCATTATAAATGCACTTATATTGAGCTGATTGCTGTTGCTATTATAACTTGTACAGTCAGCGTATCCGTTCCTGGTGTCATAAAGGAGCTTTGTGGCTTGCATCAAGGGTTGTTTGGGCAAGGCTGACTTTTCAGCGATGGTTTAGGGTCTCCGATTGCCGGGCTACGTCGATAGCTCGCAACACTGTGCAGGTTGCAAGAGTTTTATTCGGGGTGGCTTGCGGATGTTAGCTTGGGGTTGTGAGATTTGTCTGATTTGCTTGATCTGACTACCACCAGCAGGGAATAAAGGGGTCCGATGGAAGTGCGACAGCTTCAGACTGCCCGAGAGCCGCTTGCCACGCATTAATTCTGAAGGTCTGGACAGAAAGGATCCATCGGTGTGACATACTTGGTGTCTGGACAGACACGTGCTTGCTGCAAGTTTAGTGTCTGGACAGCAGCCCAGCCCAGCGCAGCCCCCAGCCCAGCCCAGCCATAGCACAGCCAGCCACAACTGCGGCCCAGGTCCCGGGCCATCAGTTCCCAGAACCAAGCTTCTGAAAATAAGTATTCGGTCAAAGTTTTCGCACAAACCGTTCACACACAACTTTCGCTCAAAACGTTATTGCCCAAACCCTTGACAATTTCTACAAATTCTTAAACCCCTAAAACTCTAAACCCATAAACCCTAAACCCTTCAATCTGAAACCCTAAACCCCTAAACCCCTAAGCCCCTAAACCCATAAACCCTAAGGTCTAACCATCCCTAAACCCGAAACTGTCGAGGTGCAGCGCTCGCTGGCGATCGATCGAACGCGAAAGCAGGAGATCTCGAGTCGGGCTTATAGGGCTTAGGGCCTAGGTTCGGGTTTCGGGTTTAGTTTTAGGGTTTACTTTCTAAGAACCGTTACAGCACCCTCAACGGAAGCCCTGAGCCCAGAGTTTAGGGTTCAGATCAAGGGCCCATTTTGGGGTATACGGTTTTGGGCGATGCTTGTTTGATGATGCCATCCCGGAGCTTGTTCCCGACATCCCGAAGCTGAGCACGGAAGTGGGAGGCTCCCAAACAAGGTCCGTGCTTTTGGAAGAAAAGATTAGGGAGTTTTTTGTGTTAAAGGTTCAGGGTTTACGATTTGTTCAATCGTTTAACGGGTCCAGGACTGCAGGGCCTTGGACCTCGGGCGTACAGCCTTCAACAAAAGCCGACTCTTATAAGACTGAGCGCTAAGCCCAAGACCCCGACACGTTTTGTTCCTTCCCCTTAGTTTTGACATCCGTGCAAAAAGAAGGTATTAAACCTTGTAGAACAACTCGAGCCTAGGCGATCACAAGCAGACCCCCAAAAAGGTTGGACCCCAAAAAAGTTGGATTGGGACATAAGCTTTTGGAGAACCCTGGACCCCAAAACCCTCAACCTTGAACCCCAACCCACACCTCTACTGTAACGGTAGACACTCAACCCTGAACCCGAAAAACCCCAACCTACACCCTATACGAACCCTGACTCCTGATGACCTGAGCCCTAAACACCCCTAGACCCAAGCCATCTAAAAGCTCCCAGGACTTGATGACTTGAAAACTTAGTGACTCAGTAAGACACCCGTTGAAGAATCCAAATCCTTGTGGAACCGAATAGAGGCGAAGCCCTGAGCCCGCAACGCCAGGAGGAGCTGCGGACACTGCGCTTGGCCCAACGCCTCCGCCGGGCGGCTGGTGGCTCGGCGGGCTCGCCCAGTCGCTCCGGGAAAGGCGGGTGGCTCAGGTCAGCGGTTCAAGGGTTTAGGGGCTCAGGCTTTCTAAAAAGGGGGGGTATAAGGGCACTATATGGGCCACGAGACGGGGGTAGGAGAAGGGCCCCGCAAGGGTTTCTAGAGGATTCTATAAGGGTGTAGCGGTAACTGCAAGGATGGGCTTCGAATACTTGTCGCGTCTGGTTTTGGAAGGTTTAACAGGCTTCACAGGGCTTGACATGTGGCTCAGGGTTTACGTGAATTATAGAACCCTGATGTAAAATCTTGACCCGAGACCTAGACCCTACATCCCCAATCCCAAACCCTTATGCTAAACGTGCCGCTCAACCCTCAACCCTGAAGCCCCTAGAGTTCCATCCTTATAGTATATACCCTTTCTCAGCACCCTTCCCTGAACCCTAAATCCCAAGCCCTAAACCCTAAACCCATTGTAACATTAAAAAGCCATTGTAACATTAAAAAACCATTGTAACATTAAAAAAACCATTGTAACAAAAAAACACATGGTAACATAAAAAAACCATCGTAACATCTTGACAGAGAGGCGCCTCCACACCGGTAAAGCGCAGCGAGCCTCGCTCCCCATCGCCTGGGCGGCCGCTCTACGACCTCCCCCCCGGGTGGCCTGGAAAGAAGCAATCCCTAGGGCTTTTATTATATTATGTGTTACATCAGAATATGTTTTTTTTGCGTTTATGTCATACTACATTATGTGGTTTCAAAGGCTTTAAGAAAGATTTTGTAGGATGTTATCTGTAGGGAGGGTTCTGTCAGGGGTTCTCAACGGTTCTGTGTTTGCCACGGATTTTGGAGTGCCGGAGTGATAACTGTCGGGTACAGAGTGTGGGAGATAAGGTCTTTCAGGGTTGGACGGTTTATCTAGGGCTTGGGCTGTGTGGGGTTTCCGCGTTGTTTTTTTTCAGGGTTTTGCACCGCGCTGAGGTGTTTGCAGGACTGGGAACACACTCCAGAACCCAAATTCCTAAAACCCCTGAAGCTACAACCTTCAACCCAATGGCCCTAAGTCATTAAAACCAGTTTAATTTTGCAAAAAGGCCTCGGAAAGGGCGGACGGAGTCGCCGTCGCCTGCGCCGCATCCTGGCATGCTGTGGAGTTCGGGTGTCCGGCGTGAGAAACCTTAGTAGCATGTCTGTTACAATATATGATATAATGATATGATGCTATATTGTATTACGGTTTATAGCTTCCTCCTCCTCCTCCTCGTCGTGGTGGTGGCCGTACCGGACAGCTGTTGTTACTGGACAACTGCTTATGCCAACGCAAGGGTATTTCTAACTGCAAGGATTATGACATCAGTCGTGGTTTGAGTAGTTGCAGTCGTGGGTCGTAGGAAGAGTAGGTACTCCCATCGTGGCACTTGTGCCAGCCATGGAACCATCAGTTAAAATCGAGATCTTCTAGTCGCTTCGACCTCGTTTTAGCAGACGACGTGCCCAAGAGGATCTTGGCGTCATCATGAGTGATACTCTCCCTATTGTGCTAAATAGTTGTTTCTATCCACTCAATGCCTGCCAGAATAAATGACCATAATCGCAACGACAAATTGTGACTCACATGCCGTGATAGTCAGGGTCGTGCTCTTTCTCATGAGCATCTTTGTTGTACTGCGTGTATCTCCGCGGTCGTATCCGTATTATCCGTGCTATCACTGCTGCCTGGAATCTGTGTATACGCAAATTTTAAAGCAGCTTCATTGCCAGTATTCTTGGCACTATCGCAGTTGATTTGTTAGGCTTTTTGCTCATGATTGCTAGGTTGGTCAAGCTGATCATCAGCAGTCCTTGAAACATTCACTATGTCGACCATTACGATACATGATACTGTTGCCGTATCAGTGTTGTTATCATCATTGCCGCCAACCAACATTACCATGAATCTGAACATCATCACACCAGCATTGCACGCTAAACCTTAAACCCTAAACCCTAAACCTAAACCCAAAACGCTAAACCTTAAGCGCACTAGGAGCTGTCGTCGTGTCTTCGTCCCGAGGCGGCGGAGCCTCTCAGTGGAGATCTCGCAGTCTCTCGGCTTGACCCAGAATTTCGGGAGGATCTAGAAAGTAGATCCCCTAAATTTGGGGCCCTATACTTCTAAGGGTACTTTATAGGAACCTCCATTAAGGCATCTACTTTTTGGATCCTCCCGGGGGTCCTGGGGAGTGGAGCTCTGAGGAGGTTCCTTCGGGTTTAGGTTTCGGGCGTAGAACTCAGAACCCAAACAGATTGATCAAGGGCTCATAGAAGTTTAGAAGGATTACATGGGGGCTCGTTTGAAGTCCTCAACCCGAAGCCCTAAATCCCTGCAACCCAATGCCCCAGGCAAAACTGAAGTCACAAACCCGACCCCAACATCCAGACCCCTCTGAAACCTTATCAAGCACTTTCATACAACCACCCGAACCCAAACCAGTCAAGCTAAACCCCTAAACGTCCAAACCCAATCGCCGGTTCAGAATCTGAAAGATCCACTGGCCTACGAGCTGCTTATACAGACTGTTACAACCTGCATAAACTATAGCACCCTCACCACCCTTAATGGAGTCGTCGAAAGCCCCCAACCCCACACCTTTCCCCCGTAAACCTTCAGCCCCTAAGCCGATTGTGGCACAATAGTGAGCTATATACAACAGCACAACGAACCACATCAAAAACCCTCAGAATGCGCCAGCAGCTCCCCAAACACCTGCAACATGGCACACTATGAACACCCGAAGCCTGATGCCCAAAACCCTGGACCCAACCCTTTCTTGAGGCTTCAAGAACAACCTTTGGGACCGCTTGTAGTACACTATACTATGATGTACTACATGATATCATAAGATATTATAACAATTGTAACCTGCGTTTTTATTATGCTACAATACGATAAGTTATAGTATCTTATTATATATGCATAGGATATTATGCACTTTACAAGTACACTCTCGTCTTATAAAGTACAGTATGGTGCACTGTGGTGTGTTCTAGTATATTGTGGTATATAATAGCAGATCATATGATAACGTATTACTATTGACTAGAATATTACAAGTAAAAACAGAGTACAATTTAATATGTGTTGAATATAACATGTAAGATATAGTATGATACAAGATATGTTCGAATATATTTTGCAAGAGATAACTTAACATCAGACAGTATAATACAATGTACTACGATGCAGTAAGATAATACTATACTTTACCACACTACATGCATGATACTATATTACATTTACGACTTTTTCTATTCTGCTCTATAAAGTATGTTCCAGTATTTCATATTGCATCATATCATATGATCTGGCATTTTATGGTATATCGACGCCGCAAGGCGACTGGGCTCTGTCGCCTTGGCCGCTGCTGCCGAGCACTGGGGGCTCCCGCACGAGCGGAAGGCTTTGGGTTTTTGGGTGTAGGGGGTTTAGGGGTTTAGAGGCTCAGGGGTTTAGGGCTTTAGGGCTTAGGGGTTTAGGGCCTAGGGGTTTATGCACGCAGTCACTGCGGACGATCCGGGCGACATGGGGTTTAGGGGCCCTACCTCAGAGATGCCCCAGACGCCACGTGGCCCCTACAAGCATCTTCCTGGATCCTTATGGTACACTCCCAAACCAGTTAAGAGCTCTGCAAACTCTCACAAGCCCCTTTGTGCAACACTCCTACAGCAACCTTAAAAAGCCCTGTGACAACCTTCCGAAAGCCGTTTAACTAGGCCTTTCAACGCCCGAGACTTCTCGATCCGAAGGTCTCGGCCTCTCCGCGCCGGCCGCGGGGCGCGAGCCCCGCGCCGAGGGCGGCGGTGAAAGCGCCGCGGAATCCGCGAGGGGCGCGGGGCTCAACACGATGGTTTAGGGTTTAGTGTTGATGGTTTTGGTGGATTAGAGTCTCCTCAGGAATTAGTAGTATTTTTTCGATTTTTGTTCATATAAAACCCAAGAGAATATTAAACATACTATTTTTGTCATGGTTCTAAGGGGGGTATAGTGGAGGGGCTTGGGTGTCAGGTCTTAGGGTTTAGATTTGAGGGTTTGGGTTTGTTGTTGAGGGGTTTCGAGGTTTTTGTTGAGGGTTTTCGAGGTGTTGTTGCGGGCTTTAACACGGTTGTCCTTGTCATGATGGCGCTCTTGAGAAGATGTTTAGGGCTTTTGCAGGGTTTGATGCTGGAAGGTTTTCAGGGTGTTTACATTGGGGTTTCAGGTTTAGGGTTTGAGGGTTTCGAGGGATTGAGGGTTTAAATGTTCGCGTTTTAGGTTTTGGGCATGTTGAGGCTTGATGAACCCCAAAACCCCAACCCAAAACCCTGAACCCAAAACTCTAAAACCCTAGAGCCTTATACTGTAGATCCCTTACAATACCCTTACGGATCCCTTTAAAGCCCCGAAGCTCCCCCAGGCCTTGTAGTGATCCATTTTCTTGTTCAGACCCTAGAAGATTTAGGGATTTCCGAAAATTAGGGGTGCCTCATTTCGGGGTCCTTAGAATAAGGATCCTACGATTTAGGGTACCATATTAAGGTCCCCCATTTTCGGAAACTTCCGTTTAGGGTTTAGGGCTAAGGCACCCTGAACCCTAAACTCGATAGCCCAAGCCTATAGGACCCCAGAGGAGCCCCAATTTTAAGCTTCGAAGCTCTCCTAAACCCTGAACCGTGCCTGATGCTTGGAGCAAAGGGTGGAAAAAAGGGCTAAAGAACACATACCCTAGAAATTTAAGCTTTGCAGCTCCAAAACCCTAAGCCCTGAAACCCTAAAGCATTCTTAAACATTAAGCCGTAAGCCCTTTTACTCCCAAGGCCGGCCCTTTTTTGGGCGATTCTTCCTCGGCCCTGAAGGGCTTGGGCCTCTCGCGAGGAGCACTCAACCGCCTTTTTTGGTTTGGAGTGGGAGGGGGCCCGGGGGTCTTACCGGTTTAGGGCGTTTAGGTTTAGGGGGGTTTAGGTCGGTTTAGGGTTTAGGGGGGGGGGGTGCAGGGTCATAACGTTCACTGCGAGCCTTGTTTTGCTAAAGGCTACTTTTTCACCAACTCCATGTGTTTTAAGGCCTCTACTGTGGCAAGATTTTAGGGTTCGGGAAACTCTAGACTAGAAGACTTTCAGGGTTTGTAGATGTAGGGTTCCCCGATTTACGTTGCTTTTGTTAGTGCCGTGATTTCAGGCAACCCCCGTCCAGGCTAGGACTTGGGCTTTGGGGTTTTAGGGCTTACGGGGCTTTGGGGTGCTAGGGTTTAGGGCTGGAGAGTTGATATCCGACATATCAGGTCAAAGGTGTTTGATGATTCAGGTTTTTGGCTCTTATGGAATATTTCGAGAATCAAGTCCTGATGGCCCAAGAGCATTTCCACACCCATCACAAGATTTCGTTTCTGGGTAGGTCGAAATTGGGACGACAGCCCTAACCACGCTAGTGCGACGCCCAGGTGGACAAGTCCCCTGACCCTCAAAGAGACCTAGGTTTTGTGGCCAGAGCCCTAGGTCAGCCTTACACCTGAATGCCTCAGCTAATATAATATAGGGGCGCGAATAGTTACCTACACTATTTTTGGGGGCTCCTTGTTATCATTATAGTATAGTGGGCCCCAAAACCCGATGACTTGCTGGCAGGACCCTCATCGCCCGTGCGCGCATGCCACTCACTCTGGCGCCCACCGGTAAACGGCACGTGATGTAGGGCTCAGCGTTACAAGTTAGCCTGACTTTAGTAGCATGCAACCTATACGAATTCACATGAGCGGTTCCTTAGTGGCAGCAGAAGCCCTAGCTCACGACGGCGTTCTTGTGTCAGGTTGTGACCCGTAAGGTATACGAAATCTGGGACCTCAGCAAAACAAGTAAAGCTTAATACCCCCAAACCCAACACAGTAAGCCCTATAAACCATACGAGAGCCAAGTAAGGCCTTACAGCCCCAAGGTACACCGCCATCAAGACTCAAGACCTAGTAAAATCTTTAGAGTCTGGGGTTAACGCACTTAGGGGGTGAATGGCCTCTACATGGGCTTTGTCTTTCAACACCTCAGTCCAAACCCAAAACCCCAAAGCCCTAAAACCTATACCCCGAGCATCAAGCCCTTAGCCCTGAACTCGAAACCTCTAATCCGACCTCTCGAGCACTGTCACCAGCACCACCAGCACCCCAGCGCCGCTGCTGCCGCCACCCCACGAGCACTTGCTTCTGCCAAGCATCATGCACCAGAGCCATCCTCGGCATAAGATTCAGTTTAGGGAGTCTAAGCCCCAACACACTACATTTACACCGCATCCTCATTATCATGAGCCCTCCGGTGGGGTAGTTCGGCAGGGCTCCGCTTTCGCGCTGCCCTTGAGGGGTCGCCCCCCTCCTGTACCACTGCAAAAACGGGAGCTTCTTAAAGGCCCAGAAATCGAAATTCCTGAACGCCTAAACCCAAATACCACAGCCACATAAAGCTATACTATCAGCCTACTAATCTACCCTAACACCCTTTGCTGAACCTTGGGGCCGCTATGGCGCAATACAGACTCCTTGGATTCCCACAGAGAGCTGGGTCAGCTCGAAGTAAGGATGGGCGTTCTATAGTTTTTTTTAGCGTTTTCTACAGAAGGGCATTGGCGAAAAGCAGGGTGTCTATATAGGGGTACAGGATTACTAAGTAATGAACCAGACCTTCATATGCCCGAATCGGGGCGGGATCACGGGAGTTGGCAAGGAGGGATAGAAACACGTCCATTGGTGCTACTACCGATACAGACACCTAGAACCTGAATGTTAGGTCCCACGAATCTTCAAGCATGACCTTGAATCCTACAGTTTGAGGAAACCCCCAAACCCTAATGTAGAAGCCTGAGTGATTAGTAATACTCCTCCTTAGGGGTCCATACTATAGCTGTAACACTACATTATTATATTCCGCAAAGCCCTAATACTACTCCTTAGCGTTCTCTTATTGTAGCTCTAATAACTATTCCCAAAAGCCCTATGGTAATGCAGCCCCTAAACCCTAAACCCTAAACCGTATAAGCCCACACATCTCCAAACCTCCAACGCCCCCATCGTGTCCCCTGGTTTTGAGAAGCTCCTGCAAAGGCCTGCGAATTCGCTGGATGCCGGGGAGGAACCAGAAACCCTGAACCCCAAACCCTAAAGCCGAAACCCTGAACCCAAGTCATGATATCAGCCGTGTAGAGTTTAGGATTCGACTTCGCGGCTTTCTAAGGGCTTGCTTTCGTGCGAGGATGCATGGGGTGCGGCATGTAGGTCTTTGGGTTGCGTGGTGTGGACTTTAGGGTATAAGCTTCAATTGTAGGGTTCAGGGCTTTGGGTTCAGGCTTCAGGGTTTAGGCTTTAGGAGCATGTAGCTTTTGTGCAGTTTCACGAGCAGTCAAGCAAATCAGCCGGAGCCGCGGTGCTGTTTCCCCCGGAAGTAGGGTGCCAACAGGGAAACCCTCTAAACCCTAAACCCTATACCCTAAACCCTATACCCTAAACCCTATACCCTAAACCCTATACCCTAAACCCTATACCCTAAACCCTCTAGTTCTTGTCAAGGCCTCTAGATTACTTGAGGGATCAGGGGCCTCTCTCTGAGAGCTCCGGCGAGTTGGCGGGTCGTCCGCTGCCAAAAAAGGCAGCAGCAAAATGACCGACACGGAGTGTTACTTAACATTCACCTGCAAATGAAAAGGCCCTTGCAGAGGTGGTTGAGGGATTTGGGTTCAGGAAACTTGTTACATGTGGCTTGAAGAGGCGTTGGGGATAGAGCCACAGAGGCTTATTCCGTTTCCATTGGGGGACTTTTTGGGTTTTATGTCGTTCTTCGAGAGTTGAGTGTGGTCTCCATGAAGATGTCGAATATTATACGGGGCTGTTATTACGGTCCATACCTCCATTCATATCTTTTGCAGAACTGTCGATCGCTGGTATACTTCGTGAAGTCTGTGCGTAGATACACAACGTCCTTTCATCTACCCTCCCTCATTCCTCTAATGTTGAAGAGCCTTTAAATGACCTAAATGCATCGAAGGCATTTGAACCGAAAAAGCCACTAAGCCTTGAGCCCAAAGCTTCGATAGTGATAGGGTTCAGGGTTCAAAATTCAGGGGTTTCATGTACCGGAAGGAGAGGTTTGCAATCGTCCGGCGGGGCACACGTGACCTAGTAAGTAACTAAGCAAGTGGTAAATATGCGGTACGCGCAGCAATGGGATTACTAGAGTCATAAAGCTTGCGTGACACAGGTTGTTGGAATACAACATGCTACTATTCCTTAGGGGTCCTTGATATGATTATCGTGTAAATATACCCCGGAATCCGCGTCTGATCACGAAGGCCCCTTTATCGAAACCCCATCACACCCGTCTGAAGCCCTTTTCGATTCTTTATAAGCACACCCTATAGAAAGCCCTATTCTGACTGTGAATGCCCCAATATTAATCCTGCTTGAATGCTAAGTCCCCTGCCGCTTGACGAAGCCCTAAACCTTAAAGGGCTTAGGGTGGGCTTAGGGTGCAGGGTTGAGGGTTTAGGGTTTTGGGGTTCAGGGTTCAGATTTTAGAGGTGAGGTTTTAGGGTTGAGGTGTCAGGGTATACGGCTCAAGGTTTACAAGTTTAGGAGTTTAAGAACATATTTGGCATGAGACACGTCGGTTTTTGAGATTTCAGGCGAGCCCCTAAACGGTGCAGGGATCCATTAGCCTCAAGTCTTTAGGTTACCATGAAGCCTCAGGGCTATACCCTTAAACCCGAAAGCCTAAACCTAACCCTAAACCCTAATTCCCAAACCCTAAACCCTAATTAGTAGTTCCTAAACCCTAAACCCTACGTAATTCCTAAACCTAGACCTTGCTTTTGGGATTTCAGCCGTGGAGGCCCACAGGGGCTTCGCTCACCCCAGGACAGGAAGGAACACTTATCACCTTAATATACTATATTATAGGGGCCTTAATAATTAGACTATTAGACTAGGGGTTTGGGGGTTTATTCTACTATAAGTATAATACGGAACCGCCAAAACCTTATTCTGATTATGAAGGCTCCCACATTATCCTTTTCTTTGAGGTGTAGGGTTTAGGTTCAGGGCTTCGGGTTGCATATGCGAATAATTTTCTGCGAAGAGAGCACCTCATATACCCTGAACCGTTTGAAGCACCCAACATGATCTAGAGGCACGCACTTTGAAACCTGTCAATGCCAACTAAGAACCAGGCAACACCTACAACCTCGTACAGCCTTCTCATACCTGATGTAACTGATTAAACCTTTTGGTGTGGCATTACATCTTCGCGGCCTGCCTGGAAACCACACGTCAACATGAACTCCCACGCCTCTGAACCCTAAACCCTAAAGCCTTTGAGTCCTTGTTAGGATTCGGGACTTGCGATTTAAGGCGCACGGCTTTCGTCCCTAAGGTTTAGGGCCTTCTCCCTGAGTTGTTGTGAAGGAAGTTGGGCTTAGATACAGAATGCTCTCGCGATTATGCTAGCCTACCCGAGAAAACCCTGTAACGTCTCTCTGTGCCCACTACAAAACCTTGAAGCCCAGATAAAAAAGCCTCTCAACAAGAACCCAGTAAACCCTAAAACCCCAACCCCAAAACCTCCTTGAGTGCTTTCAGCAGCTCCATTCGACCCTAAACCCTAAACCCTAAATCCTAAACCCCTAAACCCCTAAACCCCTAAACCCCTAAACCCCTAAACCCCCAAACCCCCAAACCCCCAAACCCCTAAACCCCTAAACCCCTACACCCCCAAACCCCTAAACCCCCAAACCCCTAAACCCCTAAACCCCTAAACCCCTAAACCCCTAAACCCCTACACCCCCAAACCCCTAAACCCCCAAACCCCTAAACCCCTAAACCCCTAAACCCCTAAACCCCTAAACCCCTAAACCCCCAAACCCCTAAACCCTAAGCAGTCGGTGCAAGGCAAGCGTGGCGAGCCATCCACACCTATCTGCAGAAGCAGGCCGGGGCCTAGAGTTTAGGGTTTTAGGGTTTGGGGTTTTAGGGTTTTGGGGTTGAGGGTTTTGGGGTTGAGGGTTTTGGGGTTGAGGGTTTTGGGGTTGAGGGTTTAGGGTTTTAGGGTTTTAGGGTTTTAGGGTTGTGGGGTTGAGGGTTTTGGGGTTGAGGGTTTGGGGGTTGAGGGTTTAGGGTTTTGGGGTTTTAGGGTTTTAGGGTTTTAGGGTTTAGGGTTTGGGGTTTTAGGGTTTTGGGGTTGAGGGTTCAGGGTTTTAGGGTTTAGGGCTTTAGGGTTTTAGGGTTTTAGGGTTTAGGGTTGACTGTACAGGACTCTGTTGGGTTTACAGGGTTGGAATCGGGATTAAAGGGCCCTTTCAGGGTTTCACAGGGCTTGATAGATAGGGTTGCAGGCCCCCAAAAAACAAAAAAGGACAATCCACAAAAGGGTATCCTTTTAGGTACCCGGTTTTTGGATTCGGTCAGGATGTGGCTTGCCCCAGCCTTGAAAGCAAGTCCTTAAACCCGCCCTAACCTCCAAAACCGAGAAGGCCGTCGAGTTCCAAAATCCCACAAATCGTCCAAGAGGAACGGAAACGGTAAATATTCCAACCCTTAGTTCCAAAGGTCCGCCACCAAGAATCCCCAAAACCGAAAACATAGGCCTACGCCCTGAGCCGTAAGCCGCAACGCCTCAAATCCCTCAAGGCCTCAAGTTGGGCCTTATCATCTATAGTGAACCCCAGAGAGTTGGAAAATGGATTTAGGATGATGAATGCTGGGATCTCCTATACTTTACCTTAAGGCATGATGGCAAGTATGTTCCAACTTTCTGGCTTCTACTATATGTCAACTTGAGATCCCTCAAACCCACCCGGGAAGGATCGAGTTGGGTTTGGAGGTTTCGTGTTGGCACGGGGGTTTTGGTTTCGTGGGTTCTACGAAGCTTTTTGATGCAAATCCTGCACCTAAACAGTTTGTAAGGTTCTGTTTCTCAAAGCCGATTTCGGAGTTTCCGAAAATAGGTGACCCTAATATAGTACCCTCAATAGTAGGATCCCTTTATAAGGACCCCCACATAAGGAACCCCCCTCATTTTCGGAACCTCCCATTTCGGAGGGTTTCATTGAGCGGTTTTTTCTCTTTGGATCCTACTTCTTCGAGGCGCCCCCGCAAGCCGTGGAGCACATCGCGAACTACAGGCCTGCAGTTTGTTTAGGGTTTAGGGGTTTAGAGCGGGTTGAAGGGTTTAGGGTTTAGGGTTTAAGGGGTTTAGGGGTTTAGAGCGGGTTGAAGGGTTTAGGGTATAGGGGTTTAGGGGTTTAGGGGTTTCGGGGTTTAGGGGTTTAGGGTTTAGGGTTTCGGGGTTTAGGGGTTTAGGGTTTAGGGTTTCGGGGTTTAGGCGTTTAGGGTGTGTAGGGGTTTGAATCCATCTTGCGTACAGGGGCCTTAAAAATACCTATACTATTTTGGGGGGTTCCTTATTATGACTATACTATAATGGGCCCCAAAACCCTATTCTAATTAGTAAGGCCCCTGTATTAGTGGTTTGGGTTTCATCTGTTTTGTCATAGCACTGCAGGTATATGTGCAGCCGCATGTACAGCTGTGGTTGCACTCACCGTCGCGGTCTTTCTGTAGTCAAGCTCAGGCTATGTTTTTCCGACCTACCTGTTTGGATGTGCGAAGTCATGTTTACAGTCAGCGTCGCTTGGGTTCTTGTCAATGAACTCAATCTAAGATACCAGAACTGAGTAAACATATACTCTTTGTTTCATATCGTTGTTCTGGTACGGAACACAATTCAAGACCTGCCAAACTCGCTTGCTCCGATAACCTTAGCCTTAAACCTCAACGCCGAGCCCACAATTGAATGGTGCTTCTGGATCGCCTTAAACCCTGAAACCGCACACCCCAAATCCCCACACCTTCATCCTCCAAACCTCTGAGTGCATTAAACCTCAACTTGAATCACATAGAAATGTCCAAAACAACAAAATGCTTCACAAAACGGCTTAAATCCCTTTTTCAACACAACACAATGTTTAACACAAAGCAAGCGCAACTACTATAAACGCCTCAGCAAGCCCTGCCGCACCCATGGTCAAGAAAAGCAACTCTAAGCCCCAGGCTGAAAAATCTAAGCCCTAAAAACATCAATAAATAACTGCGTAAATAGATGGGCAAATAAACAGATAAGCAAGTAACGTTGCAAGAGTACAAATATAAGAACAGCAAAACACATGCATGAATATGTGTATATATATATATGTATGTATGTACGTATGTATGTATGTTTGTATGTATATATCTATGTATATGTACAGTATAAAGATACAGATGTACATATGCATATATATATATATGTATGTGTATGTGTATATACGTATATACGTATATATGTATATATGTTTATAATGTATATGTATATATTTATGTGTGTGTATGTATATATATATATATATATGTATATATATACATATATATATATATATATATATTTATGTATATGTATATACGTATATACGTATGTACGTACATATGTATATATATGTCTATATGTATAAGTGTATATATTTATATATTTGTACATGTATATCTGTACATAGATATAGGTACGTGTACGTGCGCGTGTTCGTGTACGTGTACGTACATGTATTTGTATATGTATATGTATATGTACATGTAAAAAGTATATGTATATATGTATGTATCGGCTCAGGGTTCAAGGTTGATATTGTGAAGCCTAATCCCCTGCCCTGAACCCTGCAAATCCTCGAGGAGCCAGGTGGAAGCCGAGCTCAACGAGAAGCCGGGCTCTTAGTAAAGGGCCCATCATTGCGGCTGCTTTTTAAACCGTATTGAGTATCTTTTCCTCATTTGGTGACTAACTTTAAAAATTTCTGAAACAATGGGCCTTGTTATATTTGGGTCGGAATGTTCCCGTATATGTTCCCTTATATTATAGGGTGTGGAAATGAATAATACAGTGTCGGAGTAATTTGGCAAAAAGAGTTCTCTTATGGTCCGTAAATAGGTGCAGCACGACGTGCCCCCTAAACCTTCTTCTAATCAATACGACCCCAATACTACGCCGAGAGTTTAGGCTTTGGGGCTTAGCGTCTAGGGTGTAGTGTTTAGGATAAAGTTTAGGATTCAGGGGTTTAGGGTTTTGGGATTTGAGGTTAAGGGTTGAAGGCGTCTCGATCCAGGCAGCTTCCGTCTTCCGTCACGCCGTGTTCAGATGGATTTCACGCCACTTGTGTCGCCGGTGGTCACAGACCTTAAGGCAAAGGAGCCCCTATAGATCCCTTATAGAGCCCTTATAGATCCCTTATAGAGCCCCTATAGACCCCACAGCTACGATTTTCCATCGGCCCCTGGGTTGGCGCTTCAGGGCACTCCTCTCCGCCCGGAGAGGCTGTTGAGCCTCGTATGGGCCGGAGGAGGTCGGCTGAGTCAGCTTGGTTGGTCCTCTCTTTCTCTTGTTTTCCTTGTGTGGTTGGGAAGTGACAGAGCCCAACAACACTGTTGTTTCGCCTTTTAAGATGCGCATCTCGCCCCTTCTACGGGGTGGGGGTGGGGCAGGAATATAGGGCCCTTAAAACCCTAAGGGAGCCCTTGTAAAACCCTTGCCGGAGGATTTCTGGAAGCCTTATAGAGTCCTGAAAAAGAAGCTTGTAGCATCCCTGTCGAATCCTTGGGTTGAGGGTTTGGGACCTACGGTAGAAGCCCAAAAGTTAGAAACCCCAGAGCCTCCATCCTTAAGAGTAATGTATACTGAATCCCAGCACTATTTGGCCTTAATCCAGTTTCTAACTTTATGGGGTTTTACTGTAGTTTAGGACATAGGACGGCTTTCAGGTTTCGGGTTTGGTGTAGAAGATTTTTGGAGACCCTGTCATTGTAACATCTTGTGAAGCCCTGAACCCTAAACCCCAACCCTAAACCCCTAAACCCTAAACCCCTAAATCCTAAACCCCTAAACCCCAACCCTAAAACCCTAAACCCCGAAGCACTAAACCCCTAAACCCCTAAACCCTAAGTCCTAAACCAAACAGACCCAGGTGCAACGACATCATAAAGATTCTGGACTCTGGCCGGGCGCACAGTCTGTCAAGCTACAACTAAGCTCCACCACAGAGGGCTAAGTACTTCCTAAGATCATTCCTTAGGGTTCCGTATTAAAATAAGTAGTATAGTATGCACCAAAACCGCATTCTGATGTTTCAGGCCGCGATAATTATAAGACCCAAAACACCAGGATAATGAAGATGAGGACCCCCACGAGGATGCCTCAGCCCTAAAACCCACCAGCATCGGCTCCTCCACACTACACCTCAGTCCTAGACCTGATTCAACCAAGTTGCATAAAATAGGGGCCTTCATAGTCACCAATACTATTGTGGGGTTCCTTATGATGACAAGAGTCGCAAAATGTACCCCAAAAGATTATTCTAATTCTAAAAGTGAAAGGCTTTTATATAAGTCGGGTTCAAGGAGATCGCGACCCAGAACCCTTGATCCCTGAGGTCCCAAAGCAGAAGCAGAAGTAGCATTCTTTGCAGTTTTGGACGTTCGAGATCAGATATGCACGCCGTGGTGCAGAACACGCCCTTGCAGAGCACATCCCAGCGGCCGGAAGAGCCAAGGCTGCTTCTAAGAAGGGGAAAAACAGACTCTCACAAAGGCTGCCGCCCTTGTGGCGGGCTCCAAGACAAAGCTCAAGGCTCAAGGCTCTGGCCAGCATTTCTGCGCCTGAGCAAGGGCGTCTCTGTGGGGCCGGGAGCGGCAGAGGTGCAACGGGGGCAAAGCCACTCCTCCGAACCTTGGAGCCGCGCGACTGTGAACCAGAAGGAAACGGACGCCGTCCCGGTCTCTGAGGCCTGGAAGACCGGGCCTGGAGTGGCACCCTTGGCGGCTCGGACAGAGACGCCCCAGTGACAATGACAGTCTTCAGACAAAAAACCTTTAAGCTTTAAGCCCTAAGCCCTAGACCGAAATTTGTAAGCGTTAATCCAACGCCTTCTATGCTTGAAGTTTAAGCCGTCGGGCCCGACGTGACCCTAGGCCCAAGCCCTAAGCCCGAAAACCTAAATCTCAAGACTTGATGCACCCTTAACGACAAACCCACAACCTTTGAACCCTGGACCCGGTTTCAGGGCTCTGGGTTTTAGGGTTTAGGCTTGAGGGATATGAAGAGTGCTACTCTTGCAGTTTGCTGCTGAATGAATTGGGGGTTCGTCAGTGCTTGTTCACTGTGAAGGTTATGTGCGGCTTTCGTTCGCCGGGCCTGAATATGGGTTTTGAGGGTCTTGGTTTTCGGAAGTATACACAACTGTAGACCCCAAAATCTAAACTTCAAACCCAAGCCAACTGCAAACACCAAGCCCTTCTACAGACCTTGTAGAGCCCTGCACTTTTGACCCTGACAGCCCACTATACAACCGTTGCACAACCCCAAACCCTAAGCCCTGAACCCGAAGCTCTAAACCCGAAGCCCTAAACCCGAAACCCTAAACCCGAAGCTCTAAACGAAACCCTAAAATGAGAAGCCCTAAAGCCGAAATTCTAGATTCGAAACCGGCCCTGCAGATCTGTTGCCGAAAGCCGAGTCAGAAGAGGCCAAGGCACATCGAAAGACCCTCGGTTTGGGGCGTAGCTTAGGACCTTCAACCCAAAGGACTTCTTCTTCGTGCTCTTTCGTATAGGTCCCAGAAAATGAAATAGAAGGCCAATAATCAGACCTAGCTGTTCTGAATTGTGGGTACGGGATGCTCGTCTAGATTTTATGGCTTTGGCCCAGGATGAGTTTAGTCTTCGCAGCGTGGGGTTGGAGGATTCAAGGCGCGAAGCCTCAAAGTTGCAGGTCTTCCCTTAAAGCTCAAGCCCGGAGCTCTAAAACCCAGAACCTCAAAGACCTTTAAAGGTGTAGGCTTTAGTGTACATTGAGGGTTTAGACCTCTAGAACTCCTACACAAAGCCCTACAGCTTTGAACCTTTGAAAACCTCAGCCGCTCGTCGAGGCCTCACACCGAAAATCCTACACAGAACTAAAGCCCCAATAGAATTCCATAGGATTCCGAAATGTGTTGATACTCTGACGGGTACCAAGGCACTGCTCTGACCCCTACTTAAAAGGATCATGAATCATGGGACTTAGTAACTAGGGTCATAATTAGGGTAACTATACTTATATTCCCAGTTAAGGTACTTATAACCTTACTTACTAAATTCCCATGATCCTCCAAGTAAGGCCTTCATATTGGCCCTCAAGCCTCGAACCCCAAGCCCGCAGCCAACATTCCAGACAGAACGCTGGGCAAGAAGCAACCTGAAACCCTTAACCTCTACAACAAACCCATTGCAAGCCTGCAAAGGCCCTGTGAAGATACAGATGAACAGTCGAACAGATGTTGAGGTCCTCAACCCCCAACCCCAAACCCTAAGTGGGGCCAGGTGTTCTACCTCAAAATGAAGGGCGACTACTACCGCCGCCTGGTGAAGGTTTGAGGGTTTAGGGTTTAGAATCGGGCTTTGAAGGGCCCACGGCGGCGTATGAGATTCCAAAGCCCTACAGTGGAAGGGGCCTTGATAATTCGAGTAGGGTTTCGGGGTACAAGATGCTTCAAGTGCATCAATAGCAATATGACCAAATATTCCGACCCCTATATTAGCTCTATATTAGACCCTGCACCTCGAACCTGAACTCTCAACTCTGGCCCTTGTGGCTTTAGGGGGGGTGGTTTTTTCTTAGCTTGCGGGGTTTCGAATTCAGAGAATGCCTTCCTGATATTTGGGGTCTATTTTGATGGATATAAGGCTCCATACAGTTCTTGGAGTTATCAAGGGTTGTAGATTATGGGGTGGTTTATATTGGGAAATGCGAAATTACAAGAGGTTCTGGTGATATGGTAGAATTGACCTGTATTGCGGGACGCTCTGCGAAGTTGGATGGGCCGTCAGTCAGGCGTGTACAGTATTTGCAGCGGCTTTAGGGAAAACGGGTCTAGGCGTTTTTTTGGTTAGTTAGGATTTTATAATAGGAAAGAGGGTTTAAGGTCTGATTTATTTCTTTGTGTGGTTTGTGGTTTAGGGTTCGGGGTTACGTTTAATATGTCGAAGCAAGGACTTTGAACCCAGGTGAGGAGGTTGAGCAAGTGAAGATCAGGGATTCACGATATATAGGAGCCCTTATAGGCATATATTGGAGCCCTTATAGATCCTAAATCCCCCATGTAAGCCGATATAAGCCGTAATCAAGCCCTGTGGTTCGCTTTGAGATTTAGGGTTTAGGGTTAAGGGCTTAGTGCCTAAGGGGATTCAAGGTTGAAGGCGCAGGGATTGTGATAATCAAGATCGTCTTCACCACATCCTTGTGTTTAGTGTTCCCTACTGGGAGTAATTTTGGATCTTTCGTTGTCCTTGGTACCAGGTGTAGTGCTTTTTCACTTAGCACAAAAGCATAATCCCTAAATCCTATATAACCCCCGAATGCCTGAACACTTGAGGGCTAATGCCACGCAGCCAAAATCCCTAGGCTCCTCTGCCCGAAGCCCTAGACCCTGCAAGCCTCGCGGTTGCAACCCGTACAATCAGCCCTTTCAATCCTAAAGCTGGTGCGGGGCGGAATGCAGGCAAATCTCCGTCACGGCTGAACTTGCCACGAGTTGGCTTGATGATCTTGCTGAGATCATGTAGGCGCTATACACAGATACACGAAGCGGCAGCAATGGGTGCATGATGCTTGAGCGACCGACCGATGTCCCAGGGTTCCCTGCAAAACCCTTGCCGAAGTCTTCAAGTTTCTTTGTCAGCACAGTCCATCCTGAACCTTGGGTGCTGCCCCCACTCAGCAACAGTTGGATAATATTCATAATATAGATATATTAGGACCTTAATAGTAGCCCTATTATAGACTGTTACTGTATGGGGGCAGTACCAGACGTGAACCCCTCAACCTCTCAGGTTACCTGGCTGAGTTCACGGACGGCCCCCAGCGAGGCTGGAAGGGCTTTTAGGGTAAGGTCTAGGGTTTAGGAGTGTAGGGGTTTTAGGGTTTAGGGTTTGGGGTTTGGGGTTTGGGGTTTAGGGGATACTGAATCCCGTAGCCCACAGTGGGGATCGGGGCTCCAGGGGTCCCGATATCTGGGATGCCGGGTGTAGGGTAACCCAACCCGCAAGCCCTGAGGCCCAAGCCCTAAACCGTAAGTCCAAGAGCACTACAAACAAGTATATAGTGATTCCAACTTATGTCCCTGTGTACTTTGAGGTTCCCACGCCATAAGTTTGCGGTTAAAGAAAATGTACACGATGCCTACAATATAAACTAGCAGAGTAATATGTGTATAAGTGTATATGTGTGAGCGTGTATATATATATATAATTGTAATGTAAACCAACACCAAATATGTAATTTAGTCATGTACTTCCAGGGGTATGTACGGTTTACGAGGGGTTATCCTACGTGTCATTGTGTTTGTCAAGTTGTTTTTCTCTGGTGGCCCGTTCTTCGGGTTCTAGTCGATGCGATTGGTTTTAGGTGTTGGAACAGTGAGCACAGGGCTCGTAAGAAATATTGGTGAATGTACATCAAGGCTGTTGTTATTGGGATACTAGCGATAAAACACCCTACTTACATCGCGAAAGCAAAGGCCACTTAATACGAGCTGGTGACTGTACATAGTCACTATGGCACTATGGCATGGTGCCGTTCATAGTTCCCACCTTTTGTTCTCGCTGTTAGAAGCCCAAGCGTGATGATGATGATGATGATGATGATGATGATGATGTGGGAATCGTGCTGTTTTCGGGCTTGAGATGCGACCAATTGCAGGGATGTGCTGCAGGAAAGGTTCGAAGAGAAACACTTACTTCCAAGCCTCAACCTTGCACGTAAGCTTAGACTTGTCAATACCCATGCCCAGATCGGTTTAGGGTTTAGGGTTTGGGGTCGGTGTCACAGGCTCATTCGCAAATGCAGCGCACGACTCCTACGTGGCGGCCAATGAGCTTCGACAAGCAGACAATTTTGCCTTGCATCACCTTTTGGAGTCTGAAAGATTGTTGTTCGGGTATTGTTTAACATCATTGTTCGGGTTTCGTTCTGTTGTCAATAGCCTGGGACTATAATGGGATCCCACGGCTACTTAATCAAACCTCCATTCTACTCACTCCATGGGCTCTTTTCCGACACATCGCGACTCCCAGACGCTCTTCCTGTGACGTGACAGCAGCGGAATGGCAAAGGCCCACAGCAACGGTAGCAGTAACCATCACGGCAGCAACAGTGGTAGTAGAATGATGATGGTGGTGGTGGTGATGGCGATGGTGATGATGCTGATGACTTACAACTAACCGTAAAGCCT